>CM038676.1:614529468-615009576 GCA_021605205.1 Aegilops longissima | reverse complement strand
GGCCCTCTCGGGGATGACGAGAGAGGATCCACGGTGGAGTATTGTGATGGTGATTAGTGGACTCGTGTACGACAAAATGCTTTACAAAGTGTGTCACGTAGGATAGTTGTCAGGACCCCGATCCTAGGTCACACCGATCTAGCATGTAACACATCATATCACTTTGCGGCCTCACGCACGGTATTCCCACGGGTGTCGCCTTACCATGGCCCGGGACCGTTTGCGTCTTTTGGCTCACGTATATGATAGTGTCGCTAGCATCCATATGACAAAGAACCCGGGCCGACATGGCTAGTCGTGAACCCAAAGCGGCGCTAACCCATGGGGACAGGCATACATGAATCACATCGAGCATGTCGGTCATCAACGTATGTATTCGGGCTGTAGCACTGGGCTAACAGGACTCCGGTATCCCGGGCTGTAGCAGGCTAGGCAGGACTCCGAATAACACCGCGTGACATTTCCCGAAGGGACAGACATAGGGCGAAGTGAAACACATGCCGCCAGTCAAGTGTCCAAGCAGTAGTCTTTGGGCTAGCAGGACTCGGTGAACCGGGCTGTAGCGGACTACTATCGCTCGAGGCACGAGACTACATTTCCCCATATGAGAGGCTGCCAAGGATAAACAACTAGTTTGTCGGATCCCACACATACCAAGCATTTCAAACATACACACAATATGCTCAATATGTGTAAATACGACGTGGCATCACAACATAACTCTACGACTCAGATATAATACATTAGGCTCCGAAGAGCGAGATATTACAAACATGGGTCTCATGACCCAACACTCAGAGCATACAAGTCAAGCACAAGCGGAAGCTAATCATGTCTGAGTACAGACAACTATAAATGAAAAAGGCTGAGGAGCCTGACTATCTAACAGATCCTGCCGAGGCACAAGATCGTAGCTGAGGTAACAAGCTAAACGTCGAAGTCCACGTGGAACTACTAGCGAGACTGACGTCTCTCTGCAAAACATAAAATAAGCAAGCGTGAGTACAATTGTACTCAGCAAGACTTACATCAGATCTAACTACATATGCATCATTATCAAAAGGGGTGGTGGAGTTTGACCGCAGCAAGCCAGCTTTGACTCGGTGGCTATCTGAACTCACGATCGCAAGTAACTCTTTGAGGTGGCGCACACGAGTCCACATATTCACCATGGCAATACACCACTATGGACCGCTCCGTCTCCCTACGAGAACGCCATCCATAGCACTCACGCTTATCTTGCGCATTTTAGAGTATCCACTTTCACTTGTCTATGAACTGATATAGGCAACCCGAAGTCCTTCTCCGTGGACACGGCTATTGAATAGATCATATTAAACCCTGCAGGGTGTACTTCTTCACACGCTCTCACCACTTACCGCCGTTTACGACATGTACTCGGCAACCTTCAAGCGGAAGCCCAACGTGGGTGTCGGCCACGGCCTACCTAAACACTCAAGTCCCTAGTCCAGGTTTATCGCCTATTCGGGTTCCATCCGCAGGGAGTCCGGCCGAGGTTTCCCATACAGCCCCGAACGATGTGTGCAGGGTTCCCGAGATACCAAACGGCACTCGGTACACCGGCCACGGTGCCTACCGCAACACAACCCACCCCTAAGGTCAGCGTTGCTGCCCTGACATGCTACAAACACCAGAAACTACTTGCAACTCCCGGACTGAGGACAAGGGTGGTTAATAAGCCGAGAGGGTCAATTAAGGATCCCAATGCGTGGTAGTAACTGTTTCATGGATCACAAATACAGAACTCAGTTCCTGAGGACGGTTTCAATGAGACAACCCACCATGTACTCCTACATGGCCTCTCACCGCTACCTTTACCAAATCGTGTTCACACACTTAGCTCACACACAATAGGACATGTTCATAACAATTCCAATTCATTCCCGATGAATCGGACCGACTCAACTCTAAGCAGTAGCAGGCATGACAAACAAGCATAAATGAGTAGGCACAACATGGCTCAAACAATTCCTACTCATGCTAGTGGGTTTCATCTAATTCTTGTGGAATGACAGTCATGCAAAGGATCAAGGGTTCAGCTACCGCAGCAAGTAACACATGAGTCGTTGTTGTCCTAATGCAGTAAAATAGAGCAGGAGCGAGAGAGTGGGATTATATCGGAATGAACAAGGGGGTTTTGCTTGCCTGGCACTTCTGAAGATAATATAGTTCTTCATCGGTGTCATCGAACTCATCGTCGGTACGTCGTCTATCGAGAGGGGACAATTACCGGCAAGCAAGAGAGAACACAATCAATGCAATGCACATTCACATGAATGACATGTCATATTAAGGTACTGAATTCACCTAATGCAATAATAATCCAAGTTAGTTGAAGTGGAATTCAAACAAGGTTGAACTCCAACTCCAAATGCTATTTCATAATTACCCTAATCATGATTCATCCTAATCAGTGAGGTTAACTTGTTCAAACATGCATGATCATGGCATAAACAGATTCTTCATATTTTTCTGATCATTTTTCATATATAAATTATTTCAATCCGAGTTACGGTTGAATTTATATGATTTTAGAAGTTTAGAGTATTTTCTGAAATTTACTGAATTAAATTAAATCTAGAAACCTAGTTATTAATCACTGACGTCAATGTGACGTCGTGGTCAACAGGGCGCCCCAGGTCAAAACTGGCGTGTGGGGGCCACACGTCGATGACTAACTAAACTAACCTAGTTAATTAGCACTAACCTAGGTTAAGTTAAATTAGTTTAAACCTAAACTAGATTAGTTAGCAGGCGGGGCCCGCATGTCGATGGGGAGAGGGGAGGTCAAACCGGCGGTGGGTCAACCCACGCCGGTCAGTGGTCGTGTGCGCCGGCGTTTAGCCGCCCGAGCCAGCGGGCGGCGCAAGTGCATTTGCCATTCCGGCCACCAAATGGGCGGGAAAACATCAAACGGAGCTGAGGATGAGCGAAGCTCTTGGTGGAGGGTTTGAGCTCGGGCGGCGGAATCGACGCCGGCGGCGACCTATCGACGCCGGAGCTCGGGCGAGCTCGGGCTCGGCGCTGCAGCGCACTAGAGGGGAAACGGAGGGGCGCTACGGGTCCCTGGTGCTGCGGTGAGGGCGGTGGTGAGGTTGGCTTCGGGTCATTGGGGCTCCAGCCACGCCGGCGACGAGGCACGGCGGCGGCGAGCTTCGGCCGTAGTGGAGACGGTGGCTAGAGGAGGGGAACGAGTCGGGGAAGAGAGGGAAATGACTCGGGGGCTCACCGTGAGTGCGATGATGGCATCGGCGAGCTCGGGGGCACGGAGCAGCGAGTGGGCGACGGCGACCGGCGGGTCCGAAGAGGGGAAAACGGTGGGGCGGCGCCTCGTGGCGCTCCGGCGTCGGGAGACTTGGTGAGGAGGGAGGAGAGGGGCTAGGCGGAGCTCGGGGACATGCCGGGGAGGAGAAGGGGTGGCGGTGGCCGCGATGGAGCTCGTCGGTGGCGGCAGCTCCGTTCGGTGAGCTCGGGGGAAGAGGGCCAGGGGGAAAGAGAGGGAGCGGCGAGTGAGGGAGAGGAGTGAGGGGGCACGGGGCGTCGTCGTGGCGTCGCAAGGAGGTCGGGGAGGGCCAGGCAGGCTGGAAGGGAGGAGGTGGCGAGCTCGGCGCGTCGCCGTGTCCCTCCTCTGCCTACTGGCAGAGGTAGGCGACGAGCGGCGTGTCGGTTGGTGGGCTGGGCCACCAACTGGGCCAGCGAGGGGAGGGGGAGAAGGCTGGGCTGGTGGGCTGCGCAGGTAAACCAGGTAGTCCTTCTCTCTCTTTTATTATTTCTATTTAACTCTGTTTTTCTATTTTCTGTAGTTGTTTTGATTTAGTTTTAGACACTAAATCATTTTTATAACTCCTGAGATAAATTGGGGGCATTATTTGGATTATTCCAAAAGCCCACAATTGAAACCAGAATTTTTGGAGCATTCAAAATATTTATAGAATTCAAAGGCCCCAAATCAAATACAATATGGTTTAACTCAAAAATCCACAAAATGGCCAACAATTATGCTCATCATTTTGGCAGAGGTTTTCACCTTTATCAAAATCATGAACACTTTTGCAAACCACTTTGGGTTCTTTGAATATATTTTGAAGTTGAACCTATTTGAATTGTTTTAGTGCTAGGGCTTGGTCCTCCCCATTTCAATTTTCATGGAAATTAAACATGATGACATGAATGCCTTAATGCAACTAATGTCAAACAATTCTAGGGCTGTGACAACTCACCCCACTAAACAAGAATCTCACCGAGATTCAAGGCGTGAGTAAGAGGAAGAAGGAAGCCACAAACTATCACAATCTCCATGATCCAATTGCCTTCTCGAAGATGTTGGTTCACTCCATCTTCTTGGTCTTGGCGTCTTGAGATCTTCACCCGACACGACAACGTAAAGAAGGGAAAACCCTACATGATTCGACCTTCACGAAGATCAAGTAAACATGATCAACTCACGGACTGAGACGGTGACACATCTTGAGTTGAGACATAAAATGCATCGAGAGGATGGAAGAACAACAACGGGTTTGATTGGTGGCAACAATCCCACGCTTAGGGAGACGGTGGATGGTGTCAAGGTGGCGAGGAAATAGTTACCATGATCCCGTAACAGGACACCTCGAGAAAGGTGACGCAAGAACTATTCCTTTAAGTGGCAAAAAGAATTACTTTTGAATTAGAAATCATTGAGACTCTTCATACCAGCCTAAGGTAATTCGCAACGATCGTTTGGTGGAGTGCAAAGGAATGGTACACCCGGACTAGAATGGATGATGTGGACTACCTTGTTGAAGACAACGCAATGGATGATTTTGCTTATCATCGAAGGTGGGGGGGGGGGACCCATGGTAAGTCCACTTTTGAAGATAACTCTGGACAAGAATTACTAAGGAGACAGTCTATAGCGAGATAGCACAAGGACGGTGCAAGCTGGGAACGAAATGCGACTGTTGAATGTTTCAACCATCATATCCTTTGAGATTCAGATCTGGTTGGTGTTAGGATATTTCAGACTCAGCACGTCCGAAAAGGAAAGGTTGCAACACAATTTGGCGAGATAACGTTGCGAGATTCTCGGGAAGTGAACTAAGGTAGCAAGCTCCAAAATATGAGCTGGTTCCGCTACAAACCTGTGAACACATTGTCCCAGACAAACATGGCCACGTAGTAGTCTTATAATAAAACGCTACCGAGTTCAGGTGGGGAACCATGATCGAGGATATTGAAGTCCTTGCATAAGGCATGCTCTTAAGAAGGAACTTCCTTTCCTTGAACAAATCAATCAGTGGCTTGGTGTGCTAGGAATACATACGGAATGAAGATGATCGATCTATCAAACCATAGAATACTTCGCACATGCATGACGGACTTGGGATGATTCGGAAGAGGCAAAACAAACCTTTCTCAAGTTCATGGCGGCAACTTACATCAGATGCACATGAACTAGAGGAAGTCACTACTTTCATCCAAACATATGCTTCCTGAACGAAACACGAAGAAATGCTTACACAAGCTTCCAATACTAGGTTGATGCTCAACATGACTCATGGGGGAGACAAAATGCTACTGATGGGCTCAACAGCAACTCATCGGAATTTCCATATCACTGGACTTCCACCATCATGTGAACACGGTGATAGCATTGGTCAGACCAAAGATGTAATGGGTATGCTCGAGGGATTAACCACGAGTAGGACAACATTACGCATATCGTTGGTTCTGATTTGACTTGACAATGGCCCATACTCAAATCAAAGAGTTGGTAGGACAATAGGTCCAACAACTGATCACGAGGACCAATCGGTGAAGATATCATCCTTCTTCAACACACACTACACAAGAATATCCCTTTGGATCGAACTAAGTTAGGTAAGCTTTTATCTTCCAACTCTCCAAGTTGTTGTTTGGCTTAACCAACTAGCTCAGGGGTGTCCAACACAGATTCTTGGAGAAAGGGTGGTTCACAAGAAACCGACTTGATCACGGGCTCAACATAACAGTCAGGGAACAACCCGGTAACACTTCCAACAAGACATTTGGAAAGTCACGAACCACCGGTATGTTACTAAGCTCGAGAACAATCTTGCTTTTGAGGGCAAGACGATATGATCGAACGAGTGAGGACTTGACAGAATCCTAACTCATAGATCGAAGGGTGCACCAGAACTAAGGACTAGGTAGCACGATCAATCTCAGGATGATGTTTTAATAACCAACATGCCAAGAATGAGGATAATGTCCATTAGCTGCCAAGCAACAAGTTGCTCGGAGTATTGATTTCACACATCACAATTCACTTGTCGGCATTCCGGTTACAACAACACGAAGACCGAGGAATGAATGATGATGGTGAGAAGTATCACTGCATCAAGAATGCATAAGAGGAGGTGCAATTTCCATGACATTCTTGACATAAAGATGGTAACACTCCAAGGTAGAACAGAACAAAAGCTGAATTGGCGTTTTGATCTGCGGGATACAACTACTTTGACCCAATCCTAGAAATGGATGAGGTACTGGAGTTTGTTTCTCCTAGTCATTCCGGAATAGAATGGCTTGACGGACCACAAGGATAAAATGCATCGATGAACACAAATGCACACATACCCTTGGCTATCAATTGATAGATGAAGGTCAGGAGGCATCTAAGAGAACAACTCAAAGGAACATATAATTTTCTGAGTTGTGGATGCACAGATTAGTATGTCGAGCAAGCTCAACATTTCTTCCGGATAATCCATGCAGAAAGGTAGAATTGGCAGATTCACAATTATGAATGGAGAACTCCTCAAGAGCACTCTTATTGTGATCTTTTGGTTCAAAAGAACTTCCGCCATAATTAGTTCATGGTATTTGGAAGAAGGAGAATACCACGGACTTGAGGACTATCACAAAGGGTACTAATATCCTAAAGGAACTAGCAAATACTAACAACATGAAGTAGGATGAATCTCGGTTGAAACCCGGAGTAGAATGCCTACTACTAAATGGCATCACGGGATGCTTTCAAAGTGATGGCAGAATCATCACTTTGGGATACAAAAGCATTGCTAAATTGCTAGGTGACTTCCTAAACACCTAGGGTCATAATAATAGTTCCAACATATATGTCAAGGCAATGGAGTACCTCATTGACTGGTTAGTGTGCTTGATCTGGCCCAAAAGGACATCGAACGAAGGAAAGGATTTGCAAATGCATCGACTATTTAGAGACTGGGATGACTCGGACAGACATAACGGCTGTAAATGCTCAAAATGATTTGAGACATCCTGCAAAAATGGTGGCATAACCACTCAACAACATCATAACAAGATTACGAGATCAACGGTTATCATACAGGAGTAGTAGGAACTGAATCGGGATTAAAACCAACAATCTTAAAGGTCTATGGATTAGTAACACGTCATCCCGATAGATAGATGAGAGGCCTAGTTCTTAAGCCCAGAGAAGAGAAGAGGATGACTCGGATCGAAGGCCATGAGGTATAAGGAGTAAAAAGAGCCTTACGTTCCTTCCACAATCAATTCCCTACATAGCTAAAGCATTTCTAGACTCAACTTGACCAGTTTGGCTTGGTAATCCTCTGAGCAGCAAGGCTCGATACCAACGCTGTCAGGACCCGATCCTAGGTCACACCGATCTAGCATGTAACACATCATATCACTTTGCGGCCTCACGCACGGTATTCCCACGGTGTCGCCTTACCATGGCGGGACCGTTTGCGTCTTTTGGCTCACGTATATGATAGTGTCGCTAGCATCCATATGACAAAGAACCGGGCCGACATGGCTAGTCGTGAACCCAAAGCGGCGCTAACCCATGGGGACAGCATACATGAATCACATCGAGCATGTCGGTCATCAACGTATGTATTCGGGCTGTAGCACTGGGCTAACAGACTCCGTATCCCGGGCTGTAGCAGCTAGGCAGGACTCGAATAACACCGCGTGACATTTCCCGAAGGGATGACATAGGAACGAAGTGAAACACATGCCGGCCAGTCAAGTGTCCAGCGGTAGTCTTTGGGCTAGCAGGACTCGTGAACCGGGCTGTAGCGGACTACTATCGCTCGGAGGCACGAGACTACATTTCCCCATATGAGAGGCTGCCAAGGATAAACAACTAGTTTGTCGGATCCCACACATACCAAGCATTTCAAACATACACACAATATGCTCAATATGTGTAAATACGACGTGGCATCACAACATAACTCTACGACTCAGATATAATACATTAGGCTCCGAAGAGCGAGATATTACAAACATGGGTCTCATGACCCAACACTCAGAGCATACAAGTCAAGCACAAGCGGAAGCTAATCATGTCTCGAGTACGAGACAACTATAAATGAAAAGGGTGAGGAGCGACTATCTACCAGATCTGCCGAGGCACAAGATCGTAGCTGAGGTAACAAGCTAAGCGTCAAGTCCACGTGGAACTACTAGCGAGACCGACGTCTCTCGCAAAACATAAAATAAGCAAGCGTGAGTACAATTGTACTCAGCAAGACTTACATCAGATCTAACTACATATGCATCATTATCAAAAGGGGTGGTGGAGTTTGGCGCAGCAAGCCAGCTTTGACTCGGTGGCTATCACGAACTACGACTACAAGTAACTCTTTGAGGTGGCGCACACGAGTCCACATATTCACCATGGCAATACACCACTATGGACCCGCTCCGTCTCCCTACGAGAACGCCATCCATAGCACTCACGCTTATCTTGCGCATTTTAGAGTATCCACTTTCACTTGTCTATGAACTGATATAGGCAACCCGAAGTCCTTCTCCGTGGACACGGCTATTCGAATAGATCATATTAAACCCTGCAGGGTGTACTTCTTCACACACGCTCACCACTTACCGCCGTTTACGACATGTACTCGGCAACCTTCAAGCGGAAGCCCAACGTGGGTGTCGGCCACGGCCTACCTAAACACTCAAGTCCCTAGTCCAGGTTTATCGCCTATTCGGGTTCCATCCGCAGGAGTCCGCCGAGGTTTCCCATACAGCCCCGAACGATGTGTGCAGGGTTCCCGAGATACCAAACGGGCACTCGGTACACGGGCCACGGTGCCTACCGCAACACAACCCACCCCTAAGGTCAGCGTTGCTGCCCCAAACATGCTACAAACACGAAACTACTTGCAACTCCCGGATGAGGACAAGGGTGGTTAAGAAGCCGAGAGGGTCAATTAAGGATCCCAATGGGTGGTAGTAACTGTTTCATGGATCACAAACACTGAACTCAGTTCCCGAGGACGGTTTCAATGAGACAACCCACCATGTACTCCTACATGGCCTCTCACCGCTACCTTTACCAAATCGTGTTCACACACTTAGCTCACACACAATAGGACATGTTCATAACAATTCCAATTCATTCCCGATGAATCAGACCCGACTCAACTCTAAGCGATAGCAGGCATGACAAACAAGCATAAATGAGTAGGCACAACATGGCTCAAACAATTCCTACTCATGCTAGTGGGTTTCATCTAATTCTTGTGGAATGACAGTCATGCAAAGGATCAAGGGTTCAGCTACCGCAGCAAGTAACACATGAGTCGTTGTTGTCCTAATGCAGTAAAATAGAGCAGGAGCGAGAGAGTGGGATTATATCGGAATGAACAAGGGGGTTTTGCTTGCCTGGCACTTCTGAAGATAATATAGTTCTTCATCGGTGTCATCGAACTCATCGTCGGTACGTCGTCTATCGAGAGGGGACAATTACCGGCAAGCAAGAGAGAACACAATCAATGCAATGCACATTCACATGAATGACATGTCATATTAAGGTACTGAATTCACCTAATGCAATAATAATCCAAGTTAGTTGAAGTGGAATTCAAACAAGGTTGAACTCCAACTCCAAATGCTATTTCATAATTACCCTAATCATGATTCATCCTAATCAGTGAGGTTAACTTGTTCAAACATGCATGATCATGGCATAAACAGATTCTTCATATTTTTCTGATCATTTTTCATATATAAATTATTTCAATCCGAGTTACGGTTGAATTTATATGATTTTTAGAAGTTTAGAGTATTTTCTGAAATTTACTGAATTAAATTAAATCTAGAAACCTAGTTATTGCGTCAGCCTGACGTCAATGTGACGTCAGCGGGTCAACAGGGCGCCCCAGGTCAAACCTGACGTGTGGGGGCCACACGTCAGTGACTAACTAAACTAACCTAGTTAATTAGCACTAACCTAGGTTAAGTTAAATTAGTTTAAACCTAAACTAGATTAGTTAGCCGGGCGGGGCCCGCATGTCAGTGGGGAGAGGGGGAGGTCAAACCGGGCAGTGGGTCAACCCACGCCGGTCAGTGAGTCGCGGCGCGGCGTTTAGCCGCCCGAGCGAGCCGGCGGCGCAAGTGCATTTGCCATTCCGGCCACCAAATGGGCCGGAAAACATCAAGCGGAGCTGAGGATGAGCGAAGCTCTTGGTGGAGGGTTTGAGCTCGGGCGGCGGAATCGACGCCGGCGGCGACCTATCTGCGGCCGCCGGAGCTCAGGCGAGCTTCGGGCTCGGCAGCTGCTGGCGCACTAGAGGGAAGCGGAGGCGCACTGGGTCCCTGGTGCTGCATGTGAGGCGGTGGTGAGGTTGGCTTGGTCATTGGGGCTCCAGCCACGCGGCGACGAGGCACGGCGGAGGCGAGCCGGCCGAGTGGAGACGGTGGCTAGAGGAGGGAACGAGTCGGGAAGAGAGGGAATGACTCGGGGCTCACCGTGAGTGCGATGATGGCATCAGCGAGCTCGGGGCACCGGAGCCAGAGTGGGCGGCGGCGCATCGGCGGGTCCGAAGAGGGGAAAACGGTGGGGCGGCGCCTCGTGGCGCTCCGGCGTCGGGAGACTTGGTGAGGAGGGAGGAGAGGGGCTAGGCGGAGCTCGGGGACATGCCGGGGAGGAGAAGGGGTGGCGGTGGCCGCGATGGAGCTCGTCGGTGGCGGCAGCTCCGTTCGGTGAGCTCGGGGGAAGAGGGCCAGGGGGAAAGAGAGGGAGCGGCGAGTGAGGGAGAGGAGTGAGGGGGCACGGGGCGTCGTCGTGGCGTCGCAAGGAGGTCGGGGAGGGCCAGGCAGGCTGGAAGGGAGGAGGTGGCGAGCTCGGCGCGTCGCCGTGTCCCTCCTCTGCCTACTGGCAGAGGTAGGCGACGAGCGGTGTGTCGGTTGGTGGGCTGGGCCACCAACCGGGCGAGAGGGAGGGGAGAAGGCTGGGCTGGTGGGCTGCGCAGGTAAACCAGGTAGTCCTTCTCTCTCTTTTATTATTTCTATTTAACTCTGTTTTTCTATTTTCTGTAGTTGTTTTGATTTAGTTTTAGACACTAAATCATTTTTATAACTCCTGAGATAAATTGGGGGCATTATTTGGATTATTCCAAAAGCCCACAATTGAAACCAGAATTTTTGGAGCATTCAAAATATTTATAGAATTCAAAGGCCCCAAATCAAATACAATATGGTTTAACTCAAAAATCCACAAAATGGCCAACAATTATGCTCATCATTTTTGGCAGAGGTTTTCACCTTTATCAAAATCATGAACACTTTTGCAAACCACTTTGGGTTCTTTGAAGATATTTTGAAGTTGAACCTATTTGAATTGTTTTAGTGCTAGGGCTTGGTCCTCCCCATTTCAATTTTCATGGAAATTAAACATGATGACATGAATGCCTTAATGCAACTAATGTCAAACAATTCTAGGGCTGTGACAATAGTTTAGCCAAGAGTCAAAGCTGGCTTGCTGCAAATAACTCCACCTCCTTCCTTGAGAATGTGCATGTATGATAGGATTCTGTGGTAAGACTTGCTGAGTACTTTTGTACTCATGTTTGCTTAATCAATATTTTTCAGAGGACTATACTACCCCCTCCGACGGATTCTATGTAGATGTTGACTTCGACGAGTAAGCTAGCCACCCAGGTGGCGATCTAAGACTTGTGAAGGGCCATTGTAGATAGAAAGGCTCCAACAAGCTTTCTTTCTTTCTAGAGTCTGTACTCAGACATAATTTGCTTCCGCATGTGCTTGTATGATTGTATGACTTGAGTGTTGGGTCGTGTGACCCCTACCTGTATGAATATGTTATGTATGGCTCCTCGGAGCCTCTTAAATAAAGTACTTGAGTTGTAGAGTTTTGTTGTGATGCCTTGTTGTATTTACTCATATCGGGCATATTGCGTGTATGATTGAAATGCTTGGCATGAGAGGGATCCGACAAACTAGTTGTTTATCCTTGGCAGCCTCTCATATGGGGAAATGTAGTCTCGTGCTTACGGCGATAGTAGTCCGCTACTGCCCGGTTCACGGAGTCCTCGCTAGCCCAGCACTACTGCTTGGACACTTGACTGGCGGCATGTGATTCATTTCGTTCCTATGTACGTCCCTTCGGGAAATGTCACGCGGTGATACTCGGAGTCTGCCTAGCCTGCTACAGCCGGGATACCGGAGTCTGTTAGCCAGTGCTACAGCCCGAGTTCATACGTTGATGACCGACATGCTCGAAGTGTTTCATGTATGCCTGTCCCCATAGGTTAGTGCCGCTTTGGGTTCACGACTAGCCATGTCGGCCCGGGTTCTTTGTCATGTGGATGCTAGCGACCCTATCATATACGTGAGCCAAAAGGCGCAAACGGTCCCGGGCCATGGTAAGGCGACACCCGTGGGAATACCGTGCGTGAGGCCGCAAAGTGATATGAGGTGTTACCAGCTAGGTCGATGTGACTTGGAATCGGGGTCCTGACAGCGTTGGCATCGAGCGGGGCTGCTGTAGGTCCGCTAAGCCAAACTGGTCGAAGTTGAGTCTAGAAATGCTTTAGTTATATGTAGGGGAATTGATTGTGGGAGGGAACGTAAGGCTCTTTTTACTTCTTTACCTTATGCCCTCTGATCTGAGTCATCCTCTTCTCTTTCAACGTGGGGTTAGGACTAGGCTCTCTTCTCTCTATCAGGTTCACGTGTTACTAATCCGTAGTAACTTATAGGATTGTTGGTTACATCCTCAGTTCAGTGCTACTAAATTTTAGTATGATATCATTTGAACCAGAACCTTGATATGATGTTGTTGAGTGGTTTTGCAAATCTGATTTTGAATGTCTCAAATCTGATTTTGAGCATTTACAGATGTTATGCTGCCCGATTTTCCCAAGAAATTCTAATGCCTTTGCCTTGTGGCTGTGCTTTCAGATGGCCACTCGCCCCCAGAACCAAGTGGTTCGCCTGACCCGTTGCATTGATGTGTGCGGTCACACGGCCATGTTGGTTAGGGTGATGATTGAGGCTGGTTATCGATGGTATCCTGAATATACCGTCGAGGAGCAGTTTAGGGATTTCAATCAAAGCCAATATCTATGCACGGTCCGGATTTATCCATCTTATCCCGAGCTCTTGAGCCACTTCTTTGTTCTTATGGGCTCGAATCACTATTGGAATGTCATGCAAGATGCAGCCTATTCCATGATGACTATTATTCGAGCGAAGCGCTTTGCTGAGCAACACCGATTTCCGCTATATGCCAAATCCCTTCCGGGCGCATGGCTACCTTGGGTTTGTACAGCGATGCATCCCATGAGGACTCACTCCTTCGCACTACTCTTGAGTTCTTTGGAGGACAAGGACCGTGAGAACCGGCCTTGCGTATGGAGCTTTTAATGCCCGATCGACCTTTGGGCTACTCGACTAGGTTTGCACTGCCGTGCAAGCGGATATATGGACATGAGAGACTTGTACCCTGTGCGGGCGAGTCTGCCGGACTTCATGGAGTGGCGTGAGGTTGGAGGCATCACTCCTCCTCGTGGGCCTCGTCTGCCATCGTTTGTGGGTCCACGGCCACATCCGAGTCCTTATGGTCCACAGGCCCCACAGATTATCATTTCCGGACGATCATGTTCCACTTCCAGGTCTGGGTGGTGACTTCTATGAGGACTACTACGGAGCCGCCTGAGATAGTAGTAGTATTCCTAGTATGGTACTAGTTGTGTTTCTACCGTCCTGCGTGACTCGTGGAATACGACTTAGTGTGTATCGTTCCGGAAGTGTAGAAAAATAATGTATAGGAGTTGGAATGCTTCCGATGAGATGTAACGCCTTTCCTTATAGTTGTACTCCGTCAGGCTTGTACTAAACTATGAATGGTGTATATGACCGATGGTATATATATATGTGGCAGTTCTATATTACCATGTCATACGGATGAACATCTTTGCATTCCATGCTGTCCATTACCTTCCGCACTTCCTTGTTAAATTCTGCCATCCTGGTTTAAACCTTTGCTTTGTCTCCCAGGATGGTCAACACTCAAATACTCCTGCTGTTCAGAGCAGGAGAAGCCGATGCAGCCGAAATGTGAATCTGCGCAACCGCCATCTTTGGCGAGGTGATCTTTGGAAGCGAAGCATAATAAGCCTTGAAACCAACCGCTTATTGGGCGGATTGAACAAAACACAGCACGCCAGCCAAGAAACGATGGGGTTTCACTCAATGATTTCGTCAAGCTATATCCTCCAAAATTCAAATGTTCCGTCGAGCCTCTCGACGCAGATGATTGGCTCCGCAGTATCCACCACAAGCTGCGTTCCGCCAACGTGGCTGAGGCTGACAAGGTTACCTTTGCTGCCTATCATCTGGAAGGCCCTGCCAGTCTCTGGTGGGAAAATTATGAGGCTATGCGTCCGGCTGGACAGGTTACAACTTGGGATGAATTCAGTGCCGCCTTCCGTGAGCACCATATTCCAGAAGGTCTTATGGACCGCAAACGTGAGGAATTCTGCAGTTTCACCCAAGGTAGGCTGACAGTGGATGCCTCTGACCGTGAATTTGGGAGGTTAGCACGTTATGCCCGAAGAAGTTTCTACCGATGCTAAGAAGCAGGCAAGGTTCCGCAAGGGACTTAGCCTGAGCTACGCCGAGATCTCCGTCTGCATGAATGTACCTCTTTCGAAGCTAGTCAATAAGGCTATCGGCTTGGCTAGGCAGACTGATTTTGAGGCTTCACGCAGCACATCCGTGACTCTGGATCGTCATCCGGCTCTGGATCCCGAAGCGCGGGTTTGGGTTCCAATCGGCTCTACCACCCAGTTCACCCGAGGCCATCCTTGAGCGCCTCGCCCCAACCAACCGTATTTTCCACCCAAGACTTATGGAGGTCCAACCGCTAGTGCTGCTCCACGTCCAAATGTGATCACTTGCTTCAAGTGTGGAGAGGCAGGCCACTATATCCGAGAGTGTCCCAGAACAACCCCAATCAAGCTGGAAAGTCTGTTGGCGCGGCAAGCCAGCAGGAAAGGCGCCCTATGCCAAGCCGATTGCCACCGCTCGTGGCCATGTCAACTATGTCTCTTTGAAGAAACCTATGAGGATCCCAACGCCGTCCTCGATGCGCTTCTTGTTAATTGCCATCCGCAACTGTTCTTTTGATCTTGGAGCATCTCATTCATTTATTTCGAGAGCTATGCTCGATTGCACAACACCACATTCGTGACATGCCTACCTCCATGGAAATTCAAACTCCTGGTTCTAGATGGCAAACCTCTAGAATAAGTCATGGGAATGAAATTCTTGTCGACAGATTAGTCTTTCTTGCATCTCTAATAGCTCTCAAGTCCTCGGACATAAACATCCTCTTGGGTATGGACTGGATGTCAGCCCATTATGCTAAGATTGATTGCTCTACTAGAACTGTTCAACTTACCCATCCTTGGGCAAAAGCGGTGGATGTCTTAACCCGAGTGTCTAAGCGCCACTATACTCCTTAAATGCCAACCCCTTCCGGACCTCGAAGATATTCCGATAGTCCGTGATTTCCGGATGTCTTTCGGAGGAACTGCCGGTGTTCCACCGCGGGGATGTCGAGTTCGTGATAGATCTTATTCCGGAACCGTCCCAATCTCTAGAAGACCTTATAAGATGGCACCCTAGAACTAGCTGAACTTAAGAAACAACTCGATGAGTCCTTGCGAAAGGTTTCATCCGTCCTAGTTCATCTCCATGGGCTTGCCCGTCCTCTTCGTCAAGAAGAAGGATGGTACGGATCGGATGGTTGTAGATTACCGACTGTCAATTTGGTCACTATCAAGAACAAGTATCCGCTCCCGGGATCAACGACCTGTATGATCAGCTCGCTGGATCCTCGATCTTTTCAAGATGGATTTGAGGTTGGGTTACCATCAAATCAAAATCAAAACGGGACATTCCTAAACGGCCTTTGTCACTCGTTATGGCCAATACTGAGTACACCGTCATGTCCTTCGGATTAACCAATGCTCCAGCCACCTTCTCTCGGTTAATGAACTCAATCTTCATGGAGTATTTGGATAAATTCGTCGTGGTATACCTCGATGATATACTCATCTACTCCAAGAATGAGGAGGAACATGCCGAACACCTAAGGCTAGTGTTGATGAAACTTCGAGAGCACCGCCTTTATGCCAAATTCTCTAAATGTGAATTCTGGTTACCAGAAGTGACCTATCTAGGACATGTAATCTCTGGTAAGGGTATTGCTGTCAATCCCGAGCGAGTTCAAGCCGTCCTTGATTGGACTCCACCTGAATCGGTCAAGCAAGTTCGGAGTTTCCTCGGTTTAGCGAGCTATTGCCGCCGCTTCGTCGAGAACTTCTCTAAAGTTGCTAAACCTCTAACCGAACTCCTCAAGAAAGATAAGAAGTTCGAATGGACGCCACAGTGCGAGATCAGCTTTCAGGAACTGAAAAGACGCCTGACATCTGCTCCCGTACTTGTTCCACCAGATTTCTCTAAGGACTTTATTATCTATTGCGACGCCTCGCGACAAGGACTAGGTTGCATACTCATGCAAGATCGTCATGTGATTGCCTACGCATCTCGGCAGTTGCGTCCACATGAGGATAACTATCCCACACACGATCTAGAGCTTGCAGCAGTGGTTCATGCACTCAAAACCTGGCGACATTACCTTCTGGGTAATCGTTGCGAAATCTACACCGATCACCAAAGTCTGAAATATATCTTCACCCAACCGGATTTGAATCTCAGGCAAAGACGTTGGGTCGAGTTGATTACAGATTTCGACTTAGGAATATCTTACACCCCAGGCAAAGCCAATGTCATGGCTGACGCACTAAGTCGCAAATCCTATTGTAACAATCTGATGTTACAACAAAGTCAACCAATTCTCCACGAGGAATTCCGTAAGCTTAATCTTCACATTGTTCCTCGAGGATACCTTTCCACCCTGGTGGCGAAACCTGACCTTACGGATCGAATCATAGCTGCTCAGCAGTATGATAGAGGGATATCTCGGATCAAGGAGAACATTACTAGCGGAGCTGCTAAATGCTTCTCCATAGATGAACGAGGTGTTGTCTTCTTTGAAAACCGCTTAGTGGTTCCCAAGAAACAACAGCTACGGCAATTGATCCTTAAGGAAGCTCATGACTCTCCTCTCACCATTCATCCTGGTAGTACTAAAATGTATCAAGATCTACGCCAGAGGTTTTGGTGGACTAGGATGAAGAGAGAAATCGCTCAATACATTGCTAATTGTGACGTCTGTCGTCGAGTTAAAGCAGAGCATCAACGGCCTGCTGGTACCCTTCAACCTTTGGAAATTCCTGAATGGAAATGGGATAAAATCGGTATGGATTTCATTACCGGGTTTCCCAGGACCAAGAGAGGGAATAATGCTATCCTCGTTGTCGTCGATCGTCTTTCCAAGGTAGCCCACTTCCTACCTGTTCGTGAGAGTATAACCGCTAGCCAGCTAGCTGACTTGTACATCTCTCGAATAGTGTCTCTTCATGGCGTTCCATTGGAGATCAACTCCGACCGTGGAAGTCTCTTCACCTCTCGATTTTGGGAAAGTTTCCAAAACGCTATGGGAACTCGTCTCTCCTTTAGCACCTCTTTTCATCCCCAATCAAGTGGTCAAGTAGAACGAGTCAATCAAATCCTAGAGGATATGCTTCGAGCTTCTGTCATCTCTTTCGGCATGAATTGGGAGAAATGCCTTCCATTCGCCGAGTTCGCTTATAACAATAGTTATCAAGCCAGCCTGGGCAAAGCCCCTTTCGAAGTTCTTTATGGACGAAAATGTCGAACGCCTCTTAACTGGTCAGAAACCGGGGAGAGACAACTCTTTGGCCCGGATATGATTCAGGAAGCTGAAGAGCAGGTTCGCGTTGTTCGTGAGAAATTAAAAACAGCCCAATCTCGTCAAAAGAGCCATTATGACCGCAAGCATAAGCCTATGACTTATGAAACTGGCGAGAAGGCTTACCTTCGGGTTACTCCTCTAAAAGGAACCCATCGGTTCGGTATCAAAGGCAAGTTGGCTCCTCGTTACATTGGACCCTTTCGCATTCTTGCCAAACGAGGGGAAGTTGCCTACCAATTGGAACTACCTCCGCATCTTTCCAGAGTCCATGATGTCTTCCACGTTTCCCAACTCAGGCGTTGCTTCTCGGATCCTATCCGTGAAGTGGACCACGAAACGCTTGATCTCCAAGATAACCTCACCTATCGAGAATATCCCGTTCGTATTCTCGATCAAGCCGAGCGTACCACTCGACGTCGGAATATCAAGTTTCTAAAGGTTCAATGGTCAAACCATTCCGAGCAAGAAGCAACTTGGGAAAGGGAGGATCGTCTTCGACTTGAGTATCCCACCTTTTTCGCAACAGATCCTAAATCTCGGGACGAGATCCTTTTGAGTGGGGGTGAGTTGTCACATCCCAGATAGACCATGCATTAGGGTGTGCATCATGTTTAAATTTCATTTGAATTTGAAATGGGAAGGCAGAAACCCCGAACACCCCCCTTAAAACAACTAGGGTTTACTAAAATTTATTTCAATGAATCCGAAATGCCCTTCAAAATGCTCATCCTCTTTGTTTGGGTTTAGAACCCATGTCAAAGGAGGTGCACCATTTTCTAGGTCATCTAAGGGTTCTAGAATTAATCCACAAGTTTTTGAAATGAGCATTTCAAATTATGAAAAATATTTTAAATGTTCAAAAATTGCCAAACCAAAATGTTTCATGTTGGGAATATTCCAACAAGTGACCAGGAACATTTTGGTAATTTTTAAAATAATTTTGGTATTTTTAAAAACCCCAACAAAGTTAGAAAATAGAAAAGCTTAAAAAAGGAAAAACTTACACATGTCGCGCCAGGCCGCCCACCTGGCTGCCCAGCCAGCAAGCTGGCGCCAGTGAGCTGCTTGGCTCGGCTTGCAGCAACTGGTGCTTGGCGGCGAGCCTTGGCGCGCCACGCAGCTGGCCGCCGCCCTGCTTCACCCCTCGCCGCTTCGCCGCCCTGGACGACCTCCGCGTCGTCGCCCCGACCCCCTGGACACCCCATTCTCCCCCCTGCTCCTCTCTCTCGCTCTCCCCCAACCTGGCCGACGCCATCGCCGACGCGCCACCGCCCGACGTCGTGCTCCCGCCGTCCATGCTCCTCCCGCCATGTCCAGCAGCTCGCCGACTCCACTACCCCTAGCTAGCCGAGTCCCTTCGCTCTAAGCACCAAGCCACTACACCGACCTCGACCGAGCTCGAAGCCGCCGGAGATCCCCATCGCCGTCGCCGCCGCATCGACCGCCCCGACCCGACGAGGCTCTCTCACGGGTTCACCGTGAGCTCAGCTACTCCCGTCCTCTCCGCTCTCTTCCTCTTGCACCACAACGAGCGCACGTCGATCACCCGAACGCACCACCGCGGAGCTCGTCGCCGACGAGGCTCCGGCCACCCAACGGCCACGCCACCCTGTCCATCGCACTCACCGAGTTGCGCTGGGCCTAACTATGCACTTCCCGCGCCTCGCCGAGCCCTCTAACCCCAAACCCGACATAACCCGAGCCCCGGCCGCCGCCCGACTCGTCGCCGGTGCCAACTCCGGCCACCCCTAACCCAACTGACCCCACCAAACACCGCGGCTCATCTCCAGCTCCACGTAGATGCTCCCCGCGCCCCATTTGGTGCCCGGAAAGTGCAAAAGCACTTTGCTCCGCCGCGCCTGGCCTCGCCGGTGCTGAGACGCCAGCGAGTTGACCATCGACCCTCGAGTGGGCCTGTTGTTGTCTCGAGTCAATGACAGGTGGACCCCGGTTAACTAATTAGGATTAGTTCTAATTAATTTAATTAGTTAAACTAACACGACATGCGGGTCCCACTGGTCAGTTTGACTGGACGACCCGTTGACCCTGACGTCACGCTGACCTCATGCTGACGCATTAATTCAAATTCTGGATTTATTTTTATATAGTAAATTCCAGAATATAAATCAAATTTCAAATGCTTATAACTTTTTATCTATAGCTCCAAATGCAAAGATTTATATATGAAAAATTATCAGAAAAATACACTCTATCCATTGGTACAGGTTTCATGCATGTTAAAACAAGTTAACTATGCTGAGTAACCAGAATAAGATATTGCACTATTAGGACTAACCCAAATGAGCTATCATTTGAATCCTTGATTCAAATGAGTTCATCCCCTGTTCTTTCAACTTGCATTAGGCCAACACACATCCATATTGCCATGTCATAGCATGCATCATATTGTTGCATATTGTCTTGCGTGTTTATTTCGGTGTGTTTACATGATAGGTTCTGCCCCCGAAGATAACCTCGACTACCCACCTGAAGGGCAGTTCTCTACCCCAGTTCCATCAGGCAAGCAATTCATTGATCATTCCAATACAAACCCATGTTCTCGCTTCTGCTCTCGTTTACTGCATTAAGACAACGCGATTCAACTGTTGTGTGCTGCGGTAGTTGAACCCACTTCCTTTGCATGACCTGTCATTGCCACAGTAACTAGATGAAACCCACTAGTATGTGTAGGAGTTGATTGAGCCATGTTTGTGATTCCTACCATGCTATGCTTGCTATGCTTAGAGTTGTGTCGGTCGGCTCATCGGGATGATGAACTGGAGTGAAAGGTTGTGTTGGTTCGAGAGTGAAAGTGTTGAACACGATTTGGTAAAGGTATCGATGAGAGGCCATGTAGGAGTACATGGTGGGTTGTTTCATTGAAGCCGAACTTAAGAACTGAGATCTGTGTCTGTGATCCATGAAACAGTTACTACCACACATTGGGATCCTTAATTGACCCTCTAAACTTCTTAACCACCCCTGTTCATAGTCCGGGAGTTGCAAGTAGTTTCGTGTTTGTAGCATCTTTGGGGCCGCACGCAACGCTGACCTTAGGGGTGGGTTGTGTTGCGGTAGGCACCGTGGTTGTGTACCGAGTGCCCATTTGGTATCTCGGGAACCCTGCACACATCGTTCGGGGCTGTATGGGAAACCTCGGCCGGACTCCCTGCGGATGGAACCCGAATAGGCGATAGACCTGGACTAGGGACTTGTGTGTTTGGGTAGGCTGAGGCCGACACCCACGTTGGGCTTCCGCTTGAAGGTTGCAGTACATGTCGTGTAAACGACGATAAGTGGTGAGCGTGTGTGAAGAAGTATACCCTGCAGGGTTAAATATGATCTATTGAATAGCCGTGTCCACGGAGAAGGACTTCGGGTTACCTATATCAGTTCATAGACAAGTAAATGGATACTACTAAAAGCCTCAAGATAAGTGTGAGTATCGTGGATGGCCCTCTCGGGGATGACGAGAGAGGATCCACGGTGGAGTATTGTGATGGTGATTAGTGGACTCGTATGCGACAAAATGCTTTACAAAGTGTGTCACGAGGATAGTTTAGCCAAGAGTCAAAGCTGGCTTGCTGCAAATAACTCCACCTCCTTCCTTGAGAATGTGCATGTATGATAGGATTACGTGGTAAGACTTCTTTGAGTACTTTTGTACTCATGTTTGCTTAATCAATATTTTTCAGAGGACTATACTACCCTCCGACGGATTCTATGTAGATGTTGACTTGACGAGTAAGCTAGCCACCCGGTGGCGATCTAAGACTTTGAAGGGCCATTGTAGATAGAAAGGCTCCAACAAGCTTTCTTTCTTTCTAGAGTCTGTACTCAGACATAATTTGCTTCCGCATGTGCTTGTATGATTGTATGACTTGAGTGTTGGGTCATGTGACCCCTACCTGTATGAATATGTTATGTATGGCTCCTCGGAGCCTCTTAAATAAAGTACTTGAGTTGTAGAGTTTTGTTGTGATGCCTTGTTGTATTTACTCATATCGGGCATATTGCGTGTATGATTGAAATGCTTGGCATGAGTGGGATCCGACAAACTAGTTGTTTATCCTTGGCAGCCTCTCATATGGGGAAATGTAGTCTCGTGCTTCTGAGCGATAGTAGTCCGCTACAGCCCGGTTCACCGGAGTCCTGCTAGCCCAGCACTACTGCTTGGACGCTTGACTGGCCGGCATGTGATTCATTTCGTTCCTATGTCTGTCCTTCGGGAAATGTCACGCGGTGATACTCGAGTCCTGCCTAGCCTGCTACAGCCGGGATACCGAGTCCTGTTAGCCCAAATGCTACAGCCCGAGTTCATACGTTGATGACCGACATGCTCAAGTGTTTCATGTATGCCTGTCCCCATAGGTTAGTGCCGCTTTGGGTTCACGACTAGCCATGTCGGCCCGGGTTCTTTGTCATGTGGATGCTAGCGACCCTATCATATCGTGAGCCAAAAGGCGCAAACGGTCCCGGGCCATGGTAAGGCGACACCCGTGGGAATACCGTGCGTGAGGCCGCAAAGTGATATGAGGTGTTACCAGCTAGGTCGATGTGACTTGGAATCGGGGTCCTGACAATCATCAAGTTTTGCAAGGTGCTGTGGAGTCATCACTCCGAGGAGGAAGCCACCTGGGAGCGAGAAGAAGACCTCCGCCGAGACCACCCGCACCTATTTGCTAGCCAACCCGAATCTCGAGGGCGAGATTCATCTTAAGGTGGGTAGGTTTGTAACATCCCAAATTTCCTATTTGGAATGTTTTACAATTATAGCTAAGCATCTATGCATATTGTTTGAATTTGAGTGGCATTTGGAGTTTCAGAAGATTTTGAGTTGATAGAATTTGAATTCAAAATTTGGCAGTTGAAATTTATTTCAAATCAATGCCTGACAAATACTTGAGAAAAAGTATGAGAGGAGTAAACATGACACTCCAAATATGTCAGATGAAAAACCCTGCCAAAAAGTTTGAATTCAAATTTTGATTTTATTTGGGATTTTAGAAAAATGATTTTTTATAAAGTTTGAGTTTTGCCCCTGGAAAAATGTTCAAATTATAGGAAATATTCCCCTGATCATTTTGATATATATATGTCCTATATAAAAAATATATATATCTAATATATTTTCTCTCTCTCTCAAATTCAAAAAAAATAGAAAAGGAGACCCGGGCGCCAGCCAGGCCAATCGGCCCATCCAGCACCTAGGCGGCCCACCAGCGGGCCGAGCGCAACCAGGCGCAGCCCACCAGGCGCAGCCCAGCCGCGCCCGAGCCGGCCCACGCCCGAGCTCCCCTCGCCGAAGACCCTACCCTTCGGCCAACCGACCGCAACCCCCTCCCCCTCTCTCATCGACACCCCGGCCCCACCTCTCCTTCTTCCCCTCGCCCAAGCCAACCGCGCCGCCGCTCGCCGGAATCCCGAAGGATCCGGGATCCTCCCCGATCCCCTCGCCCGATCTGCCCCCTCCTCCAAGTCGGGTCCCCCACTATAAATACCCCCGCCCTCGCCCCGTTCCCCCACTTCCCCCCTCGCCCGACCCTCTCCCCTCACCGCAATCGCTCGCCGGAGCACCGCACCGCCGTCACGCCATTGCCGCCCCACCGCTCATCCCCGACCACCCCGAGCTCCACCGAGTCGACCCCCGAGCTCCCCTTGCTCCGCCGCACCCGCCGGAGGTCTCCGCCGTCTTCCCCGACCACCAGAGCCGCCGCGCCGTCATCGCCCGAGTCGCCGTCGGCCGCCGTCGTCGTCGCCACCGCGGTGAGTCGCCGGAGAACCCCGTCGCCGTTCGATCTAGATCGTAGGGTTTAGATTAGATCCCCCGAAGGGGTAGGTTCATTTTAAATAGACCAGTTTTAGTTCCGGTTTAGTTCCGGTTTATTTAGGTTATTTTAGACTGGCCCGACTTGGTTTAATCCCTAGGGCACGTTTTAGTTATTTAACGCCCGATGCGTTAGATAGGCCCATTAGCGCAGTTTTTCATTTTAGTTAAAAAAATTCGTTTCTGTTTTGTTTACAGAATAGTTTCAGTTTTGTAAAATCCAAATCTTTTAATCTACTTAATATTTTTAAGTGATTCCTGTTTTGTTAGTTTGCAAATTTGTTGTAGTTTCTGTAGAAAATATGTTTAGTCATGTTAAAATTATTATAAATTGTTTTATTTTAGATTTAGACAGATTAGTAATTCTGCTATAAAATGACTTAGGATTATTTCATTTTAGTGATTCTTTTGTCACAACTTTGTTTTGACCTTACCTAACCGTAGGAATTTATTTGGGCATTTTAGATTTAATAAAAAATAGTTTTAATCAAAATCTTGTGGTTCTTATTTATTTAACTAGCTACTGTTTTCCTATTGTTTTATTTAGCAAATAATTTTATTTTTCCTATGTGATAGCTTATTTTAGGTTAGTTTCTGTAACTTTAGAACATGAACTTTTATTTACAATAAATAAAACTTTTATTTTATTTTTCTTGCTAGGATTGTTTTAGGCATAATAGGAGTTCTATAATAGCTTTTAATGTGATTCTTTTTGCTCCTAGTTGCATGATGTTTTCTCTCCTATTAGTTAGCAAAAACCCATGCTTAGGTTCTGTTAAGAAAAATTTTGTTGTGTAAAACTATTTCTTGGTTGTTGTTTGATATGGTGAAAACATTGATTTGGATTTCTTCGAACTTTCTTTGGGATTTGGTTCAATTGTTCTGTGTGTTATGTTAGCATGCTGTTATGTTAAGTGATCATATGTTTGTATGCTTATATGATTGTTGTTTGCCTCGGTAGAATTTCCGGAGTGCGAAGCTTGCTACCACGAGTCCCTAGCTTTCGAAGATCGTCAGCAAGGCAAGTCAATTGATCATGTTTTCTTTTACAATACCTATGATTTTATTGCATTAGAAATTATACCACCCCACCAAGCATGCAGTAGGAGAATTTCGAGTTATGTTCTTGAGTAGTATCATGAGGTAGGATGAAACCAATTCCCCTTGTTACCATTGCCCGGGACGAAGTAGTTTATTTTGCTATGCTCGTAGACGGGGTTGGTTGAGTGATTCATAAGGGAGATGTGAGAGTCAAGATGATGACAACCCCATGACTTCAAGCTCAAGATGGACTTCAAACTTCACTACTGGGTGGAGGGCGGTTGTGGGCACCTGAGAAAACCAGCGGTTGGCGGGATGCATGGAGAAGCGCCATGACATCTTGCGGAAAGCTTCACCCAGCCACGAAGAGACGGATGTATACCCATTGACCGGAAGCTTACCTGTGCAGCCGCAAGCCATTATGGGCTCTGGCTTGGTCAATCCTAGGTGTGACTCTGGCCGGACGGTGCTACGAGATGTAGAAGAACGGTAGGATTGGATGGGTACCGGCGTTGGCAGAGGAACTCTTGGAAAACCCTGTTTCGTTCGTCCCGTCTTCAAACACCATGAAGTGCGAAGACTTAAAGGAGGGAACGAATCTTGCGGGTAAAGTGCGCAAACCTCTGCAGAGTGAAGATCTAATCGGTTAGCCGTGTCCCCGGTTACGGACAATTTGAGCCTCTGGAACCTGGAGTATTTCGGATATCTCAACACCAAACTTAATAATTTAATTGAGGGGATTATTTAATAATTGGGAATGAGACATTGGTTGGCGGAACCATCTCAATAACTACCAACATTTTGTAGTATTTGCAAACACGTCCATTGTTGTAGGGAAAAAAACTGGCTTTTTCGCAAAACAATGAAACTTAGAGCCCCACAGCCAAATTGCATATAGTGTTAGTAATTTTTCATTGTTATTCTCTCTTCATGACTTGCCGGCATATTCAAAATGCTGACCTACACGGATGCAACGTCTTATGTTGCAGAGGAGTATTCCGATCAGGAGTGAGGCTACGATCCACGCTTGGCGATTGCCCTATGGAGTCGGATGGACTCGCTATTTCCTCTACGCTTCCGCAGCTTATTTAGTTTATTTCTCATGAGTTGGCCTTCGGCCGAATTTATTCTATTGTAATAAAGACTCGATATGAGAATTGTGTAATAAATTCAGGTGTGATTGAACTTTGATTATTTCATCAATGTACTGTGTGTGCCAGCATGATCTTGGGATGGTACAGCTACACAGAGACTTGACCGATTTTGGGTCGGGTCGCTACAGCGAAGCACTTGGGTGAAAGCCAAGGATGCCCAAGTGTTTAAGTCCATATGAAATGATTCAAAAACTCCAAGTTTCAGAAAAATTTCAAATGAAGATCAAGCAAATAAGAGAGGGCAAAACCAGGCTGTCACAAACCTCCCCTGCTTAGAATGAATCTCGTCCTCGAGATTCGGTTGCTTGGGAAAACCACTCTGGATACCGATCCTTTAGGAATTCTTCCCGTTCCCAAGTTGCTTCTGATTCTGTGTGATGCTCCCACTGAACCTTGTAAATTTTTCTTACTTTACTGCGAGTAACCATTTCCATCTGATCCAAAATTTTGAATGGTCTTTCTTCATAAGTTAAATCATTTGCCAATTCTATCTCAACCACAGTGGTCCTTTTCTCAAGCGGGGATATGCATCGCCTCAATTGCGAAACATGAAACACGTTGTGCACGTCTGCCAATTCAGGGGGTAGTTCCAGTTGATATGCAACAGTACCCACTCGAGACATAATCGGGAATGGACCAATAAATCTGAGGGCCAGCTTTCCACGAGTCTGAAATCTCTTGACTCCTTTCATAGGAGTGACTCAGAGGTATACGTGTTCTCCGGGTTCAAAACTGACCTGCCAGTGCTTTGCATCATAATAACTCTTCTGTCGAGATTTGGCTAATTGCAGTCTTTCTCTGATTTCTTTAACTTGTTTCTCAGCTTCCATCATGAGATCCGTTCCGAAGATACGGCTATCTCCAGTTTGAGACCAATTTAAGGGAGAGCGGCACTTACGGCCATACAGAGCTTCATATGGTGACATTTTCAGACTGGTCTGGAAGCTGTTGTTATAGGAAAACTCGACATATGGCAAACAGTCTTCCCATTTGGGTCCTTGGGCTAAAGCACAGGCTCGCAACATATCTTCGAGTATTTGATTTATCCTTTATGTCTGTCCATCCATCTGAGAATGATAAGCAGTACTATATTTCAGTGCTGTCCCCAAGGCTTGATGGAGACGGGACTAAAAAGCAGAGGTAAATAGGGAACCTCGGTCAGAGGTGATAGTTCGAGGTATGCCATGCAGACTGACTATTCTGGATACGTACAGCTGTGCAAGTTGATTTGCTTTGTATTTGGTACTGATCGGAATGAAGAGAGCAACCTTGGTTAGAGTGTCTACTATGACCCAGATTGCATCATTGCCTCGCTGAATCTTAGGCAATCCCGTAATGAAATCCATACAAACGTCATCCCATTTCCATTGTGAAACCGACAGCGGTTGGAGGAGTCCGGCTGGCTTCTGATGCTCTGATTTCACCTTGTTTCATATGTCGCAACAGGCTACAAATAGGCAATGTCTTTCTTCATTCCATCCCACCAGAATATTTGTCAAAGGTCCTCATACATTTTCGTACCTCCTGGGTGAATGGAATATGAGGATTCGTGTGCTTCTGACAGAATTTTCTTCCTTAAATCTGGTTGATTGGGTACATGATACGTCTCCAACGTATCTATAATTTTTGATTGCTCCATGCTACTTTATCTATTGTTTTGGACTATAATGGGATTTATTTTCCACCTTTATATTACTTTTGGGACTAACCTATTAATCGGAGGCCCAGCCCAGAATTGCTGTTTTTTGCCTTTTTTAGTATTTCGAAGAAACATAATATCAAACGGAGTCCAAACGAAATGAAATCTTCGGAAACGTGATTTTCTCATCAGATAAGACCCAGGAGACTTGGACCCTCCATCAAGAAAGCCACGAGGCGATCACGAGGGTGGAGGGCGCCCCAGGGCGCCCCTGCCTCGTGGGCCCTCAGCTCCACCGACGTACTCCTTCCTCCTATATATACCCACGCACCCCAAGCGATCGTAACAGGAGCCAAAACCTAATTCCACCGCCGCAACTTCCTGTATCCACGAGATCCCATCTTGGGGCATGTTAGGAGCTCACGAGGGGGCATCCACCATGGAGGGCTTCTACATCAACACCATAGCCCCTCCGATGAAGTGTGAGTAGTTTACTTCAGACCTTCGGGTCCATAGCTAGTAGCTGGATGGCTTCTTCTCTCTTTTTGGATCTCAATACAATGTTCTCCCCCTCTCTCGTGGAGATCTATTCGATGTAATCTTCTTTTTTGCGGTGTGTTTGTTGCGATCGATGAATTGTGGGTTTATGATCCAGCTTATCTATGAATAATATTTGAATCTTCTCTGAATTCTTTTATGTATGATTGAGTTATCTTTGCAAGTCTCTTCGAATTATCCGTTTGGTTTGGCCAACTAGATTGGTAGTTCTTGCAATGGGAGAAGTGCATGGCTTTGGGTTCAATCTTGCGGTGTCCTTAGCCGATGTGAAAGGGTTGCAAGGCACGATTGTATTGTTGCCATCGAGGATAACAAGATGGGGTATTTATCATATTGCATGAATTTATTCCTCTACATCATGTCATCTTGCTTAAGGCGTTACTCTTTTTAACTTAATACTCTAGATGCATTTGGATAGCGGTCGATGAGTGGAGTAATAGTAGTAGATGCAGAATCGTTTCGGTCTACTTGTCTCGGACGTGATGCCTATATACATGATCATACCTAGATAACCTCATAACTATGCTCAATTCTGTCAATTGCTCAACAGTAATTTGTTCACCCACCGTAGAATACTTATGCTTTTGAGAGAAGCCACTAGTCAAACCTATGGCCCCTGGGTCTATTCTCATCATATCAATCTCTATCACTTTTATACTTACTTTGTTTTTACTTTGCCTTTTACTTTTTACTTTGCATCTTTATACCAAAAATACCAAAAATATTATCTCTATCAAACCTCACTCTCGTAAGTGACCGTGAAGGGATTGACAACCCCTAATCACGTTGGTTGCGAGTAGCTATCTTTTCGTGCAGGTACGAGGGAATTGCGCGTGGCCTCCTACTGGATTGATACCTTGGTTCTCAAAAACTGAGGGAAATACTTACGCTACTGTGCTGCATCATCCTCTCATCTTCGGGGAAAACCAGCGCAAGCTCAAGGCGTAGCAAGAAGGATTTACGCGCGCGTTGCCGGGAGCCTACATAAAGTCAACATACCAAGTACCCATAACAATCCCTATCTCTCGCATTACATTATTTGCCATTTACCTCTCGTTTTCCTCTCCCCCACTTCACCCTTGCCGTTTTATTCGCCCTCTCTTTCCCAATCTCCTCCTCTTTTTCCCGTTGCCTATTGTTTGCTCGTGTGTTGGATTTCTTGTTTGTCGCGATGGCCCTACCTAAATTTGGTGATCTTCACCTTAAAAGGCTAGAGGAGATCGAAAACAATGTCAGGAAGTTTATGGTTTTGCAATTTGAGCATAATAATTTGTTTAACGAGCTTACACTAGTAGAAAAAGGGCATGTTGTCCCAGTTGGTAAGGGCCTTTAGTCCCGGTTGGTGAACCGGGACTAAAGGGTCGGTACTAATACCTCCCCCTTTAGTCGGTTCAATCGAGGCCGAGACTAAAAGCATGACAACGTGGGGCTCCACCTTTAGTCGGTTGGTAACACCAACGGGACTATCAAATTTATGAATTTTTTTTGAAATTTTTTTTAAAATTTTTTGAATAATTTATTATTTTCAAATTTCTGAATTATTTTAACCTAATCTCTAATCAGCACCCTCATCCTTTGCTCAATTTATCCTCTTCTCTAATCACCCTCATCATTCCAAATCACCCAACTTCGACGGTCACCCATCCTCCCCTCCCCGGCTGAGCACGCTTAACTTCCGGGTTCTATTCTCCCTCGTTTCCAAATCGCACTTGTTGTTTTCGACAATAGTAAGATGTCAATCCTATTAACCCTCGAGAATTTTGCTTGAGCATGAATTGACACATTTCCTTTTTGAGTTTCAAACTATTGTTTTCAAAAACAATAATTATTTAGAAAACAATAGTTATTTTGAATAATTAGTTTGACCATGGTTTGACCATAATTTGACCACAGTTTGACCAGATTTGACCAAAATTCAAAATAACCGAACAAATTATTTAGTAACACTAATATTCTAGAATAATTAGTTTGACCATGTTTTGACCATAGTTTGAAATTTTTTTCGATTTTTTCCACTCTAGATATTAAAAGCCCCGAAACTTTTTTTCTGTTAGGTTTTTGAGGATTTTGAAAATGTGTAACGGGGTTCCATTTTCAAAATCCTCAAAAACCTAACAGAAAAAAAGTTTTCAAAATCCTCAAAAACCTAACAGAAAAAAGTTACGGGGCTTTTAATATCTAGAGTGGAAAAAATCGAAAAAAATTTCAAACTATGGTCAAACCATGGTCAAACTAATTATTCTAGAATACTAGTGTTACTAAATAATTTGTTTGAAAACATTATTTTGAATTTTGGTCAAATCTGAAATGTGTCAAACTATGGTCAAATTATGGTCAAACCATGGTCATCTTACTAATTATTCAAAATAACTATTGTTTTCTAAATAGAATTGTTTTTGAAAACAATAGTTTGAAACTCGAAGTTAGGTGAAATGTGAATTCATGAGAAAGCAAAATTCAAGGATGAGGGTTAATAGAGATTGACATCTTACTATTTTAAAAAACAACAAGTTCAAAAATTTCAAAAGGGAATAGAATTTCCATTAGTACCAACCGACTAAAGGTGGCCCAGTGGGGAGCCCCAGATGGGTGACCGTCTCGAAGTTAGGTGATTTAGTCCCGTGATTAGAGAAGAGGATAAATGGATTGAACTGATTAGAGATTAGGGTTAAAATAATTCAGACTAAAAATTTCAAAAAAATTCATAAAATTTCCATTAGTACCGACCTTTAGTCCCGGTTCACCAACCGGTCTAAAGGACTAAAGGGGAGGTATTACCAACCGGTCTAAAGGCCCTTACCAACCGGGACAACAGGCCCTTTTTCTACTAGTGATGGTTTCACTCGTTTGTTGAAGAAGCAACTTAGTTTACCTCTTATCTTCCTCTTCCTTTTCCCTCCGGTGCCATCCTAGATCTCGGGACGAGATCCTCTCGTAGTGGTGGAGTGTTGTAACGCCCCGGATACAACTTTCCATATTCGTAACTCCAACTCTTGCTTTTTCCGGAGATGTGTTATTTTATTTCCTTCGTGGTTGGGTTTTTGTCTCTTGTTTTGTATTTTGTTCATGTCGTGCATCTCATCTCATGGCATCATGCGCATTGCATCTGCATGTTTTCATAAAGCTTGCACCCGTTCGTAGTTGCCGCGTCCCCCCCTTGCTTTTGTTGACCGTTCCGAGACCAACCTTGTTCTTCGTTTTTCCCTCTTGCCAAACCGGAGTCTCTCTGTAAAGTGCTCAAGACCTCTTGCGCGTGTTCGAAAACTGCTCCGAACCCGAACCGCTCAGTCGTCACCGTTGCATTCAGATCATCTCCTAACATCTATAAAATATCTCCATTTTATTATTTGGGTTATCTAGCCTATTATTTTCGTCCGTCCGATTTTGATCGGAGGGACCTAATAACCCCTACCCAAATTCCACTTGCTATATAAATAGAGCAACCCTAAAATCTAGGGGAGCTGTCCCATCCTTCCATTCCGCCGCCATCGCCACTCCTCTTGTCTCCTCCCACCTCGGGATCTTGCCCGATCCAAAAAATCCTCATCGGGATCCCCTGCCCGATCCACCCAACCAGCTCGCAGCCGCCTCCCCTTCCCTGCTCCCGTGCGTGTCCAGCACCAAAGGAGAGGTGCTCCTCGAGCCCTCGATCCAGCCTTGGCGCTGGCGCCTCCTCACCTCGTCCCTCAAGACTGCTCGTTGGAAGATCCTGCGGGAGCTCCGCCTCTCTCGCGGCGCCAGGCCCGTGCTCCTCCTCCTCTTCCTTCCCTCCCTTGCTTTCTTATCCTTCTCGATCTCCCTCTCGCGGATGCTCCCTCCTGTTTTTTTCTTCACAGGAATTGACGAGCCGCTGCCTCGTTGACCCGCGGATCGGGTCGCTTCGCCCGCCCACGCCATGGGCGCCAAGCTTCTGTCCGCGCTCTTTGGAGCTCCATCCCCTCCGCCCGGAGACCTGCGCGTCTCGGCGCCTCGCTCGGATCTCGCCGTCTCCGGCCGCCAGATCTTCAGCGCCGGTGCCTGCTGCTGCTCGCGCCGCCCTACTCCTTCTCATGGAGCGAGTCGACGAACGAGCGCCCGCGTTGACCACTCCTCTGCTTCCGCTCGACCCTAGCGCCAGGTCCAGATCCAGCGCCCTGGCCCAGCTCGAGCGCCCGCGTGGGCCACAGACAGGCCGGCCTAGCGCCTCCCCGGCCCAGCGCACGCCTCCTCCACCGAACCGGGCCAAGCCCATGGATGTGAGCAGCCACCCACCCTCTCTCGAAAGCTTGCTGGCTAGCAGATTCGCCCGAGTAGTTTTTTTCGTTCTGCGAATTTGCTAATTATCCTGTGATTTACCAGTTTTACAGAAAAACCCTCTTACATCATGCATTTAATAACTCACAAATGGTGCATCGGATTAAAATAATTTATACATGTAAAATGCTTAGAATTTTGTGCAGATTAATAATATGCCATTTTCATCCCATGTTAAAATGATTAAAATTGTTGTTTGCCTTAATTTGCTCAAATGCCACGTTAAAATGATTTATTTTATAACTAAATAACCGTAGCTCGGATTTTAATAAACTTTATATGTAAATGGGGTGGAAAAATGCCTAATTTAACATGGTGCAGTTTATTTTCCTGTTTAACAATATTAAAATATGATTTAGGGCAGAACAGTACCGAATCTAAAATATTGCTCATGAGGATTTTCCGAAATTGTTATTTGTTGTTCCGGCCTCATTTAAATTTGCCTAGATAGGTAGTTTAATTATGCTTCACCTCTTGCCATGTTAACCAACATTTAATTTATTTGAGCAGTTTAAACAGGAGAGAACTAAATAATTGTTGTGGTGTTTTGTCAATATGCAACTCGTTGCATATTGAGCTCCACTTAATTTGTAGTATTGTTTGTTGCACTTTGCCATGCCATGCCTCATTAAAGCGGACATGCATCATACTTGATTGTGCATCATGCCCTTTTTATGCTTGTGCATTTACCATGTTGTTTGTTTCTTTCCGGTGTTGCTTCTTGGTTCCGGTAATGTTGCGATTGTGAGGATTCGTTCGACTACTTCCGTTCATCTTCTTCATGGACTCGTTCTTCTTCCTAGCGGGATTTCAGGCAAGATGACCGTCACCTTGGATCTCATTACTATCATTGCTATGCTAGTTGCTTCGTTCTATCGCTTTGCTGCGCTACCTATCATTTGCTCTTCAAGCCAGCCCAATTTGCCATGTCAGCCTCTAACCTTTGTCACCCTTCCTAGCAAACCGTTGTTTGGCTATGTTACCGCTTTCGCTCAGCCCCTCTTATAGCGTTGTTAGCTGCAGGTGAAGATGAAGGTTGTTCCTTGTTGGAACATGGAGATGTTGTTCCTTGTTGGAACATGTTTACTTGTTGGGATATCACAATATATCTTATTTAGTTAATGCATCTATATACTTGGTAAAGGGTGGAAGGCTCAGCCTTATGCCTGGTGTTTTGTTCCACTCTTGCCTCCCTAGTTTCCGTCATATCGGTGTTATGTTCCCGGATTTTGCGTCCCTAACGCGGTCGGGTGATTTATGGGACCCCCTTGACAGTTCGCTTTGAATAAGACTCCTCCAGCAAGGCCCAACCTTGGTTTTACCATTTGCCTCACCACCACCTATACCCTTCCCTTGGGTCGGCCAACCCGAGGGTCATCTTTATTTTAGCCCCCCCGGGCCAGTGCTTCTCTAAGTGCTGGCCTGAACCGAGTAGACTGCGGGGCCCCCTCGTGGCAACTCGAGGTCTGGTTTTACTCGTAGGATGTCTCATCCGGTGTTGCCCTGAGAACGAGATATGTGCAGCTCCTATCGGGATTGTCGGCGCATCGGGCGGCTTTGCTGGTCTAGTTTTATTCTTTGTCGAAATGTCTTGTAGCCGGATTCCGAGACTGATCGGGTCTTCCCGGGGAGAAGGAATATCCTTCGTTGATCGCGAGAGCTTATCATGGGCTAAGTTGGGACACCCCTGCAGGGTATAAACTTTCGAGAGCGGTGCCCGCGGTTATGTGGCAGATGGGAATTTGTTGATATCCGGTTGTAGTAAACTTGAAGCAAACTCTTCTAAAATATACCAACCGTGTGCGTAACCGTGAGTGTCTCTTTTCGGGGTTGATCGAGAGGAGAACACGGTTTCTGGGTTATGTCTGACGTAAGTAGGAGTTCAGGATCACTTCTTGATCATTACTAGTTGACGACTGTTCCTTTGTTTCTCTTCTCGCTCTCATTTGCGTATGTTAGCCACCATACATGCTTAGTCGCTGCTGCAACCTCACCACTTTACCCCTTCCTTTCCCATTAAGCTTTACTAGTCTTGATACCCATGGTAATGGGATTGCTGAGTCCTCGTGGCTCACATATTACTACACCACCAGTTGCAGGTATAGGTTTGCGATGATCATGACGCGAGAGCGATGTTTGCTTACTTTGGAGCTCTTCTTCTGCTTCTTCTTCGATCAGGGGATAGGTTCCAGGTCGGCAGCCTGGGCTAGCAGGGTGGATATTGTTTGAGTTTTTGTTTATGTATCATCCGTAGTCGGATGTTGTTCTTGTATGATGATGATGTATTCTTGTGGCATTCGTGCCTTATGTATTCTCGTGGCATGAACCGGGACTAAAGGTCTCAACCCCATTAGTCCCGGTTCGTGCCTCAAACCGAGACTAAAGGTCTACTCTTTAGTCCCGGTTTGAGGCATGAACCGGGACTAATGGGCATCGCACCCTTTAGTCCCGGTTTGAGGCACAAACCGGGACTAAAGGGCACAGGTGAACCGGGACTAATGCCTTAGCCACACGAACCGGGATAAATGCTCACATTAGTCCCGGTTCTGGATTGAACCGGGACTAATGGGCTAAACTGGCCTGGACGAAAGCCCTGTTTTCTACTAGTGTTAAGGAACAAAAGAGTTTTATGAGTTATATGAATAAAGAGCTCGATGATATGTCCAAAGAATTTGATGGTATAAGAGCCCAAATTGCTCGTCTTGAAAAGATGACCACTGAAATTTCGGATATGCAAGCTACCTTAGTCAATAAGATGGCCGCTTAACCGAATTCCTATGAAAATCAAGATGAAGATCTAAAAGTTATTGATGTGTCCCCTATTAAATCTTTGTTTTGCAATATGAATCTTGATGAAACTGAATATGATCTTCCTTTACCTAGAAGGCGTTCTTAGAATTCGGAGTTTTTAGATCACAATGATGAAATTGATAAAAGTGGGATTGAAAGAAATAAAAATCTGGATGTTGCTAAACCCACTATATTGGATCTCAAGGAATTTAATTATGAAAATTGCTCTTTAATTGATTGTATTTCCTTGTTGCAAACCGTGCTAAATTCTCCTCATGCCTATAGTCAAAATAAGGCCTTTACCGAACACATTGTTGATGCCTTGATGCAATCTTATGAAGAAAAACTTGAGTTGAAAGTTTCTATCCCTAGGAAACTCTATGATGAATGGGAACCTACTATCAAAATTTAAATTAAAGATTATAAGTTCAATGCTTTGTGTGATTTGGGTGCTAGTGTCTCCACTATTCCCAAAACTTTATGTGATTTGCTAGATTTCCGTGACTTTGATGATTGCTCCCTAAACTTGCATCTTGCGGATTCCACTATTAAAAAACCTATGGGAAGAATTAATGATGTTCTTATTGTTGCAAATAGGAATTATGTGCCCGTAGATTTTATCGTTCTTGATATAGATTGCAATCCTTCATGTCCTATTATTCTTGGTAGACCTTTCCTTAGAACGATTGGTGCAATTATTGATATGAAGGAAGGGAATATTAGATTCCAATTTCCATTAAAGAAAGGCATGGAACACTTTCCTAGAAAGAAAATAAAATTACCATATGAATCTATCATGAGAGCCACTTAGGGATTGCCTACCAAAGATGGCAATACCTAGATCTATCCTTGCTTTTATGCCTAGCTAGGGGCGTTAAACGATAGCGCTTGTTGGGAGGCAACCCAATTTTTTTAGTTTTAGTTTTTGCTTATGTTTAGGAATAAATAATCCATCTAGCCTCTGTTTAGATGTGGTTTTATGTTTTAATTAGTGTTTGTGCCAAGTTAAACCTATTGGATCTTCTTGGATGATAGTTATTTGATCTTGCTGTAATTTCCAGAAACTTTGCGCTCAGTGCCCGAATTATTAAAAATCACCAGAACATGATAAAATACTGATTCCAATTTCTTATGATGAATAAAAAAATTGTACAGGTCGTCTAATTTTGGTAGAATTTTGTGAGTCCAGAAGTTTGCGTTAGTTACAGATTACTACAGACTGTTCTGTTTTTGACAGATTCTGTTTTGCGTGTGTTGTTTGCTTATTTTGATGAATCTATGGCTAGTAAAATAGTTTATAATCCATAGAGAAGTTGGAATACAGTAGTTTTAACACCAATATAAATAAAGAATGAGTTCACTACAGTATCTTAAAGTAGTCTTTTGTTTTCTTTCCCTAACGGAGCTCACGAGATTTCTGTTGAGTTTTGTGTTGTGAAGTTTTCAAGTTTTGGGTGAATTCTTTTGATGGATTATGGAACAAGGAGTGGCAAGAGCCTAAGCTTGGGGATGCCCATGGCACCCCCAAGATAATCAAGGACACCAAAAAGTTAAAGCTTGGGGATGCCCCCGGAAGGCATCCCTCTTTAAATCCACTTCCATCGGTAATTTACTTGGAGCTATATTTTTATTCACCACATGATATGTGTTTTGCTTGGAGCGTCTTGTATTATTTGCGTCTTTGCTTGTTAGTTTACCACAATCATCCTTGATGTACACACCTTTTGATAGAGCCATACATGAGTTGGAATTTGATAGAATACTCTGTGTGCTTCACTTATATCTTTTGAGCTTGATAGTTTGCTCATAGTGCTTCACTTATATCTTTGAGCGTGATAATTTTTGCTCTAGTGCTTCACTTAGATATTTTAGAGCACGGTGGTGGATTTGTTTTAAAGAAACTTGATCTCTCATGCTTCACTTAGATTATTTTGAGAGTCGCTAATAGCATGGTAATTTGCTTAATATTAATATACTTGGTATTCAAGATATGTGAAACTTTCTTTTGAGTGCGTTGAATACTAAGATAAGTTTGATGCTTGATAATTGTTTTGAGATATGGAGGTGATAATATTAAAGTCGTGCTAGTTCAGTAGTTGTGAATTTGAGAAATTCTTGTGTTGAAGTTAGCAAATCCCGTAGCATGCACGTATGGTTAAAGTTGTGTAACAAATTTGAAACATGAAGTGTACCTGGCTTGTGCATCCTTATGAGTGGCGGTCGGGGACGAGCGATGGTATTTTCCTACCAATCTATTCCCCTAGGAGCATGCGCGTAGTACTTGATTTTTGATGGCTTCTAAATTTTTGCAATAAGTATATGAGTTCTTTTGACTAATGTTGAGTCCATGGATTATACGCACTTTTACCTTTCCGCCTTTGCTAGCCTCTTGATGCCGTCGTTGCCCTTTCTCACCTTGAGAGTTGGTGCAAACTTCGCGGTGCATCAAACCCCGTGATATGATCGCTCTTTCACACATAAACCTCCTTATATCTTCCTCAAAACAGCCACCATACCTACCTATTATGGCATTTCCATAGCCATTCCGAGATATATTGCCATGCAACTTTCTACCGTTTCGTTCATCATCATCATGACATACATTACTTTTGTCATATTGCCATTGCATGATCATGTAGTTGACATCCAATTTGTGGCAAAGCCACCATGCATTATTTTTCATACATGTCACTCTTGATTCATTGCACCATCCCGGTACACCGCTGGAGGCATTCATATAGAGTCATACCTTGTTCTAGTTTCGAGTTGTAATCAATAGAAGTATGATGATCATCATTATTAGAGCATTGCCCAAATAACAAATAAAAAAAAGAAAAAAAGAAAAGGCCCAAAAAAAGAAAATAAAATAAAAAGGGCAATGCTACTATCTCTTTTTCCACACTTGTGCTTCAAAGTAGCACCTTGTTCTTCATGTAGTGAGTCTCATATAATGTGCTTCAAAGTAGCACCTTGTTCTTCATATAGTGAGTCTCATAAGTTGTCTTTCTATACTAGTGGGAATTTTTCGTTATAGAACTTGGCTTGTATATTCCTACGATGGGCTTCCTCAAAATGCCCTAGGTCTTCATGAGCAAGCAAGTTGGATGCACACCCACTAGTTTTCTTTTGTTGAGCATTCATAGCTCTAGTGCATCCGTTGCATGGCAATCCCTACTCCTAATGTTGACATCAATTGATGGGCATCTCCATAGCCCGTTGATTATCCTCGTCAATGTGAGACTTTCTCCTTTTTTGTCTTCTCCACACAATCCCCATCATCATATTCTATTCCACCCATAGTGCTATATCCATGGCTCACGCTCATGTATTGCGTGAAGGTTGAAAAAGTTTGAGATTATTTAAGTATGAAACAATTGCTTGGCTTCTCATCGGGGGTATAGAAGTTGGGAACATCTTTGTGTGACGAAAATGAAGCATAGCCTAACTATATGATTTTGTAGGGATGAACTTTCTTTTGCCATTCTATTTTGAGAAGACATGATTACTTTGATTAGTATGCTTGAAGTATTATTATTTTTATGTCAATATAAACTTTTGTCTTGAATCTTTCGGATCTGAATATTCATACCATGATTAAGAAGATTTACATTGAAATTATGCCAAAGTATCACTCCGCATCAGAAATCCTCTTTTTATCATTTACCTACTCGAGGACGAGCAGAAATTAAGCTTGGGGATGCCTGATACGTCTCCAACGTATCTATAATTTTTGATTGCTCAATGCTACTTTATCTATTGTTTTGGACTATAATGGGCTTTATTTTCCACTTTTATATTACTTTTGGGACTAACCTATTAACCGGAGGCCTAGCCCAGAATTGCTATTTTTTGCCTTTTTCAGTATTTGAAGATCTGAGAATATCAAACGGAGTCCAAACGGAATGAAATCTTGAAGCGTGATTTTCTCATCAGATAAGACCGGAGACTTGGACCCTCCATCAAGAAAGCCACGAGGCGGTCACGAGGTGGGCGCCCCTCAGGCGCGCCCTGCCTCGTGGGCCCTCAGCTCCACCGACGCATTCACGCACCCCCAAGCGATCGAACAGGAGCCAAAACCTAATTCCACCGCCGCAACTTCCTGTATCCACGAGATCCCATCTTGGGGCCTGATCCGGAGCTCCGCCGGAGGGGGCATCCACTACGGAGGGCTTCTACATCAACACCATAGCCCCTCCGATGAAGTGTGAGTAGTTTACTTCAGACCTTCGGGTCCATAGCTAGTAGCTGGATGGCTTCTTCTCTCTTTTTGGATCTCAATACAATGTTCTACCCCTCTCTCGTGGAGATCTATTCGATGTAATCTTCTTTTTGCGGTGTGTTTGTTTAGATCGATGAATTGTGGGTTTATGAACCAGCTTATCTATGAATAATATTTGAATCTTCTCTGAATTCTTTTATGTATGATTGAGTTATCTTTGCAAGTCTCTTCGAATTATCCGTTTGGTTTGGCCAACTAGATTGGTAGTTCTTGCAATGGGAGAAGTGCATGGCTTTGGGTTCAATCTTGTGGTGTCCTTACCCGTGGATGTAAAGGGTTGCAAGGCACGTATTGTATTGTTGCCATCGAGGATAACAAGATGGGGTATTTATCATATTGCATGAATTTATTCCTCTACATCATGTCATCTTGCTTAAGGTGTTACTCTGTTTTTAACTTAATACTCTAGATGCATGCTGGATAGCGGTCGACGAGTGGAGTAATAGTAGGAGATGCAGAATCGTTTCGGTCTACTTGTCTCGGATGTGATGCCTATATACATGATCATACCTAGATAACCTCATAACTATGCTCAATTCTGTCAATTGCTCAACAGTAATTTGTTCACCCACCGTAGAATACTTATGCTTTTGAGAGAAGCCACTAGTGAAACCTATGGCCCCTGGGTCTATTCTCAACATATCAGTCTCTATCACTTTTATACTTGCTTTGTTTTTACTTTCCCTTTTACTTTTTACTTTGCATCTTTATACCAAAAATACCAAAAATATTATCTCTATCAGATCTCACTCTCGTAAGTGACCGTGAAGGGATTGACAACCCCTAATCGCGTTGGTTGCGAGTAGCTATCGTTTTGTGCAGGTACGAGGGACTTGCGTGGCCTCCTCTTGGATTGATACCTTGGTTCTCAAAAACTGAGGGAAATACTTACGCTACTGTGTTGCATCATCCTCTCCTCTTCGGGGAAAACCAACGCAAGCTCAAGACGTAGCAGTACACAAATCCGTCCACGGAAGCGGAGGGTACCGAATTTGTCCTTGAAGAAATCTGGGGTCTGTTTTGACATCTGGCACTTGGCACGTCTTTGTAGCTCGACGTCATCTGACTGGGCTGGCGGATCTCTATCTCAAGTGTGGGGGTAACTTCCAAAATATTAGCGAGGCCAACATCCACTATGACCAAGTTGAGCTGAGCAATCTCCTCTTGGAGTTCGGGAGGCAAGGATTTCAATATGACGCCTGGTCGACGGGCTTTGATCGAGTGCATCGGCAACTACGTTGGCCTTGCCTGGATGATAATTTATTCCAAGGTCATAATCCTTGACCAACTCTAGCCATCTTCGTTGACGGAGATTTAAATCTGGCTGAGTGAAGATGTACTTGAGACTTTTGTGGTCGGTAAAAATTTGGCACCGTTTTCCAATGAGGTAGTGTCTCCAAAATTTTAATGCATGGACCACCGCAGCCAATTCCAAATCATGCGTAGGATAATTTCCTTCATGGGGTCGTAGCTGTCGTGATGCATATGCTACTACCTTGCTGTCTTACATGAGTACGCAACCAATACCTTGCCTGGAGGCGTCGCAGTACACATCAAAACTGCGATAAATGTCTGGAAGAGTCAATACAGGTGCGGTTGTCAGACGTATCTTCAGCTCATTAAAACTCTTCTCACAATCCTTTGTCCATTCAAACTTCTTATCCTTTTTGAGCAGCTCCGTCATGGGTTTAGCAATCTTGAAAACCCTTCAATAAAACGACGGTAATATCCAGCCAATCCGAGGAAGCTACGGATCTGCGTCACAGTCATGGGCGGCACCCAATCGAGCACATCATTTACTTTGCTTGGGTCCACGCCTATACCTTCGGTGGATAGTACATGTCCGCGAAACCCAACTTGCTTGAGCCAAAATTCGCATTTACTGAACTAGGCGTATAGTTGATGGTCGCGGAGTCGTTGTAGCACTGCTCGGAGGTGATCCTTGTGCTCTTCTTCACCCTTGGAGTAGATGAGGATGTCATCGATGAAGACTACCACGAATTTGTCGAGGAAGTCCATGAATACTTTGTTCATCATATGCATGAAGAAAGAAGGGGCATTGGTGAGACCAAAGGACATCACGGTATATTCGTAAAGACCGTACCGAGTAGTGAATGCGGTCTTAGGAATATCCTCCTTTTTAATTTTGAGCTGATGATATCCGGTCCATAAATCGATCTTAGAGAATACTTTAGCCCCACTGAGCTGATCAAATAGATCATCAATCCTTGGTAGCGGATATTTATTTTTTATGGTGACCTCATTCAGCTGGCGGTAATCTACACACATGCGGAGACTACCATCCTTTTTATCCACGAAAATAGCAGGTGATCCCCATGGTGAAGAGCTGGGACGAATATAACCTTTCTGGAGCAACTCATCAAGTTGTTTCTTTAGCTCCACTCATTCTGATGAGGGCATCCGGCAATACTTCTTGTATAGCGGTGCGGTTCCAGGCACAAGATCTATTGCAAACTCCAGTTCCCGATCTAGTGGCATGCCTGGCAGTTCTTCCGGAAATACATCAGGGTACTCGTTGACCACAGGAATAAATTCCAATTCAGCCACAGCGGTGCAAACCAATTCTTGTTTGGGTATATTCTTGCAAGCGTAGAATTTGGTAAGCTGCCCATTCAGACTGGTCAAAGTGACTTCTCGGGTTGCGCAGTTTATGCAAACTTGATATTTGGTCAACCAATTCATACCCAATATAATATCCAACTTTTCAGACTCAATGATTACCAAAGAGGTTGGAAAGTAGACTCCGTTGATATTGATTTCCAGATCACGGCAGACCAGATGGCTCTTGATTATAGATCCTTGGGTTTGTACCAGCATATTTTTTCCCAAAAGCATGCAAGGAAAAAAAATTTGGGCAGAAAAACTCCGAGAAATAAAAGAATGGGAAGCCTCGGAGTCAAATAAAATTACGGCAGGTATGTCATTAACAGAAAACATACCAATGACGATTTCTGGCTTCTCTTGGGCTTCATCGGCGGAGATATGATGCACGTGCCCAGTGAAGTTTTGTTGGGTTGGCCATGACTCCATAAAGTTGACTTGTGGCCTGATTAGGGCATTCGCCTTATTGTTCTTGGGGTACTGTCTGGCATAATGTCCGTTCTGCCCACAATTGAAGCAAGAATTATTGCGCTGACGCTCCTCATGTGTTGGGTTGGTCACAACATTCTTGACTTGAGTGGTGGTCTTGTTAACATTCTGCTGCCAATTTGGCTTGAATTCCACCTGAGTCTGCTGCCAGGTACTATCCTTTTGCACTGGTTGCCCATCCTTCTTTGGCTCAAACTTACGCTTGTTGTCGTTGTTAACAGGCCTATTATCTGCTATAAGCTTGTGCTCCCGTTCAGCAATGAAAGCCTTGTTCACCAGAGTTTGGAAATCTGGGAAATCAAGCATACTGAGAGTACACCGGAGTTGCGGATTTAAGCCTCCAAGAAATCTGTCAATCTTCCTTTCTTCGGTGGCCATGTCACAAAGAGAGTAACGGGCCAGATTATTGAATTTTTGCAAATATTCAGCCACAGACTGACTTCCTTGGACGAGTGCGAGAAATTCACGCTGCTTGGTCTTCATAACTCCACTAGGGATATGATATTTTTGGAACTGGTCCTTAAACTTTTCCCAGGTGATTTCCTCATCAACCGGCCACATGACTTTTGTATTTTCCCATCATATGGCAGCTGCGCCTTCAAGGTAATGAGTTGCAAAGGGAACTTTATCATTTCCTTCGGTACGAGCAATCTCAAGCTTTTTATCCATGGTGCGCAACCAATCGTCTGCATCCAATGGGTCAACAATCTGGCTGAAGCTGGGTGGATTGGTCCTCTGAAAATCGGACAGCTCTGAGTGATGACCGTTCTGATTTCCATTCTGTCCAACCATAGCTTGCACACTTCTCAATATTTCCATCAGATCATCGTTCCTTTTCTCTTCAAACATACGCAGAATTTGCTCCGTGGAGGGAGGATTAGGCGGTGGAGGTGGTGGCGGAACGTACGGCTCGGGAGAATGTCCTGCCTGTCGTGCGGAACGACGAACAGGAGTTCCCTCACGAACGTTGCTACTGCTGCCTCCCTGCGTCATCCTATTGTGGATTTTTCCCAAGACAACGCAATCGAGATGAGAAACATCCAAGAATAAAATTGGGGAAAAGCCAGCAAAAAATCCCGAAAGAAAACAAAAGAGCAAAGAAAATATGGCGAATAAAGTCCCAACATAATTATACATGGAGTCATACATGAAAGATAAACAACATGACTGGTTCAACTACTCTCATACATGCAACGAAACATCATGACTCGTACGACTACATCCGTACATCATCTAGACGACTGCGAATACTCAAAGATACTACTGCTCTGCTGGTGCTGCGGTGTCCTCCCCTGAAGCGGTCTCGGATCCTGAACTGACGTGTGATACGTGTCCAACGTATCTATAATTTTTGATTGCTCCATGCTACTTTATCTACTATTTTAGGCAATATTGGGCTTTATTATCCACTTTTATATTACTTTTGGGACTAACCTATTAACTGGAGGCCCAGCCGTAATTGTTGTTTTATGCCTATTTGGTGTTTGAGGAAAAGGAATATCGATGGAGTCAAACGGGCGAAATCAAGCTGGAGAAGTTATTTTGGAAGGAAACCCACCTGATGGACCTGGACTCCACGTCAGAAGATACGGGAGGTGCTCACGAGGGTGGGGGACGCGCCCACCCCCCTGGGCGCGCCCCCTGCCTTGTGGGGCCCCCGTAGCTCTACCGACGTTCTCCTTTCACCCATATATACCGTCGTACCCCAAATCTTCCAGAACAGAAGATAGATCGGGAGTTCCGCCGCCGCAAGCCTCCAGAACCACCAAAAACCAATCGGGACCCCTTTCCGGTACCCTGACGGAGGGGGGATCCATCTCCAGTGGCCATCTTCATCATCCCGACGCTCTCCATGACGAGGAGGGAGTAGTTCACCCTTGGGGCTGAGGGTATGTACCAGTAGCTATGTGTTTGATCTCTCTCTCTCGTGTTCTCTCTCGTGTTTTATGGCACGATCTTGATGTATCCTGAGCTTTGCTATTGTACTTGGATCTTATGATGTTTCTCCCCCTCTACTCTCTTGTGATGAATTGAGTTTCCCCTTTGAAGTTATCTTATCGGATTGAGTCTTTTATGAACGCTTGATGTATGTCTTGCCGTGATTATCTGTGGTGACAATGGGATATCATGTGCCACTTGATGTATGTTTTGGTGATCAACTTGCGGGTTTTGTGACATTGGGAACCTATGCATAGGGGTTGGCACACGTTCTTGATTCTCCGGTAGAAACTTCGGGGCACTCTTTGAAGTACTTTTATGTTGGTTGGATGAATATGAGATTGTGTGATGCATATCGTATAATCATGCCCACGGATACTTGAGGTGACAATGGAGTATCTAGGTGACATTAGGGTTTTGGTTGATTTGTGTCTTAAGGTGTTATTCTAGTACGAACTCTTTTATAGATCGATCCGAAAGAATAGCTTTGTGGTGGTTTCGTACCCGACCATAATCTCTACGTTTGTTCTGCGCTATTAGTGGCTTTGGAGTGACTCTTTGTTGCATGTTGAGGTATTGTTATATGATCTATCTATGTTATTATTGTTGAGAGAACTTGCACTAGTCAAAGTATGAACCCTAGGCCTTGTTTCCTATCATTGCAATACCGTTTATGCTCACTTTTATCCTTAGTTACCTTGCTGTTTTTATATATTCAGATTACAAAAACTTATATCTACCATCCATATTGCACTTGTATCACCATCTCTTCGCCGAACTAGTGCACCTATACAATTTACCATTGTATTGGGTGTGTTGGGGACACAAGAGACTCTTTGTTATTTGGTTGCAGGGTTGCTTGAGAGAGACCATCTTCATCCTACGCCTCCTGCGGATTGATAAACCTTAGGTCATCCACTTGAGGGAAATTTGCTACTGTCCTACAAACCTGTGCACTTGCAGGCCCAACAACGTCTAGAAGAAGAAGGTTGCGTAGTAGACATCAAGCTCTTTTCTGGCGCCGTTGCCGAGGAGGCTAGGTAAGTGAAGGTATATCTTTAGATCTTGCAATCGAATCTTTTTGTTTCTTGTTTTAGCACTAGTTAGTCTATAAAATAAAACTACAAAAAAATGGAATTGAGTTTGTCTCATACGCTTCATCTTTTTAACATCTTTCATGAGTATGATGGAAAAGAAAATTGTGCCAAAGTGCTAGAAGAAGAATTACATAGAATGCTTGGCATAAAATATGTGAATGATGAGCGTGATTGCAATGTTGTTAGTATGAATTCCTTGAATATCCATGATGATAATGATATGCAAAGCCACAAGCTTGGGTAAGCTATGTTTGATGAAGATGATATTTTTTGTCCCCCAAGCTTTGATGAGCAAATTTACTATGATGAAAGCATGCCTCCTATCTATGATGATTATTGTGATGACACGTATGCTTTAAAGAATAATGATAACCATGAAACTTGTCATCTTGATCTTAATTTTCAATCATATGATAGTTATTTTGTTGAGTTTGCTCCCACTATTATTCATGAGAAGAAATTTGCTTATGTGGAGAATAATAAAATTTCTATGCAAGTAGATCATGAAAAGAATGATTTAGGTGCTGGTTATAATTTTGAATTCATTCATGATGCTACTGAAAATTATTATGAGGGAGGAACATATGCTTCTACATATTGCAATAATATCAAGTTTCCTCTCTATGTGCTTAAAGTTTTGAAGTTATGCTTGTTTTACCTTCCTATGCAAGTTGATTATTGTTCCCATAAGTTGTTTGCTCACAAAATCCCTATGCATAGGAAGTGGGTTAGACTTAAATGTGCTAGTCATATTCTTCATTATGCTCTCTTTATGTTTCAATTTTTATCTTTTATGTGAGCATCATTGAAATCATAATGCCTAGCTAGGGGCGTTAAACGATAGCGCTTGTTGGGAGGCAACCCAATTTTATTTTAGTTTCTTGCTTTTTGGTTCTGTTTAGGAACAAATAATCCATCTAGCCTCTGTTTAGATGTGGTTTTGTGTTTTAATTAGTGTTTGTGCCAAGTAGAACCTTTGGGAAGACTTGGGTGAAGTCTTTATGATCATGCTGTAAAAAACAGAAACTTTAGCGCTCACGAGAATAGCTAGAACTTTTTACTGGAGAGTTCTATTTAGTTGATTATTTTTGCAGATGATTACTAGACAAATTCCTCAGGTCCACCAATTTATTTTGGAATTTTTGGAGTTACAGAAGTTTGCGTTACTTACAGATTATTACAGACTGTTCTGTTTTTGACAGATTCTGTTTTTCGTGTGTTGTTTGCTTATTTTGATGAATCTATGGCTAGTAAAATAGGTTATGAACCATAGAGAAGTTGTAATACAGTAAGTTTAACACCAATATAAATAAAGAATGAGTTCATTACATTACCTTGAAGTGGTGTTTTGTTTTCTTTCGCTAACGGAGCTCACGAGTTTTCTGTTAAGTTTTGTGTTGTGAAGTTTTCAAGTTTTGGGTAAAGATTCGATGGACTATGGAATAAGGAGTGGAAAGAGCTTAAGATTGGGGATGCCCAAGGCACCCCCAAGGTAATATTCAAGGATAACCAAGATCCTAAGCTTGGGGATGCCCCGGATGGCATCCCCTCTTTCGTCTTCGTTCATCGGTAACTTTACTTGGAGCTATATTTTTATTCACCACATGATATGTGTTTTGCTTGGAGTGTCATTTTCTTTCGTTAGTATTTGCTTTCTTTTATTTATATTAGTGTTTTGCATCTTTAGTTTCAATAAAAATGTCAAGGATAGCCTTTGCCATGCTTATTTTGCAAGTATGCATGTTGCTGTTTGAAAACAGAAAGTTTACCTCTGTTGCAAAAATTCCTTAGAAAAGTCAGAGAGTGGTATAATGTTGAATCTTTTTGCATATTGTGCTCTGATACATTTATTACAGTGGGAATTTTAGTTCATAATTTTGGAGTTAGGGAAGTATGATGAATCTTGCATTCTTTACGGACTGTACTGTTTTGGCAGATTGCTGTTATGTTTGCATTGTTTGCATATGTTTGCTTGTTTAATGATTCTATTTGATGATAGGAGTATTAAATATGCAGATGCATTTAGTATGCAATGTTGAATAATAATGTTAGTGATTTTTTACAGTAGGAAATGATAAGGTTTTGCATTGGTTTATACTAACCTATCTCACGAGTTCTTGTTGAGTTTGGTGTGCATGAAGCTTTTTGAGAAAAAGAGAAACCATGATATGAGAGGAATTAAGGAGACACAAAAGTTCAAGCTTGGGGATGCCCAAGGCACCCCAAGATAATATTTCAAGAAGTCTCAAGCATCTAAGCTTGGGGATGCCCCGGTAGGCATCCCACCTTTCTTCTTCAACAACTATCGGTTAGTATCGGTTGAGCCTAAGTTTTTGCTTCTTCACATGAGTTGTGCTATCCTTGCATTGTAGTTTCCTTTAGCTTTTCTTGCTGTTTGAATAAAGTATCAAGATCTGAAATTCTTTAATGAGAGAGAGCCGTACACAAATTGGAATTTGCTAGAATACTCTATATGCTTCACTTATATCTTTTGAGCGTGATAATTTTTGCTCTAGTGCTTCACTTAGATCTTTTAGAGCACGGTGGTGGATTTGTTTTAAAGAAACTATTGATATCTCATGCTTCACTTAGATAATTTTGAGAGTCGTTATTAGCATGGTAATTTGCTTAATGTTAATATACTTAGTGTTCAAGATATGTGAACCTTTCTTTTGATTGAATTGAATACTAAGATAAGTTTGACGCTTGATAATTGTTTTGAGATATGGAGGTGATAATATCAAAGTCGTGCTAGTTGGGTGATTATGAATTTGAGAAATGCTTGTGTTGAAGTTTGCAAGTCCCGTAGCATGAACGTATGGTTAAAGTTGTGTAACAAATTTGAAACATGAAGTGTACCTGGCTTGTGCATCCTTATGAGTGGCGGTCGGGGACGAGCGATGGTCTCTTCCTACCAATCTATCCCCCTAGGAGCATGCGCGTAGTACTTGATTTTTGATGAATTCTAAATTTTTGCAATAATTATATGAGTTCTTTTTACTAATGTTGAGTCCACGGGTTATACACACTTTTACCTTTCCGCCTTTGCTAGCCTCTTCGGTACCGTGCATTGCCCTTTCTCACCTCGAGAGTTGGTGCAAACTTCGCTGGTGCATCCAAACCCCGTGATATGATACACCCTTTCACACATAAACCTCCTTATATCTTCCTCAAAACAGCCACCATACCTACCTATTATGGCATTTCCATAGCCATTCCGAGATATATTGCCATGCAACTTTCCACTGTTCCGTTCATCATCATCATGACATACTTTACTTTTGTCATATTTCCATTGCATGATCATGTAGTTGACATCGTATTTGTGGCAAAGCCACCATGCATTATTTTTCATACATGTCACTCTTGATTCATTGCACCATCCGATACACATCACGGAGGCATTCATATAGAGTCATACCTTGTTCTAGTTTCGAGTTGTAATCCTTATGTTGTAATCAATAGAAGTGTGATGATCATCATTCAATAGAGCATTGTCCCAAAAAAAAGAGAAAGGCCAAAGAAAAAAAAGAAGGCCCAAAAAAAGAAAAAAAAAAGGGAGCAATGCTACTATCCTTTTTTTCCACACTTGTGCTTCAAAGTAGCACCATGTTCTTCATGTAGTGAGTCTCATATATTGTGCTTCAAAGTAGCACCATGTTTTTCATATAGTGAGTCTCATAAGTTGTCTTTTTCATACTAGTGGGAATTTTTCATTATAGAACTTGTCTTGTATATTCATACGATGGGCTTCCTCAAATGCCCTAGGTCTTCATGAGCAAGCAAGTTGGATGCACACCCACTAGTTTTCTTTTGTTGAGCATTCGTAGCTCTAGTGCATCCGTTGCATGGCAATCCCTACTCCTCATGTTGACATCAATTGATGGGCATCTCCATAGCCCGTTGATTAGCCTCGTCAATGTGAGACTTTCTCCTTTTTTTTTCTTCTCCACACAATCCCCATCATCATAATCTATTGCACCCATAGTGCTATATCCATGGCTCACGCTCATGTATTGCGTGAAGGTTGAAAAAGTTTGAGATTATTTAAGTATGAAACAATTGCTTGGCTTGTCATTGGGGGTATAGAAGTTGGGAACATCTTTGTGTGACGAAAATAAAGCATAGCCTAACTATATGATTTTGTAGGGATGAACTTTCTTTTGCCATGCTATTTTGAGAAGACATGATTACTTTGATTAGTATGCTTGAAGTATTATTATTTTTATGTCAATATGAACTTTTGTCTTGAATCTTTCGGATCTGAATATTCATATCACAATTAAGAAGATTTATATTGAAATTATGCCAAGTAGCACTCCGCATCAAAAATTCTTTTTTATCATTTACCTACTCGAGGACGAGCAGGAATTAAGCTTGGGGATGCTTGATACGTCTCCAACGTATCTATAATTTTGATTGCTCCATGCTACTTTATCTACTGTTTTAGGCAATATTGGGCTTTATTATCCACTTTTATATTACTTTTGGGACTAACTATTAACCGGAGGCCCAGCCTGTAATTGCTTTGTTTTATGCCTATTTCGGTGTTTGAGGAAAAGGAATATCGACGGAGTCAAAACGGAACGAAATCAACTGGAGAAGTTATTTTTGGAAGGAAACCCACCTGATGGACTTGGACTCCACGTCATAAGATACGGGAGGTGCTCACGAGGGTGGGGGGCGCGCCCACCGCCCTGGGCGCACCCCCTGCCTCGTGGGGCCCCCGTAGCTCCACCGACGTTCTCCTTTCACCAATATATACCGTCGTACCCTAAAACTTCCAGAACAGAAGATACATCGGGAGTTCCGCCGCTGCAAGCCTCCAGAACCACCAAAACCAATCGGGACCCCTTTCCGGTACCCTGCCGGAGGGGGGATCCATCTCCGGTGGCCATCTTCGTCATCCCGGCGCTCTCCATGATGAGGAGGGAGTAGTTCACCCTCGAGGCTAAGGGTATGTACCAGTAGCTATGTGTTTGATCTCTCTCTCTCTCGTGTTCTCTCTCGTGTTCTATGGCACGATCTTGATGTATCCCGAGCTTTGCTATTGTAGTTGAATCTTATGATGTTTCTCCCCCTCTACTCTCTTGTGATGAACTGAGTTTCCCCTTTGAAGTTATCTTATCGGATTGAGTCTTTTATGAACACTTGATGTATGTCTTGCCGTGATTATCTGTGGTGACAATGGGATATCATGTGCCACTTGATGTATGTTTTGGTGATCAACTTGCGGGTTTCGTGACATTGGGAACCTATGCATAGGGGTTGGCACACGTTCTTGATTCTCCGGTAGAAACTTTGGGGCACTCTTTGAAGTACTTTTATGTTGGTTGGATGAATATGAGATTGTGTGATGCTGTCGGTGTACTAGAGTAGGGGTACCCTAGTATCCCGAACTCGTGCACGGGCAGTTTCTGACACCATGCAAGGCTTGCCAGGTGACCGCCAAGGTCCTCCGTGGTTCCTTTGGAGCCATTCAAGAACAAAGTATTTAAGCCAAGGAGACAAGGCCCCGGCAAGAGGAGCTTGCCGGGAAGGCCAGCCAAGGCACCTAGGAGACAAGGCTCCGGCAAGAGGAGCTTGCTGGGAAGGCCAGCCAAGGCACTTAGGAGACAAGGCCCGGCAAGAGGAGCTCATGGGAAGGCCCGTGGCGACAAGCTTCCGGACGCGACAAAGGCAACAACGCGGCAAAGGCGCTTGCTGGCAGACTACCACTCTTTTCCTCCGCTCCAAAGACATCCGCCAGCGTGTCGCCATGGGACCTTTCCTGCACGCAGCGTGGCAAGAGGCTGTCTTGACCAGCGAGCAGCGGTGGTAAGCGGCGCTAACAAGATTGCCATCGTGGCAAGCGGTGGCGCCCCTGACGGTCCCTGTTTGCACTGTTTAGGCACTGTTTAGGCGACATAGACGGGCATTTAATGCTTTTGTCCCCTGCCGTCAGGGTTAGGTATGATACACTGTACAAGTAGCTGTACCAACCACACTCCTTTTCCATTTTTACCCTTGACTGCGTTGCCACCTGTCGGTGACCCCTTGAGCATATAAAAGGAGGCCCATGCGCAACGTAGAGGGGGGTTCGAAGGGTTCGAAAGGCTCGAAGCCAGAAAACACTTAGCTCTCTCTCTAGCAAGAACTCAATACACACATACATGCAGCAGTAGGAGTGTTATCTCTCCGGAGAGCTCCGAAGCTGGGTAAACTGCTCGTGTGCATCGCCTCGATCTGCTCTTCGTGCGACCTCCGCCCCCCGCCAAACCAAAAGGGGCTCGGTCCGCTGGTCCCATAGGTGTTCGTGGGTCAGATCAGCCACCCCGACATCTTTGGCGCGCCAGGTAGGGGGCGTCGAGGTTGTGTGAACCTGATCCAGCGTTCACACGAGCTACATCTTCATCATCTTCATCGACATGCCACCGAAGAAGAAGGCTTCGGCGGCAGATGTTCCGTCTGCGTCGAACCCACCACCACCGGAGCAAACGGGTGGCGGGGTAGACGCCCGCGGAAGAACGGGCGTCGGCGAGGGAGCCCACGACGCTGCCAAGTCCAAGGACAAGGCTGCGCAGACCTCGGCGTCCGTACATGCACCGCGCCCATCTCAGGAGGCGCGGGATCGACAGCGTCATGGTATTCACAGTACCATACGCTCATTGGACCAAGATCGAGCTGGTGGATCTCGGGGCCCTCAAGACCAGTGTGCACGCCAACATGCTGGCACAAGCGAGGCACGGTCGCCTGGACGGGATACTGCTCCTTCTAACATAGTTAGAAGTCCGAGCATATCCTGCTCCTCGCACCGTTCGCCACTTCCACCCACCACTCCAGCAGAAGCTTTGGCGAGAGCTCAACTGCTCCTAGATTACCCTCCAACAGCCGACAAGGTCGATGAATGGAGGGCCACCATCCAGAGTCTCATCGGCTTTGCCAACGGCGATACTCCGCGGCAGCCGAGTACATCACTGCCGCGGCAGGACCGCCAAGCACGAGCCGGTGGCGACGAAACCGGTGGAGGTGCAACTACCATGCACTCTCCACCCCGAAGGCCAAGATCGCCAACTCGCCGGATCCACCTCGACAGCGACTCCACCGCGTCATCGGATCCACGAGCTCGCCGCGATCAGCGCCAAGTTCTTCACGAACGATAGCAAGAAGACGCTCGAACTCGCATCGAGCACCGAAGAGAAGCGCGACGTCAATCAGACCAGCGCGCTGGGCCTTCTGTCGACATGCATGCGCCAGGGGAACCAGGTGACTTGCCGTACGCGGTAGGTTGCCCTGCGTTCATTCGTGAGCTGCGGCAAGTCCAGTGGCCCAGCAAGAATAATTTCAAGCCAGACGTGCCAGAGAAGTACAACGGCAAGACGCATCCATCAGAGTTCCTCAGCATCTACACCATCGCGGTGCAAGCTGCCGGGAGACGAGACGACAAGATTCTGGCCAACTACTTCCCGCTAGTACTCAAGCCCAATGTTAGATCCTGGCTCATGCACTTGCCGGACAACTCCATATCCTCTTGGGCAGATCTATGCCATCAGTTTGTCGGCGCCTTCACAGGCGGCCACAAACCTCATGGCCAAGAGAGCGACCTTCATCTGCTCGCCCAGAAGGAAGGAGAGTCCCTGCGCAAGTATATTCAGAGATTCAGCCGTGTACAGCATAACATCCCAGATGTCCACCCTGCCGTGGTAATCAGCGCGTTCCATCAGAACGTGCGGAACCGTAGGATGCGGGAGGAGATGGCAATGTGCAAGATCAGAGACGTAAGTGAGCTGTATGCCCTGGCCGACAAGTGTCGCGGCGTCTTTGAGGAAGGAGGAGACTCCGGAGAGAATCTGATAGGATCGATAGTGAGGAGGCTGCCCCGGCAAAGAAAAGCCGGCGGCGGAACAACAGAAAGAAGAAAGGCAAAGATGTGCTAGTTGTCGAGCAGTCCGGCAACGGAGGTACCGCCAAGAAAGCCAAAGTTGGTAACGCCGGCAAGGAGGTTGCCGCAGGCACCAACTGCCAGGCTGTGGCGGTCGCCGACAAGCAGGACGGCTCCAACAAGCAGTACTGCAAGATCCACCGCACCAAGGGCCATGACCTCCGAGCTGCAAGAAGGTCGAGCAGCTTGTCGAGCAGCGAAGGCTGAATCTGAGCGACGCGACAAGGAGAAATCCAGGAAGGTCTTTGGAGGAGCTGGCAAGAAGCGCCCGGTCGGGGAGGACGCGCGCGGCAAGGCCAAGCGCGCAAGGAGACAGACCTCCCGTGGCGCGACAAGGATGAAGATGACGACGAAGATGAAGACATGGAAGGCAGCGAGACCGATGAGCAGGAGTTCGAGAAAGCCACGAGGTCTTGTGCGTTGACGGCGGTGCTTCTCGCATACTTCACACCGCCAACTCAAGCGGTGGATGCGGGAAGTCAATGCGGCGAGAACCATCCGTCGAGTCACGCAAGCCTCGAAATGGTCCAGACGCCTATCATCTTTGATATTGAGGACCACCCCGATCGCATAATCTGCGGTCGGTGCTTGCCGATGTTGGTTTCACCAACTATCCGCAACCTCAAGGTCACTAAGATGCTAGTTGACGGCGGGGCGGCTTGAACCTGATCTCCTCCGCAGGTACTCGAAACTCCAAATCCCGACAATGAGCTCGAAGAGACCGGCACATTCAAGGAATCAATCCGGAAGGAGCAAGCGAAGGGAAGATCACGTTGCGGTAACATTTGGCAGCGAGCTGAACTTCAGGATCGAGAGGTCACTTTGGCGTTGCTGATTTTCCATTGCCTTACAATGGGATACTTGGCCGTCCAGCACTCGCCAAATTCATGGCGGCCTCTCACTATGCATACAACATGCTGAAGATGCCAGGCCCGATAAGCGTCATCTCTGTCCCTGGCGACAAGAAGGATGCTCTTATCTGCGCCGACAAGATCTACCGGGAAGCAGCAGCCGCAGCAGATCACAAGTCACTTGCCGCTGAAGCTCCCGGGGCGAAGAAGAAGACCAAGTCCGGCAAGAGTTCTGATGCCCACTCCGGCAAGCGCACCTCTTCGGAGTGCTGCGCTACCGTCGAGGACGCACCATCGAGCTCCCCCGGCAAGTGTAAGAAGACGATGGCAGCTCCACCAGAGACCAAGAAGGTGTCCGCCAAGGAGGACGGCACTGGTGGTACCTTCACCATCAGTGCCACTCTTGACCCTAAATAGGAAAGCGTGCTCGTTGCTTTCCTGCGGGCGAACGTCGATGTGTTTGCATGGCAACCGTCTGACATCCTCGGTGTTCCCAGGAAAGTAATTGAGCACCACCTAGCTGTCTGTCCTCATCGCGACCGTCAAGCGAGAAAGTCGAAGAGCGGTGGGCGCCAAGAATTCATTGCGAAGAAATCAAGAAATTGGAAGCAGCAGGCCTTGTCGGAGAGTGCTCCATCCTACGTGGTTGGCCAATCCTGTAGTCGTAACGCAAAGGCAAGCGGAAATGGAGACTTTGTATCGACTTTCTGATGTTAATAAAGCTTGTCCCAAAGACCCATTTCCTTGCCGCGCATCGACCAGATTGTTGACTCCACGGCGGATGTGATTTGCTTTCATTTCTTGATGCATACTCGTGGTACCATCAGATCTTCATGGCAGAAGAGGATGAGGAGAAGACCACATTCATCACCCCATGTGGCACCTACTGCTTCGTACGGATGCCTTTCGGGTTAAAGAATGCGGGTTCAACATTTGCAAGAGTAGTCCATGACGCTTTTGAGCCACAAATACACAGAAATGTAGAAGCCTACATGGATGACATAGTGGTCAAGAGCAAAGACAAGACAACTCTGATTCAAGATTTAGACGAAACCTTTGCAAATCTGCGCAAGATCAACCTCAAGCTCAACCCCGAGAAGTGCGTGTTTGGAGTCCCCTCCGGCAAGCTTCTCGGGTTCTTCGTGTCTCAGCGGGGAATTGAAGCCAATCCCGACAAGATCAAGGCCATTGAGCAGATTGAAGCACCAAAGCACGTCAAGGATGTACGAAGACTTGCCGGTTGCGTAGCTGCTCTCAGCAGGTTTATCTCTAGGTCTGCTGAGCGCGCCCTGCCATTTCTCAAAATCTTGAAAAAGGCAGGACCTATGAAATGGACTCCCGAAGCGGAGGCTGCGCTGCAGGACTTAAAGGGATACCTGTCCTCCACTCCAACACTTGTCGCACCTAAGCCACAAGAGAAGTTGCTGCTATATATAGCGGCAACCAATCAAGTGGTTAGTGCTGCGTTAGTGGCGGAGAGGGAGGCGGATGATGAGCCGACAACCACAGCAGATGCATCCAGCGACAAGCAAGGCACTTCACCGACAAGCTCTGGTCCCGACAAAGATGGATCTGCGCAGGAGTGTGAGAAGGTGCAGAAGAGAATGGTGCAGCGCCCAGTTTACTTTGTCAGTTCCCTCCTGCAGGGGGCTAGGTCAAGTACTACGGTGTGCGAGAATTGCTTTTCGGCCTTCTCATGGCCTCGAAAGCTGCGCCATTACTTCCAAGCACACGAGATCACGATCGTCACTCGCTTTCTGCTGAAGAGGATCTGCAAAATCCGAAGCAACAGGCAGGATTGTCGGTGGGCCTTTGAACTGTCAAGCTTTGCCTCAAGTTTGAGAGCACTTCAACTATCCAAAGCAGAGCATTGGCAGAGTTCATAGCAGAATGGACGCCGACACAAGAAGATGAAGAAATTCCAGAGACGAGCATCCCCGTCGAGGAAGCAAGCAAAGAGTGGCTGATGTACTTTGATGGTGCCTTCTCGCTGCAAGGCGCCGGTGCGGGCGTGCTACTTGTTGCACCCACCGGAGAGCACCTCAAGTACGTAGTCCAGATGCACTTTCCCAAGGAGCAAGCAACAAATAATACTGCAAAGTATGAAGGTTTGCTTGCCGGTCTCAGGATCGCAGTCGACCTTGGGATCAAGAAGCTCGTTGTCAGGGGTGACTCACAGCTTGTCATCCGCCAAGTGAACAAGAATTATCAGAGTCCGTTGATGGAAGCTTACGTTGATGAAGTGAGAAATCTAGAAGAGCACTTTGATGGCCTACAAATGGAACATGTTCCGAGAGCTCAGAACGATATTGCTGATGGCTTGTCGAAGTGCGCTGCACTTAAGTTACCTGTGGAACCAGGGATCTTTGTGCTCAAGCTGACTCAACCGACTGTAGCGCCATCAACTGGACAGAACAAGAAAAGGAAGTTGATTTCTGGTGACTATTTTCCGGCCGAGCTTCCCGAAGCCGCCGCCAAGAAGGTCTCCAAAGTCAATACCAAGAGTGCTGAGGAGCAGTCTGCTCCGACAAGCCCTAGGGTTTGTTTCATTGAAGCAGACGCTCCCGACAAGTTTTGCTCCGGCAAGCTTGCCGGGGAACGTCAAGCTCGGCTGAGCCGCAGGTTCTTGCCGTAGAAGCGGATGTTCCCGCCGCAGCAGATGTGCCTTTTGTCCTTGTTGTCGAGCCGCAAGCTCCAGCATGGGCACAACAGATTGTCCATTTCATTCAAACAGGAGAACTTCCCGAAGAGCAAGAAGAAGCGGAAAGAGTAGCCCGGCAGTCAAGTATGTACCAGTTTGTCGACAAAGACTGCTATGCGAAGAAGACTCAACGGTGTGAAATTGAAGTGTATTCACCGGGAAGATGGACAAAAGCTGTTGGCAGAGATACATGGAGGCATATCGGTCACCACATTGGCGCAAGAGCACTTGCCGGCAAAGCGTTCGGCAAGGTTTCTTTTGGCCGACAGCCCTCCGAGGATGCAAGCGCACAAGTAACCAAGTGTGAAGCGTGCGGTTCCATTCCAAGCAGATATACCAGCCAGCTCAAGCTCTCGGACGATCCCTTTATCCTGGCCATTTTGATGCAGGGCTCCACATCCTCGGCCCCTTTCCCGAGATGTCGGGGCTTTGAGTACTTATGCGTTGCAATCGACAAGTTCACAAAGTGGCGGAAGTGGAAGCGATGAGGAAGGTGACACCACGGTCGTGATCAAGTTCTTGGTCGATTGTTTGCCGTTTGGAATCCCTAACAGGATCATCACCGACAACGGCACGCAATTCCACGAGCCGCACCTTCATGCAAGATCGTCCAACATCTTGGCGCCAAGGTGCTTCGCTTCGCATTGCTCATCCGAGAAGTAGCGGTCAAGCGGAGAGGGCAAATCTGAAGTGCTGCGCGGGCTCAAGACCAGAACTTTCGGCAGGCTGCACAAGTGCGGAAGAAACTGGATTGAGGAGCTGCGGTGGTTCTTTGGTCAATCAGACGACGCCAAATCGAGCCACCGGCGGACACCTTCGCTCTAGTCTATGGAGCAGAGGCAGTTCTCCCCACGGAACTTCGTATACGGGTCACCTCGAGTGCTCGCTTATGATGAGCTTGAGCAAGAGCAGTTGCGACAAGATGACTTTGCTCCTTGAGGAGGACCGTCTTCGAGCGCTATGACGAGCTGCTCGATACCAGCAAGCTTTGCGCCGCTACCATAGCCGCAAAGTTAGTGCCGAAGTCTCGAGGAGGCGACATTGTTCTTCGCGCGTTCAGTCCGCCAAGAATTCCAACAAGTTGGCGCTTGAAGTGGGAAGGACCTTACCGGGTGAAAGCGAGTCACTAGGCTGGCGCTGTCCGCTTTGAGACCTAAGATGGCATTCGGTGAGCAACTCCTGGAACATTGAGCATCTTCGTAAGTTTTACCCAGAGAAGCGCGGTTGCGGAACCTGTTCCGCAACCACCTTTTGTACAAGTCTTGCCGATGTTGCATGTAATACTTTGTACAAAGCCGGGCGCAGACCCCGTGCATAAGTAAAGCTCATGTGTTCCGCGCATCTTGTCAATTTCATGCTTTATACTCTTTTTATTGCATGCATTACCTGACACTTTGTGCAGTGCCTACCCCGGTAAGCGATAACGAGCCGTAAGGCTCCATATCTTTATTTTTTCTCTTCTTTCTCTTTCTCAAAGAAAGGAAGGTTCCCTCGCACACAAGTTTGCCAGGGGGGAAGGAGAAGATAATGGTGTGGACCAAGCGTCGCTCAAGGAAGTTTAGCCTTACCGGGAAGCAAACGACAGAAAAGCTAAGTTGCTAAAATTTGAGCAATCAGTTTTCAAATTTTTTTAAGTTATCTTCCTCGAACGACCGTACTTTGTATGGAAAACCTGTGCGCAGAGGAACCAACTCGTAGCTAGTTGCGCCCTTATTTTGTTTCGAGTCCGCTCAACAATTTAAGTGAGCTGCGACTAGTTGCGACCAGGTTTCTTGTCGGTAGCGGCACCGCCAGCAGGCTGCTGACGTCCCGCACTCAGCGCTCGCGGCAAAGGTGCCCTCACCGACAAGTTCCCTAAAAGCGTAGGGCAAAAACATACAAAGGAAGGAATCAAGTAAAGGAAATAACATAGCAATTACTACCCGAAATAGAGTTATATTACAAGATAGCTTGCCGCAGCTCTAATAGATTGTTCTCATAACATGACCAGCCGCGGCAAGGAAAAGATAAAATGGGCGGCCTAATCTACGCGGTCGCCATCAACCCTCTTGATCCCGCTCACCCTGTCAACGATGGGCGTGACAAGGGTCTTGAGCGCCTCCACATCAGCATCCGGCGGCAGGGACTTGAGGACGTTGGTGAGGTTGAGGCCTGGATTGCGGAAGGCCACCTTCATCAGCACCTTTTGGAGAGCTCCCGCGCAGATCTGGCGCGACTCCTCAGCCAGCTGCTTTGGGATCTCTTCCCGGAGTCGCTGGAGGGCCGTCACCACGCCTTTGAAGAACAAGCTGAGCTTGGCGCTGGGTTGGAGGTGCTCGTCGGAGGAATATCCAAGATCCACCATCCCCAGCTCCGCCAGCTCCCTGTCGATGGCTGCAGCAACATCCACGAGACCCTCGGTCCAGTGCTCCACATTCTCCCTGAAGGTGTTCTAGGCGGCAGCAGCCTTCGCCAGCAGCGCCTTGTCGGCCTTGATCTTCTCCTTCAAGGCCGCCTCCTGCTCCTTGGCGCCGTCCAGCGTCTGAGTCAAGGTGGTCAGCTTCAACTCGAGATCTGCGTTGGAGTCCTTGGCGGCGCTGAGCTCCTTGCTCCTCTCGGCGAGACGGCCCTGCAGCTCACCAAGAGTGTAGGCGTCCTTATCGCGCTCATGCTTGAGTGCAGCAAGCTCCTCGCCGCTCTCCTTCAGATTGGCCTCCAGCTGCATCACCTTCGTCTCCAGCTCTTTCTTGGCGGCCTCGGCAGCTGCGGCAGCATCTTTTGCTTCCTTGAGAGCCCCGCCAAATGTCTGCTCGCGCTTGGCAAGATCCTCCTCGTGGCTGTCAAGATTAACCTTCCTCTGCGCCAACTCGCCCTCCTGCGCAGATAGCTTCTCGGCGGCAAGCCGCTGTTGCTCCTCAGCTTCTGCCTTCTCGAGGAGGAAGGCTTTGCGCTCCTCGGCGAGTCACTCCCGCTCTTCTGCCAAGGACCGGAGAGCTTCCTGATTGAGGCCTCGGAGCTCCTCCGCGCGCTTCTCGATGTCTGCTCCCGCCTTCGCGACAAGCGCCTCCCGGGATTCCAGCTTAGCTTGCCGGGCGCGGTAGAGCGACAGCAGCTTCCGCAGCAGCCGCTCCTCCTCAGGCTCGCCGCTGCTGCTGCTTGGCGCGTCGACCAGTGTCAGCCCAGCGGAGGCGAGCAGCTCTTCGTCAAAGTCTCTCCTTCGACCGGCGCCACAGAGCTCGGCGCCCAGGGAAGCTTGATGAAGACGCCATCGCGGCCTTCAAGTAGGCGCCTGGCTGGGGCTCTTGAACTCGACGCGGCAGCGGCGGAAGGATCGGCGGTCGGTGTAGCGCTGGCGCTCCTGCGGCCTCGGGGCCGTCGGGCGATCGCGGACTCCTCGCCCGGCTTCTGCGGCGGTAGCTGGCGGCCTCTTCGACAGGCTCGTCGGCGCCGGCTTCCTCTTGGTGGCGGCGGCGTCGTCGATATGCCCTTGCAGCGTCCTCCTTGCCGGGCGACCTCGGTCTCCATTGGCTCATGCGGATGGATCGGCGACCAAAAAGAAAGAAAACGATCAAGCAAATATTCAAAAAGAAAAATCAGAAGATCAGAAGAAACACAAGGGAAGTTTTCAAGCAAAAGGATTACCTGTGCTAGGGTCTACAGGCATGGTCTCCGCCGCCAGGGGATCGCTGGTGTTGTCCCTTGCCGGAGGGCTGACCCTTGCCGGAGAAGCCTCCCTTGCCGGAGAATTCTCCCTTGCCGGGGGGTCCTCCCTTGGCGGTGTAGTCGAAGCAGAAGGCATGTCAGGAGCGGCTTCAGGGCACTCCTGGTGGGGCTGCTCTGCTCCTACACAAAACCAACAGTCAGATATCAACAAAGAAAGAGCACCCATGCACGCCTAACAGCAGGAAGTGAACCATATACTTACGCTGGGGGCTGCGCTGGGGGCTGCTTTGAGGAAGAGTTGCCGCGTCCGGCAAGGTGGTCTCGGACGCGCCTCCTGCTGTCATGATGGGTTCGATCCTCGATGACAATCACCGGGCCTTGGCTCTCGACGCCTCTCTACGGGCCAGCGTCCTGAAAAGGAATGGTTTCAGAGTGAAGCAAATCAGATACAAGACAAAGCAACAGAATTGAAGAACTACAAGTACGGCAAGGAATCTTACTCTTCTTCTTCCTCGTCGGAGCTGAGCGCGGAGAGATCAAATTCTGGCTCGCCTCCGGTGCGACGAGGCGGAAGAGTGGGTTCCCTTGGCCGCTTGGCGGGTGCAGAAGCGGTGGTCTGGGAGGACCCCGCTCCGGTTGCTGCAGCGGCGTGAGGTGCTCCCGCGGCAACAGTGCTTGCCGCGGTGGAGCGCGTCGCGCAGCGCGGCGGCTGTTGGCCCGTCTGCCGCCCCGCTACGTCTCCGGCCTTGCGAAGACACCTTCTTGGTGGAGCTGGGGGCTCCGCTCGCGGCAAGCTGCTTGAAGGTGGGGAGGAGGCGCCCTCGGCGGGTTCGCTCGACTCAGCTTCAGGCTCGGCGAGCTCCTCCTCTCCGGCAAACTCCCTTCGCTCGACAAGGCTTGCCGCCTCTGCTTCCTCTGCCTCCTCCACAGTGAATCCGAACTCGCCCGCGGCAGCGGCTGCTGCCGCCTCTTCTAGCCTGGTGGCGATGCGCTGCATCTCATCGTCGGTGGTGTCGCGGGTGAGGCTCTTCTGTTCATCGGGGCGGATCGGCACTTCTTCCAGGCTGTCGAAGAACTGCCGCACGACGTCATCGGCAGGCTCTTGCCATTTGGGACAATTCCATGCGAGTCGCACAGCGGCATCATTGCGCGGATGCGGTCAAGCGAGGAATTGTTGCACAGCGGAACGACACCTCTCGGCAACCTGAACTTCTCAGGATGATCGGGATCGGGCTTGAACAGCTCCAAGAGCATCGCATCCAATTCCAAGACGGTGAAGTTGAAGTTAAGGCCCGGGCGCAACCTCATGATATCCGCCGAGTTCTGGAACTCCCAAGCAGGTCTCCTCCTCTCCTGCAAGGGCGGCGTAGCGGCGAAGAAAGTCGCGCCAGCGGTGCCTCACGGTGAGCCCGGCAAGTCTAAAGCGGAGGATTCGGGTGACTGCAATCTTTAGCCTAGCATCTTCAGGGGCCACGTTGCTCCAATCGTTGCCGCGCACTATTGGGGTTTGGCGCTGGGCGGTGAAGGGCTGCGGGTTCTCCTCAATAATCCAACACCAATCTGCCCTCCATTCCTCCCACTTGCTGTGGAGCTCTCCCTCCAGATAAGCTTCCCTCTTGCCGATCCTAGAGATCCAAGCAATTCCTCCGGCAAGGGGCTCCCCTCTCTCAACTCGAGGCATAAAAAAGTGGCGGAAGAGAGCTACGTTGGGATGGACTCCGACAAAGTTTTCGCAGAGATGTGCGAAAACTTCCATGGTCAGGACAGCATTGGGGGTGAAATCAAGGAGGCGGAACCCGTAGGTGTTCATGATGTCGCGGAAAAATTCAGAGAAGGGCGGGCAGAGCCCGCAGTAGAAGAACAGCGCGAAGAAGGGGTACCCGTTCGGAGCCAGTTCCGAGGCGGCAGCTGGGAGTACCTTCGTGCGCGGATGCGCTCGCGTCTCCGTCGACCAGAAGAGGTAGTAGTACTCCCTCAGCTCCCTTGCGGCGAGCTGGGGGGGGGGGGGGGAAGATGGCCCGCTCCTTTCGCAGCACCGCAAGCCGCTGCGCCTCGGCCGACTTCACGACCTTCCCCTTATCGGCTTTCGGAGCCATGGTGGAGGTGGTGGGGGAGAATCGACGGCGTTGGTGGCGTTGGTGGCGATGGGGGGTGGAGCGCTGCTCTCTTTTCAGCTTTGGGAAGACGGGGGGAGCAGCGGAGGTTTTTCGAGATTGGACAGCAACTGGCGAGATGGGCGGCTTGCCCCTGTTTCCCCTGCTTATAAAGAGGGAGGGGCGGACGTTCCGCCTTTCCGAATAAAGAAACCACCCACGATCTCACCCACGATCTCTCCCACGACGCCGCATTCGACGCGTGCCGTTCGTGGAGGGCGTGGTGGGTCCGGGGTGAGTTACGGCGTAACCCAGGCCGCATGTGCCCGTGCCCTATTTTGGGCCTGGCCCAACAGCGCTCGGCACCGTGTGTGGCCCAGGCCCGGGGGCTCCTGTCGGTGTACTAGAGTAGGGGTACCCTAGTATCCCGAACTCGTGCACGGGCGATTCAGCACCAGCGGCAAGGCTTGCCAGGTGACCGCCAAGGTCCTCCGTGGTTCCTTTGGAGCCATTCAAGAACAAAGTATTTAAGCCATGGAGACAAGGCCCTGGCAAGAGGAGCTTGCCGGGAAGGCCAGCCAAGGCACCTAGGAGACAAGGCCCCGGCAAGAGGAGCTTGCCGGGAAGGCCAGCCAAGGCACGTAGGAGACAAGGCCCCGGCAAGAGGAGCTCGCCGGGAAGGCCCGGTGAGCGACAAGCTTCCGGACGCGACAAGGCAACAACCGCGGCAAGGCGCTTGCCGCGGCAGACTACCACTCTTTTCCTCCGCTCCAGCACATCCGCCAACGTGTCGCCATGGGACCTTTCGGTAGCAGCGTGGCAAGAGGTCAGGCGCCAGTGAGCAGCGGTGGTAAGCGGCGCTGACAAGATTGCCATCGTGGCAAGCGGTGGCGCCCCTGACGGTCCCTGTTTGCACTGTTTAGGCACTGTTTAGGCGACATAGACGGGCATTTAATGCTTTTGTCCCCTGCCGTCAGGGTTAGGTATGATACACTGTACAAGTAGTTGTACCAACCACACTCCTTTTCCATTTTTACCCTTGACTGCGTTGCCACCTGTCGGTGACCCCTTGAGCATATAAAAGGAGGCCCATGCGCAACGTAGAGGGGGGTTCGAAGGGTTCGAAAGGCTCGAAGCCAGAAAACACTTAGCTATCTCTCTAGCAAGAACTCAATACACACATACATGCAGCAGTAGGAGTGTTATCTCTCCGGAGAGCTCCGAAGCTGGGGTAAACTGCTCGTGTGCATCGCCTCGATCTGCTCTTCGTGCGACCTCCGCCCCCCGCCGAACCAAAAGGGGTTCGGTCCGCCGGTCCCATAGGTGTTCGTGGGTCAGATCAGCCACCCCGACAGATGCATATCGTATAATCATGCCCGCGGATACTTGAGGTGACAATGGAGTATCTAGGTGACATTAGGGTTTTGGTTGATTTGTGTCTTAAGGTGTTATTCTAGTACGAACTCTTTTATAGATCGATCCGAAAGAATAGCTTTGTGGTGGTTTCGTACCCGACCATAATCTCTATGTTTGTTCTCCGCTATTAGTGGCTTTGGAGTGACTCTTTGTTGCATGTTGAGGGATTGTTATATGATCTATCTATGTTATTATTGTTGAGAGAACTTGCACTAGTGAAAGTATGAACCCTAGGCCTTGTTTCCTATCATTGCAATACCGTTTACGCTCACTTTTATCCTTAGTTACCTTTCTGTTTTTATATTTTCAGATTACAAAAACTTATATCTACCATCCATATTGCACTTGTATCACCATCTCTTCGCCGAACTAGTGCACCTATACAATTTACCATTGTATTGGGTGTGTTGGGGACACAAGAGACTCTTTGTTATTTGGTTGCAGGGTTGCTTGAGAGAGACCATCTTCATCCTACGCCTCCCGCGGATTGATAAACCTTAGGTCATCCACTTGAGGGAAATTTGCTACTGTCCTACAAACCTGTGCACTTGCAGGCCCAACAACGTCTACAAGAAGAAGGTTGCGTAGTAGACATCAACGTGGTTAACGGAAACCTCCGGGTTAAAGGTAACACGACGGCGCTGCCTCGAGGGATCTCCCTCAGGGGCAGGGGTAGGATGAAGCATCAGGGCTATAGGAGTGGTGAGAAGTGAAACCCACTCGCAGGAGTACTGAGAGGGTTCACGCCCGAGACGCCTGTGCTACTCGGAGGAGTAACCGGTGAAACAGGGGAACTAGAACTAACTGGGATATAAGGGGTAAATCCCAGGGAAGATGGAGTAGTGACAGATCTAGTAGTGACTAAGGTAGCGGCTAAAGCAGTACGGGCACGAGTCAGCTCTCGTGCCAGCTCGTGGATCATAAGATAGCTAGCAGTGACATAACGAGCAAGGTGGCTAGCAACACTATCAGACTCCGGATCAATGAGAGGGAACCGGACACGACCGTTGTCGTGCAGAGATGGGTAGTAATAGAAACATGGGTGGTTCTGCATTCGGACCTCGTTGTAGTGAAGCTCGACAAGGACCTCGAATGCAGCAAACTGGACAGCCTGAGAAGCGGTGGAGGCGTAACCGCTCCGAGAAGTACGAGTGTAAGAGCTGGAATCGGAACTAGTGTGCAGAGTGACCACTGCGTGATACTCATACACTGAATCATCTAGGTGCTCCCGGTACACGCGATAAACTGGGTCGTCTCCGAGAGGGTACAGTCAAAGCCACAAGTTGCGAAGGAGGTGCGGTGACGTGTACGGCATCAGCTGCAACTGGCACGGATATAGCACCAGAGCCATCTACACCCACAACCATTAGCAGGTTAGCATAAAAATATATAAACCGAATGCATGCGACGCAACAATCAGCACAAATTACTACCGGCACTCAACTTAAACTCGTATCTAACGTCCGGTTAACACGTCGCAGTCTAGCATGGCCTACAGTCAGCGCGGCTCTGATACAAGCATTGTGGCACCCCGGCTCAGAGCGACCGGTTTACCCTACATTGCCAGCCCAGAGACCATGTCTTCTGGCAACACACAACATCTTGGTACAGAAAACAACCACTTTATTGATGCTAGCGGAACATAGTTTATATTACAATAGTTGTCGAGGCCAAGTGGCACGCCCGGTGTGGCTGAACAATATGTATATTATTTAGTGAACATAAAAGGGGCCTCGATCAGGACAACTACGTGGCAGCGGAATAACGTCGTAGCGGAAACTCCATATCACAGGGACACCGATGTGGACACGATCTAGACTCGAGCAGCGCTCCTTTCCAACGAGACTTTCCTGAAATCTGGCATGACACACCAGGTCAGTACATTGAATGTACTTGCAAGCTCACAACAGGCATAATCATGATGGCAAACAATATCATGATATTTAATGAATTATTAATAATGCAACATTATATGTCAAACATGTTGTGATCATGCTCGAACGTCCCTCGGGACAACTTACCAGCAGTGATCATTCTTGGATCACAACCAAATCACCAACGTGGTCTTAACAAGAGTAACTCGTGATCCTTACGACGATCACAACCACGACCAATATCTGGTCCCGAAAACCTCGATGGCCTTTCTGCCATCCTCAACAATGCAATGTTCATAGCTTAGTGTGCAAATTTTATTAAATGTTGACTCATGGTGGGACCTACTACGAGGTGTCCGTGACCGTGGACTCGGCTATCGATAGATTATACACTCTGCAGAGGTAGAACACTGTACCCACACCACGGAACCCATGGCCTCGCACTCCCATTCGGGTGGACCAACAGCGTTCCGACAAAACCCTTCCATTGCCATGACACTCTCCCGGCCACTCCGACCCAATCCCCAACGGGCTAGTCCTGGGTGGCCCCGTGTCTACCAAATACACACCGACCACCGTCGTGGCCAAAACAATCCCACTCGGGGACTCGGTACCATAATCTCAACAACGGGCACACAAGGTTATGCCTGCTTACCGGGCCAGGGTAAGCATGACGTAACCTTCCCTAGTTAGAGGCACCGACCAGAGGCAATGTCAATGGACTGAATCAAGGCCTTCCCACAAAGGCAAATGTGGTTGCACTGGGAAAGAAACTCGATTCAGTGGCACCATGACCCAGTCAACGGTATATTCAAGTTGTGTTATATTCAGGTTCAACTTAAAATGAAAATGACCGGTGACATAGCATGCCATGAAATGCAAAACTACACATGCATCACTTAATAAAGAAAATGACCGATGTCATCCATATTCACACTAAGCATAAACCTCAACAACTCATATTACTTTGCTGATCAAGACCACTCACATATTAACCAAAATATTTTGCAACAAGTTCTATTATTAGTTTCTTACGCAAGAACGTAACTCCGATAAATTTCGCATACAAGTAACAAAGATTTTACCACAAAAAATCCTAATTTTTTTACCAACCAAATGAGGTTCAAACATTCTGTAAGTCAAGCAAAATGACTAAACAAGTACTTTACAGAATATTCTCTAACAATTTTTTATCATTATTTATGCAAGAACATAGCTTTAAATAATTACTAACATGCATAACAAAAATTATTTCTATCATCACCATAACTAGATCCTAACTTTGCTTCACCAACTAAACTAGTTTCCACAATCTATAATCAAGCATATGAACTAGCAAACACTTAACAGAATATAAAGAACAACAGTAATTATTTAAATGCATGGATTAATCATTTCATTCAAGTAAGAAAATCATAAATATTGTAATGACACCAAGAAAATGTTGGTGTGGCTTGCCTTAGTGCAGATGAGGTTCACAAGCTTTCTGGTGATCCTCAAGACAAGCCTCACCCTCTGAAAATAAATTTAAACACAAAAAGAAAATATCAAGAACACTTCTGAAAATCACCAGACATTCTAAACAGCTCAGAAAAATCTCATCTTTGGTGAGCTGCTAGATTTCTTTTCAAAGAACACAATGCAAAAAGAATCAATTCATTTGGACTTATGGTTGAAGAGTTATAACTGTTTGAAGCTCTCTGGAATTTAAATGATTTTGAATTTAAATAAACAGCTGACGGGGGGTGACGTTGAAGGCGTAAACCTCAGGGGCGCCACCACTCGTACCGCTTCGCGCGCGTACAGAGTGGCTGACTAGCGGGCCCCGCTAGTCAGGTGAGGGGAGGGGGAGAAGGAAACAGAGGAGGCCGCGGCTTCGGTGGAGCTCTTGCCGGCGGCGAGGGCTCCTTGGCCAAAACGAAAGGGAGGGATTTGAAGAGGGGACGGTGGCGCACCTGCCCGTACCCATAGCGTGGCTAGGGGTGGTCGGACGGCGTCGGAATCAACCTCGCAAGCGGAGGCTGAACACGGTGGTTGCCGGAGTTGAGGAATACGGCGAACAAAGGTCACTCCAGGAGCTCCAAGCGGGCGAGACAGCCTCACCGGAGAGAGGCGGAGGCCCTGGAGGGGTCGCCCAGGCCTGGGAGGGGCTAGAGCTACCGAGGCGACCAGAGGGGATCGCCGGCGAGCTCAAGCTCGGGACAGCGGCCCGCGGCCTGCCCGGCCGGGCTATGGCTTCCTACTCGTATGTGGGGTGTGTGGGAGTGGTGAATGGTGCTCGAGGAGGCTGGGGGTGGCTCTATTTATAGGCGAGCAGCGAGGGGGGTTCGGGCTCCGCAGGTGGACACCTGTCCACGGCGCCCGGCGACGAGCGGCGTCAGTGAGAGGGGGAGAAGGCGACGCAGCTCACGCGGCAACTGTTGGCGGATGAAGACGAGCACAGGATCGAGGGGAAGGTGATGAGCACAGTGGGCTCCGCACTGTTGGGCTGGCCAGACCTTTCCCGTGCTCGCTGCGGCGAGCTCCGGCATCGGCGAGCGCCAGAGGGAGGTTAATGGCGTTGAGTCGAAGATGGTGGCGTGGTTTGGCACGCTCGGGCAGGCGAGGGAAGCGAGCACGCGCGAACAGAGCGTTCGGCGGCACTCAGAGTGTGTCAACACGCATGCCTAGCATCATGGACACGCGTGGTCACCGTGCGAACTCTCTCTTCAGGCCAGCCTAAGTCCAAAAATCATGTCTGGCAGGTTGTTCGTGGTGGTTTTGAAGTTTATCACGGTTTGGTTTGGATCCAGGTGTAGTAGAGAGGTTTTTACAAGCCAGGTAAGTTTTTGATCAGTAACTTTGAGAGGTTACTGAGGTCAAATGGCTAGGAGTTGGAGGTTGTGCTTTGGAGGCTAGTTATGAGTTACTAAGGTGAAGATGCACAAGAAAGTTCAGGCCAAATGGAGCAAGTAAAATGGTAGTTGCTGTAGAAACCACCATTTCTGTCCAGAACAGAAAATAATTTCTGTAGCAAAAATATTCCATAAAGTGATGAAATATTTTTGCTCAGGAAGGTGCCCTGGGGTTCACATAATATTTGTGAATTATCTCAGATTTTTCCGAACCATAAAAATTAGGGTTGCTTTGGAGCATACTGATCTGGCTAGGGTTTTTGAGAGAAAAATGAATATTTTTCATTTAAGAAAAATATTCCAAAGATTATTTTGCGATGGATCAGAAAAGAAATGATGGTTTAGGAGGGAAGTGAAGCACTTGGGTGAAAGCCAAGGATGCACAAGTGTTTAAGTCCATATGAAAAGATTCAAAAACTCTAAGTTTCAAAAAAAATTCAAATGAAGATCAAGCAAATAAGAGAGGGCAAAAACCAGGCTATCGCAACTGGGGAGCCATTGTTGCACGTAGGTTGCATCATAATAGATTTAATGGAGATTTCTTTGGCGGAATTTATGCAACCCGTTTAGCTGATTTTCTTGGTGTAACCATACGTAATGATTATATTGAATTGCCTCCTACTTATTTAGACTTTAATGCTATGGTTCACCACCAGTTTGTCGAGAGGAATGAATCACCTCACCGGTATCGCTTAATCTTTGACAGACGTCGTGCTGTCCGTATTACTCTCCCTGCTCCTGCCTTCTTTGATTATCAGGCAAAAGGAAGACATTTTATTATTAGAGAGGAGGCAGATGAGTACGAGAGGAGGGCTGAGGCAGCTCGCCGCCACGCTGCAGCCTAGGAGGCAATAGCCGCTGCATCACAGTACGACCCCAACTACAACTTTATATATCCGCCAGGCCATCCGTGTCAATAGACCAGCTTAGGCCAAAAGCCTAAGCTTGGGGGAGTACGTATTTCCCACCGACATTACATTTATGTTCACACACACTCATACTCTTTCACTGTAATATCCATGCTAGTTTATTTTCCTTTTTCTTTCTTTCTTCTTGTGTGTTTAAAAAAACCTTAAGAAAACCCCAAAAAATAGTTGTAGCTTTTAGCTAGTTTACTTTCTTGCTGTAGTAGTAATAATTAAAAAGAAAACCCAAAAATATTTCCCGTTCTTCTTTTGCTTGTTGGGAGCTTTCCCGTGTAAATAGTTTTAGTTCTTTTCTTTTCTTTGGGGGTCGATAGGAGAAGACCATAATTAAACTGTTGAAGCGGCTCTTATATGCATTATTGTTGATTTAACCAAGAGCCCATATTGCCTTGTCTTCTCCTGTTTATTGAATGCTCGCAGATTCCAGCTTAGTCCAATGCACATGCACTATTATTATTATTCACATCGTTCGGTCGTGCAAGTGAAAGGCAATAATGATGATATATGATGGACTGACTGAGATGAGAGAAGCTGGTATGAACTCGACCTCTCTTGTTTTTGTAAATATGATTAGTTCATCGTTCCTGATTCAGCCTATTATGAATAAACATGTTTGCAATGACAATTAGAGATTATAGTTGCTCGTGCCATGCTTGATTAGCTATGAGTTATAATGGTTTACCTTGCGTGCCAACATGCTATTAAAATGGTTGTGATGTGGTATGATGGGGTGGTATCCTCCTTTGAATGATTTAAGTGACTCGACTTGGCACATGTTCGCACATGTAGTTGAAACAAATCAACATAGCCTTCACGATATTTATGTTCATGGTGGATTATATCCTACTCATGCTTGCACTCAATGTTTATTAATTTTAATGCATGTTCATGACTATTGTCGCTCTCTAGTTGGTCGTTTCCCAGTATTTTGCTAGCCTTCACTTGTACTAGGCGGGAATACTACTTGTGCATCCAATCCCTTAAACCCCAAAGTTATGCCATATGAGTCCACTATACCTTCCTATATGCGGTATCCACCTGCCGTTCCAAGTAAATTTGTATGTGCCAAACTCTAAACCTTCAAATGAAATTCTGTTTTGTATGCTCGAATAGCTCATGTATCAACTAGGGCTGTCCGTATCTTTCATGCTAGGCGGGTTATTCTCAAGAGGAGTGGACTCCGCTCCTCATTTACGAGAAAATGGCTGGTCTCCGGGATGCCCAGTCCCATGCTTTATGCAAACTAAATCAAAATAATTGCAAACAAAACTCCCCCTGGGACTGTTGTTAGTTGGAGGCACTCGTTGTTTCGAGCAAGCCATGGATTGATGCTTGTTGGTGGAGGGGGAGTATAAACTTTACCATTCTGTTTGGGAACCGCCTATAATGTGTGTAGCATGGAAGATATAGCCATCTCTTGGTTGTTATGTTGACAATGAAAGTATGCCGCTCAAAATATTATTTATCTCTATTTCAAAACCGAGCTCTGGCACCTCTACAAAGCCCTGCTTCCCTCTGCGAAGGGCCTATCTATTTACTTTTATGTTGAGTCATGACCCTCTTGTTAAAAAGCACTAGCTGGAGAGCACTGCTGTCAGTTGCATTCATTACTATTAATTTATATTGGGCATGACTATGACTGGATCTCTTTTACCATGAATTACAATGTTTAGTCAGTCCTTGATCTTTAAAGGTGCTCTGCATTTATGTTTTGTGGTCTCAAAAAGGGCTAGTGAGATACCATCCTGTTATCATATTTTGATTGTTTTGAGAAAGTGTTGTCATCCGAGATTTATTATTATTGCTCACTAGTTGATTATGCCATTGATATGAGTAAACATGAGGCCTAAGAGTTATTGTGAATGTGATTAGTCATAATCTTTGCTGAAAACTTGAATGCTGGCTTTACATATTTACAACAACAAGAGCAAACAGAGTTTATAAAAGTTTTTCTTTATCACTTTCAGTTTATCAACTGAATTGCTTGAGGACAAGCAAATGTTTAAGCTTGGGGGAGTTGATACATCTCCGTCGTATCTACTTTTCCAAACACTTTTGCCCTTGTTTTGGACTCTAACTTGCATGATTTGAATGGAACTAACCCGGACTGACGCTGTTTTCAGCAGACTTTCCATGGTGTTATTTATGTGCAGAAACAAAAGTTCTCGGAATGACCTGAAACTCCACGGAACATATTTTTGGAAAATATTAAAATACTGGAAGAAAAATCCACGTCAGGGGGCCCACACCCTGTCCACGAGGGTGGGGGGCGTGCCTGCCCCCCTAGGCGCGCCCCCCTGCCTCGTGGCCCCCTGACGCTCCACCGACCTCAACTCCAACTCCATATATTCACTTTCGGAGAGAAAAAAATCAGAGAGAAGAATTCATCGCGTTTTACGATATGGAGCCGCCGCCAATCCCTAAAACCTCTCGGGAGGGCTGATCTGGAGTCCGTTCGGGGCTCCGGTGAGGGGAATCCGTCGCCGTCGTCATCATCAACCATCCTCCATCACCAATTTCATGATGCTCACCGCCGTGCATGAGTAATTCCATCGTAGGCTTGCTGGACGGTGATGGGTTGGATGAGATCTATCATGTAATCAAGTTAGTTTTGTTAAGGTTTGATCCCTAGTATCCACTATGTTCTGAGATTGATGTTGCTATGACTTTGCTATGCTTAATGCTTGTCACTAGGGCCCGAGTGCCATGATTTCAGATCTGAACCTATTATGTTTTCATGAATATATGTGAGTTCTTGATCCTATCTTGCAAGTCTATAGTCACTTACTATGTGTTATGATCCGACAACCCCGAAGTGACAATAATCGGGACCACTCCCGGTGATGACCGTAGTTTGAGGAGTTCATGTATTCACTATGTGTTAATGCTTTGGTCTGGTACTCTATTAAAAGGAGGCCTTAATATACCTTAGTTTCCATTAGGACCCCGCTGCCACGGGAGGGTAGGACAAAAGATGTCATGCAAGTTCTTTTCCATAAGCACGTATGACTATATTCGGAATACATGCCTACATTACATTGATGAATTGGAGCTAGTTCTGTGTCACCCTATGTTATGACTGTTACATGATGAACCGCATCCGGCATAATTCTCCATCACCGATCCAATTCCTACGAGCTTTTCACATATTGTTCTTCACTTATTTACTTTTCCGTTGCTACTGTTACAATCACTACAAAACCCAAAAATTACTTTTGCTACCGTTACCGTTATTTCCATATTACTTTGCTACTAAATACTTTGCTGCAGATACTAAGTTATCCAGGTGTGGTTGAATTGACAACTCAACTGCTAATACTTGAGAATATTCTTTGGCTCCCCTTGTGTCGAATCAATAAATTTGGGTTGAATACTCTACCCTCGAAAACTGTTGCGATCCCCTATACTTGTGAGTTATCAATCTTGCAAATCTCTATGTCTCCCACCTAGACTTGGTCCCTGATGGAATTGAAGCGTCTCTTGATGTGCTTGGTTCTCTTGTGAAATCTGGATCCCTTTTCCAAGGCAATTGCACCAGTATTGTCACAAAAAGATTTTCATTGGACCCGATGCACTAGGTATGACACCTAGATCGGATATGAACTCCTTCATTTGCTGCTTCCGAAACAGCTATGTACTCCGCTTCACACGTAGATCCCGCTACGACGCTTTGTTTAGAACTGCACCAACTGACAGCTCCACCGTTTAATGTAAACACGTATCCGGTTTGCGATTTAGAATCGTCCGGATCAGTCTCAAAGCTTGCATCGACGTAACCATTTACGACTAGCTCTTTGTTACCTCCATAAACGAGAAACATATCCTTAGTCCTATTCAGGTATTTCAGGATGTTCTTGACCGCTGTCCAGTGATCCACTCCTGGATTACTTTGGTACCTCCCTGCTAGGCTAATAGCAAGACACACATCAGGTCTGGTACACAGCATTGCATACATGATAGAGCCTATGGCTGAAGCATAGGGAACATCTTTCATTTTCTCTCTATCTTCTGCGGTGGTCGGGCATTGAGTCTGACTCAACTTCACACCTTGTAACACATGCAAGAACCCTTTCTTTGCTTGATCCATGTTGAACTTCTTCAAAACTTTGTCAAGATATGTGCTTTGTGAAAGTCCTATCAAGCGTCTTGATCTATCTCTATAGATCTTGATGCCTAATATGTAAGCAGCTTCACCGAGGTCTTTCATCGAAAAACTTTTATTCAAGTATCCTTTTATGCTATCCAGAAATTCTATATCATTTCCAATTAGCAATATGTCATCCACATATAATATCAGAAATGCTACAAAGCTCCAACTCACTTTCTTGTAAATACAGGCTTCTCCAAAAGTCTGTATAAAACCATATGCTTTGATCACACTATCAAAACGTTTATTCCAACTCCGAGAGGCTTGCACCAGTCCATAAATGGATCGCTGGAGCTTGCACACTTTGTTAGCTCCCTTTGGATCGACAAAACCTTCTGGTTGCATCATATACAACTCTTCTTCTAGAAATCCATTCAGGAATGTAGTTTTGACATCCATTTGCCAAATTTCATAATCCTAAAATGCAGCAATTGCTAACATGATTCAGACAGAATTAAGCATTGCTACGGGTGAGAAAGTCTCATCGTAGTCAATCCCTTGAACTTGTCGAAAACCTTTTGCAACAACTCGAGCTTTATAGACAGTAACATTACCGTCAGCGTCAGTCTTCTTCTTGAAGATCCATTTATTCTCAATGGCTTGCCGATCATCGGGCAAGTCAACCAAAGTCCACACTTTGTTCTCATATACATGGATCCCATCTCAGATTTCATGGCCTCAAGCCATTTTGCGGAATCTGGGCTCACCATCGCTTCTTCATAGTTTGTAGGTTCACCTTGGTCAAGTAACATGACCTCCAGAATAGGATTACCGTACCACTCTGGTGCGGATCTTACTCTAGTTGACCTATGAGGTTCAGCAGGAACTTGATCTGAAGTTAAACGATCGATATCATTAGCTTCCTCACTAATTGGTGTAGGTGTCACAGGAACCGATTTCTGTGATGAACTACTTTCCAATAAGGGAGCAGGTACAGTTACCTCATCAAGTTCTAATTTCCTCCCACTCACTTCTTTCGAGAGAAACTCCTTCTCTAGAAAGGATCCATTCTTGGCAATGAATGTCTTGCCTTCGGATCTGTGATAGAAGGTGTACCCAACAGTTTCCTTTGGGTATCCTATGAAGACACATTTCTCCGATTTGGGTTCGAGCTTATCAGGTTGAAGCTTTTTCACATAAGCATCGCAGCCCCAAACTTTAAGAAACGACAACTTTGGTTTCTTGCCAAACCACAGTTCATAAGGCGTCGTCTCAACGGATTTTGATGGTGTCCTATTTAACGTGAATGCAGCCGCCTCTAAAGCATAACCCCAAAACGATAGCGGTAAATCAGTAAGAGACATCATAGATCGCACCATATCTAGTAAAGTACGATTACGACGTTCGGACACACCATTACGCTGTGGTGTTCCGGGTGGCGTGAGTTGCGCAACTATTTTGCATTGTTTCAAATATAGACCAAACTCGTAACTCAAATATTCTCCTCCACGATCAGATCGTGGAAACTTTATTTTCTTGTTATGATGATTTTCCACTTCACTCTGAAATTCTTTGAACTTTTCAAATGTTTCACACTTATGTTTCGTTAAGTAGATATACCCATATCTGCTCAAATCATCTGTGAAGGTGAGAAAATAACGATACACGCCGTGAGCCTCAAAATTCATTGGACCACATACATCAGTATGTATGATCTCCAATAAATTAGTTGCTCGCTCCATAGTTCCGGAGAACGGCGTTTTAGTTATCTTGCCCATGAGGCATGGTTCGCAAGTACCAAGTGATTCATAATTAAGTGATTCCAAAAGTCCATCAGTATGGAGTTTCTTCATGCGCTTTACACCAATATGACCCAAACGGTAGTGCCACAAATAAGTTGCACTATCATTATCAACTCTGCATCTTTTGGCTTCAACATTATGAATATGTGTATCACTACTTTCGAGATTCAACAAAAATAGACCACTCTTCAAGGGTGCATGACCATAAAAGATATTACTCATATAAATAGAGCAACCATTATTCTAAGATTTAAATGAATAACCGTCTCGCATCAAACAAGATCCAGATACAATGTTCATGCTCAACGCTGGCACCAAATAACAATTATTCAGGTCTAAAACTAATCCCAAAGGTAGATGTAGAGGTAGCGTGCCGACGGCGATCACATCGACTTCGGAACCATTTCCCACGCGCATCGTCACCTCGTCCTTAGCCAGTCTTCGCTTAATTCGTAGTCCTTGTTTCGAGTTGCAAATATTAGCAACAGAACCAGTATCAAATACCCAGGTGCTACTGCGAGCTCTAGTAAGGTACATCAATAACATGTATATCACATATACCTTTGTTCACCTTGCCATCCTTCTTATCCGCCAAATACTTGGGGCAGTTCCGCTTCCAGTGTCCAGTCTGCTTGCAGTAGAAGCACTCAGTCTCAGGCTTATGTCCACACTTGGGGTTCTTCTCTTGAGCAGCAACTTGTTTGTTGTTCTTCTTGATGTTCCCCTTCTTCTTCCCTTTGCCCTTTTTCTTGAAACTGGTGGTCTTGTTGACCATCAACACTTGATGCTCCTTTTTGATTTCTACCTCCGCAGCCTTTAGCATTGCAAAGAGCTCGGGAATCGTCTTATCCATCCCTTGCATATTATAGTTCATCACGAAGCTCTTGTAGCTTGGTGGCAGTGATTGAAGAATTCTGTCAATGACACTATCATTCGGAAGATTAACTCCTAGTTGAATCAAGTGATTGTTATACCCAAACATTTTGACTATATGTTCACTGACAGAACTATTCTCCTCCATCTTGCAGCTGTAGAACTTATTGGAGACTCCATATCTCTCAATCCGAGCATTTGCTTGAAATATTAACTTCAACTCCTGGAACATCTCATATGCTCCATGACGTTCAAAACGTCGTTGAAGTCCCGGTTCTAAGCCGTAAAGCATGGCACACTGAACTATTGAGTAGTCATCAGCTTTGCTCTGCCAGACGTTCTTAACGTCGTCAGTTGCATCTGCAGCAGGCCTGGCACCCAGGGGTGCTTCTAGGACGTAATTCTTCTATGCAGCAATGAGGATAATCCTCAAGTTACGGACCCAGTCTGTGTAATTGCTACCATCATCTTTCAACTTTGCTTTCTCAAGGAACGCATTAAAATTCAACGGAACAACAACACGGGCCATCTATCTACAATCAACATAGACAAGCAAAATACTATCAGGTACTAAGTTAATGATAAATTTAAGTTCAATTAATCATATTACTTAAGAACTCCCACTTAGATAGACATCCCTCTAATCATCTAAGTGATCACGTGATCCAAATCAACTAAACCATGTCCGATCATCACGTGAGATGGAGTAGTTTTCAATGGTGAACATCACTATGTTGATCATATCTACTATATGATTCACGCTCGACCTTTCGGTCTTAGTGTTCCGAGGCCATATCTGCATATGCTAGGCTCGTCAAGTTTAACCCGAGTATTCTGCGTGTGCAAAACTGGCTTGCACCCGTTGTAGATGAACGTAGAGCTTATCACACCCGATCATCACGTGGTGTCTCGGCACGACGAACTTTGGCAACGGTGCATACTCAGGGAGAACACTTTTATCTTGAAATTTAGTGAGAGATCATCTTATAATGCTACCGTCAATCAAAGAAAAATAAGATGCATAAAGGATAAACATCACATGCAATCAATATAAGTGATATGATATGGCCATCATCATCTTGTGCTTGTGATCTCCATCTCCGAACCACCGTCATGATCACCATCGTCACTGGCGCGACACCTTGATCTCCATCGTAGAATCGTTGTCATCTCGCCAATTATTGCTTCTACGACTACCGCTACCGCTTAGTGATAAAATAAAGCATTATAGGGCGACTGCATTGCATACAATAAAGCGACAACCATATGGCTCCTGCCAGTTGCCGATAACTCGGTTATAAAACATGATCATCTCATATAATAAATATAGCATCATGCCTTGACCATATGACATCACAACATGCCATGCAAAAACAAGTTAGACGTCCTCTACTTTGTTGTTGCAAGTTTTACGTGGCTGCTATGGGCTGAGCAAGAACCGTTCTTACCTACGCATCAAAACCACAACAATAGTTCGTCAAGTTAGTGTTGTTTTAACCTTCTCAAGGACCAGGCGTAGCCACACTCGGTTCAACTAAAGTTGGAGAAACTGACACCCGCCAGCCACCTGTGTGCATAGCACGTCGGTAGAACCAGTCTCGGTAAGCGTATGCGCAATGTCGGTCCGGGCCGCTTCATCCAACAATACCACCGAACCGATGTATGACATGCTGGTAAGCAGTATGACTTGTATCGCCCACAACTCACTTGTGTTCTACTCGTGCATAAACATCTACGCATAAAACCAGGCTCGGATGCCACTGTTGGGGAACGTAGTAATTTCAAAAAATTTCCTACGCACACACAGGATCATGGTGATGCATAGCAACGAGAGGGAAGAGTGTGTCCACGTACCCTCGTAGACCGAAGGCAGACGCGTTAGCACAACGCGGTTGATGTAGTCGTACGTCTGCACGATCCGACCGATCTGAGTACCGAACGTACGGCACCTTCGAGTTCAGCACACGTTCAGCTCGATGACGTCCCTCGAACTCCGATCCAGCCGAGCTTTGAGGGAGAGTTCCGTCAGGAAGACGGCGTGGTGAAGGTGATGATGATGCTACCGACGCAGGGCTTCGCATAAGCACCGCTACGATATTATCGAGGTGGAATATGGTGGAGGGGGGCACCGCACATGGCTAAGAGATCAAGAGATCAATTGTTGTGTCTATGGGGTGCCCTCCTCCTCCTTATATAAAGGATCAAGGGGAGGAGGGGGCGGCCAAGGAGGAGGAGGCGCGCCCAAGGGGGGCAATCATACTCCAAGTAGGATTTCCCCCTCTTTCCTAGTCCTAGTAGGAGAGGGGAAGGAAGGGGAGGAGAAGAAGAAGGAAAGGGGGGGCCGCCCCCCTAGTACAATTTGGTTTGGGCTAGGGGGGGCGCGCGCCCCTAGCTGGCCGCCTCTCCTCTTCCTCCACTTGGGCCCATAAGGCCCAATAGCTTCCCCGGGGGGTTCCGGTAACCCTCCAGTACTCCGGTATATGCCCGAAACTTCCCGAAACACTTCCGGTGTCCGAACATAGTCATCTAATATATCGATCTTTACGTCTCGACCATTTCGAGACTCCTCGTCATGTCCGTGATCATATCTGGGACTCCGAACTACCTTCGGTACATCAAAACACAAAACTCATAATACCGATCATCATCTAACTTTAAGCATGCGGACCCTACGGGTTCGAGAACTATGTAGACATGACCGAGACACGTCTCCGGTCAATAACCAATAGCGAAACCTGGATGCTCATATTGGCTCCTACATATTCTACGAAGATCTTTATCGGTCAAATCGCATAACAACATACGTTGTTCCCTTTGTCATCGGTATGTTACTTGCCCGAGATTCGATCGTCGGTATCTCAATACCTAGTTCAATCTCGTTACTGGCAAGTCTCTTTACTCGTTCCGTAATACATCATCTCGCAACTAACTCATTAGTCACAATGCTTGCAAGGCTTATAGTGATGTGCATTACCGAGAGGGCCCAGAGATACCTCTCCGACAATCGGAGTGACAAATCCTAATCTCGAAATACGCCAACCCAACAAGTACCTTCGGAGACACCTGTAGAGCACCTTTATAATCACCCAGTTACGTTGTGACGTTTGGTAGCACACAAAGTGTTCCTCCAGTAAACAGGAGTTGCATAATCTCATAGTCATAGGAACATGTATAAGTCATGAAGAAAGCAATAGAAACATACTAAACGATCAAGTGCTAAGCTAACGGAATGGGTCAAGTCAATCACATCATTCTCCTAATAATGTAATCCCGTTAATCAAATGACAACTCATGTCCATGGCTAGGAAACTTAACCATCTTCGATTAACGAGCTAGTCAAGTAGAGGCATACTAGTGACACTATGTTTGTCTATGTATTCACACATGTATTATGTTTCCGGTTAATACAATTCTAGCATGAATAATAAACATTTATCATGATATGAGGAAATAAATAATAATTTTATTATTGCCTCTAGGGCATATTTCCTTCATCCCCATCATCATGCTAGATCTGGGACGAGCCCAAGGCCGCCAAGACCAGCAGCCGCCACCCGGGTCACGGAGAAGCCACAATGAAGCACAAGACCACCTTGCAATCGCAGGGGAAGACCTCGCCGTTGGACCGAGCTCTCCATATACGAGCACGCCCAACAGCCGACCGAGCACCGCCGCACGTAGCCAGGCCAAGCCGCCCAACCGCCGCATGTGGCACGACCCAGCTGACTTAGCACCTGCCGGAGCAGCACCCGAGTTCAGTCAGCAAGCCAAGGCCAGCCATCGTGTCGAGAAGCTCCACCGCACGCAATCATTAAGAGGCTCCCCTCCCCCACGCGTGAACCAGATCCCGCCGCCGCCGGCCGTCCACAGGCTTTGCCCGGAGATGTGCGCCGGCGACGTCGAGGGGAGGAGGAGGAGGAGGGGTGGCGTCGGCTGTGGGTAGGGTTTCCGCCCGAGCCGCCCTAGGAGTGACACGTGAAGTATAGATTATGGTAGGCTAGGATTTATTAAGATTGAATGTATTCTTTCCTCTACGATTTGTTCTTATCTCCAAGAGAGGCTTCTTGTCCTTCAATCATATATACTTGCCCTCGAGGCTCAATAATGCATCCACCGCATTACGCCAATCCCTCTCTATTCCCTTCTCACTAAAAATGGAGAGAAGCCTCTCCTCCCACATTCAGGGCGTGGCAATCGTTGCGCCGCCCAATTTGCCGTCCTAGGACTATCAAAGCTGACCCTGCCCCCAAACCCTAGCCTACCTTGCCGCCACCCATTTCCGCCGCAGCCCCTATTCGAGGTCAAGCACGGGCCGCCACGAGGAGCTGCTTCGGCAACCCACGAGCGCGCCTGACTTCGCCGGCGACCTCTACTGCCGGATCAAGCACCACCACAAACTTCCTCCACCTTCCTCGATGAAAGGGCATTTTCCGCCTTAAGTGTTTTGGTGCTGATGACAACACAATTTGCATCTGCAGTCTTCCCATAAGCAAGCATCTTGAGAGCAGCCATGCATTTCTGCGGAGGAGCAAAAGAAAGTTGTCCGCAAAAATCCTTCCCCGGTTTGATGTTGTCATTATCCCTCTCCACGATAGTCACTACACGCAAGAACAAATTTCTGCTCATTCAAAAGCGAAGTCGAAAAAACCTTCATGGTATGTTGGGTCTGCCGTGAAGTAGCCCGTGTACAGAAGCCGTGCACTGGAAATCCTATCCCGGGAATAACTTGCCAACCCTTCATGGAGCCCTTGAAGTTCAGCATGTGCTCCTCTGCCTCTCCATCTCCTCTTGGATGCTCATCATCATCATCATCATCATTTTAATATCTCCGTCGTCCGAATCCGATGAGGCGATGAACTCGTTGAATATTAATTCTTCAAGGTCAGGGTTCCCATGGCCATCATTCACGGCGAATCCATCGGTGACCTACAAGTAGAGACCTAAAGAATAAAAAAATGTCTTGGACATTTCGCCGAACACCTAGAGCGCGAGGTGTATATAGGGGGGAGTTAGATGTACCGGGGTGGCGTTCGGTGGCGGCGACCTTCACTGGTTGCGAAACGGTCGGCAACGGTGTGGGTAGGGGCATCCGGTGGCGAAGCCCTGGGGTTGGGGACAATGGCGATGCAAAGATGGCGGCCGAACTCCAGTGGCAGTTGTGCGGACGAGGGAGAAAAGAGAAGAGTAGAGGGCTGGTCGGGCAATGGGGGGTGGGGGCGGAGATATGCGAATTGGCGCGGCCCCCTGCGGTTAGTCCTACGTGACCGGGGCGTCCTGGCGCATCCGGGCGTCCTATCATGGGCCGAGTATGGGGATTGCCGGCCAGTCCAGGCATTTGGGGCGGATTTGCGAGGTCTGGTTGGGTATGGTTTTTGCATCCGATCAGTGACCTAGCAGGCCGCCCAGGCATTTGGGGCTGGTATGGGGGTCCGATTGTAGATGCTCTTAGTGGCCGGAAAATCAGTTAATGATTTGAAAATAGCAAACCAACTCAAAAAATGGCTAAATCCAAACATTTAGCTTAGAGTGATGTTTATTTTTTTCGATAAAGTAGAGTGATGTTTATTAATCATGAGAGAAGTTTGAGGTTGAAATATAACCCTAGAGGTGTCAATATATAAACCTACTAATAGAAATTGGAAAGACATTATAGGGGTGGGCCCTAGTAGATGCCGGCCACTCGTATCAGGTGAAAAACTTGTGAAAACTCGTCTTGGATCAATAGCCATCCATGGAAAGAAACTCAGGCAAGTTCAAATTGGCCTTGTACGCACGCTCGGCCTGCATGGTTTCTTTCCATTTTCATCTCTCTTCCCGCGCCTCCCGCGAAATAAATAGTCACCATGCTCCATTTCTTTGATCTGCAGAAATCGTCCGGCCATCACCTCTGCCCTCCCGAAGGACCTCCAGCTCCAGCCAGGTACATCAGCATGGATCCATGGAGTTTACGTACCTTCTCTTCGCATTTTCGCTCCCCAGATCTACTGAACCTTATGTACACATTTTTCCTTTCTGTTTGTGTTTGGCTGCTGCGTGCTGGGCATGCATTGGTGACTAGCTAGATTACACCGTGATGCTTTATATACACGTCCCTTACGTCCTTCTATGTTTGATATCTTTGTACATGTGCGGATAGAAGTGGCCACCCAAGATTAACATGCATATATGTGCCCACCACCGAAGTAGTGGATATCTATTGCCACGGAATCGCTTCCTAATCAATCGGACGGCCTAGTGACCAAAGCATATTTGGAACAAAAAATATGAAATCTGATCTTTAATTTGGAGTATGGATACTTTTTATTTACCATCTTTGAGACATACACAAATGCAATGCCATCGTTTTTTATTTGCTATACATATATTCATTTGTTTGTTTTTGGATTTTTCTGGTTTGCTTATTGTGCCTTTTCTCTTCTATCTTGTTTCGACCCTTTTCCTACCAGGATTACAAGGGTTTTTAGTCATCATGGCTTCTTCCAGATCCAATGAGAAGAGAGGTGATGATCGAAATGGGGATGAAGAAGTGTGGAAAATGGAGACCAAGGGTAAAGATGGAACTCACAGAAACTCGGTAGTCTTCGCTGAAGAATCAGAAGCTCAAGTATCTCAACCTCCGTCAACCACGGTCACCGGAGTCTCTGCCATCCCAACCTCTTGGAGAGTCAAATCATCAAGCTATCGGCTGACACCCAAATCATCAGCAAGGTTGTACAGAAACCCTTACTACAACTTAATTTACAATTTTGGAGTAGAGAACACTTCTCGTTTGGATATTCCTGGACCTTGGGATCGCCATATACCCAAGAGAGGCAATGACGAGGAGAACAACAGTTGGGGAACTACCAACAATCAAATTATGTAGGGTGTCCTTGACACCTATGTGCTGTTGCATCTAATCCTGGAGAGCCATATATTTATGTATCTCTTGAGATCTATTTTACATGCAAAGCGTGCTATTTTCTCCTTCAAAGAAATATTTTCGATGTATCTATTGGTATGAGGCTATACGATAAAGAGATTACATGATGTTTTTTCTTTTACTTTTCTTTTCCTTATTAGATATTCCAACACAATAATTCAGATCTTATAGAATTATCTTTTTGGGGTGACGACTTTACCATCGTGGAATGTTGATAAAAATAATTGGTCATCTACAAAACTCACGAAGGTTAGTAGAAAGAAGAGAAACAATCACATGCAAATATACTATTTCAAACATCTTTTATGATTGTGAACTCACTTTCCATGTTGCAAAATTTGAACAACTTTCTTTGGCTAGACATTGAAAACGACTTAATGAATTGCATGGTTGTGTACCTTCCTAATTTATTTTTCATGGATCATCCACGGTCACCAGGGACGTGTGTCCAATCATGTGCCGAGTTCTAGCCTTTTGCGTAATGTTGCACTCGGCAAACAGATCTTTCTTCCAGAATTTCTTGGCTTTGCCGAGTTTTTTTTTCTTAAACCTACTCAGCCTTTCTCACCTTTACGAGTGGGCGATAAAATGCACTTTACAAACTAGTGGGCACTGCTCAAAGTTTCAGATACTAGTAGTGATGAATAATTTATCCAAATCTGCAAGATCCACAAAATGTTGGTTTGTTTATTCTTATTACACACCCGTAGTGCACACAGATCGATCGACCTACGTGGCTCACATGCATAATCACATGATATACCCTCATCCAGTGGCGGAGCGTGAATCAAATATTAGAAGGGGCCAAATGAGTGTATATGGCATAGAAAAGGCTAGGATGATCAGAGACGCCGGATGATTAATAGAGCAATTAGCAGATAAGTAAGTGTATTTGGTAAATTTTCCTCTTGGAGGGGGGGGGGGGGCAGGGCCCGGAATTGTCCCCACTATGCTCCGCCACTGCCCTCATCGCCACAAAAATTGCTCCAAGGATATTACCCAGCTGCATGCTTCCACAACCAATCATCTACTAGCTAGTCCAAGAGATAGATAGAGAAAAATTATGTACACAACCAGCTAGGTACGCAGGAGAGCGCGCGTGGGGTGTTGCTCTACGGCTCTGCTGCATTGCCTCTGGGGACGGATAGATGAGTCTGAACCCTTGATCGATCCCCCGCGGCCGACTCATGGGAGCCAAAGTTGGGCGACTTGGACACGGAGAGCACGAGCTCCTTCATATCGGAGCTGGAGGAGCGGAGGTGCGCGAGCATCTTGCTGAACTTGGGCTTGCTCTGGGTGATGGCGATGGAGACGTCGTTGGGGAAGAGGTCCCTGAGCACGAAGGCGTGGAGCATGGTGGTCACCAGCAGGCCGGCTACTGTGACGGTGGCAACACCCGAGAGGCCGATGGACAGCGTCCGAGTCAGCAGGTTGTTCACCTCCGTGGCGTATGTTATGGTCGCGATTGACGCCCCGGTCATCGGGAACGTGTATGCCCACCACGCCAGCGAGAACCGAAATCCTCTGAAGAAGTTTATCCGCACGGCCTGATGATCATTCCAAAGACAAAAAAGAACCATTACAAATCACTAGTACGTACGACCGTACCAGGTGTACGCACGCAAACAGGCACGAAAAGTAGTTTACGTTGGTCATGCCTTTAAATCTAGGCCCATATGATCGATATAATTGCCGGTATATTAGTTTTTGGGCTCTACCAGTTTAAATACTCCCTCCATTCCATAATGCTGTGCACCCAAAAATGGTAGAGCCCAAAACCTAAAGTGGTACGCCCATATGATCAAATTTAGATCCCGGGAAACACGGACGCACTACATTATGAAAAGGAGGGAGTATAACATATCATTTTTAAATATCATTTTCATATATATCATTCGATACGGATTGAAATAAACCGATACGGCCGACACTTGACCCTATACGCCCACTGATATATACTGATTTATCGATGAACACACTTATGTATCAGTTTATCTACTTCACATCTAGATGTTTTTCTAAGAATGTCACATCTAAGCTCCCACAAATAACGCAGCAACAAGGAATAAAAAAAACCTAGAATAAAAAAATAGACCACAAACATAGTGGACATCAGGTTAGATGTGACATGACATACCCTTTATGTATCAGAAAACAGTGAAAAAAGATTATGAATTTACAACTTTAATGTATTATAGAAGTCATGCATTTTCATTTTGTAAAAACACATATATAACCCATTATTTTTAATCTTAGAGAGATGATTTTTCTAATTTGTTTTGATAGTTTCTTAATTAAGAAATTTATAAATTATTATAGGAATCAAAATTTCTTATGCTAGAGCATTGACACTATATTTTTTATTTTAATAAAATATATATTTCCAAACAAGAATATATCTAGAGGTATTTTTTTTGATATATCCCCCGATATTTGACATAGAAAATATGTTCAAATTAAACTGATACAAATCAGATATACGATATTTGAAACATTATTAGTGTTGGTTACGTACCAGTGACATGTAGAGGAAGAGTGCGATGAAGAAGGCGACCCGTGCACCGTTGTCGAACTCGCCATTTATCTTGGCCCAAGCCATGGAGGCAACGCTAGGTGCAGCGACCAAGAGGAAGAAGACGGGGTGGAGCTCCTTGGGGAGCGTGATGTTGGTGGGGAGCCGTTGGTAGAGCGTTACGAACAGGACACTGTAGTGCGCGAGCCCGACGGCAAAGAAGAGGATGGGGCCCTCGCGGAGGCCCATCTTTGCGCCCAGCAGCGCGCCAACAAAGTTACCGACGATGGAGAGGTGGTTGGACGGGTTAGCCACCTTGAAGAGCCGGCGCTGGCCGCCGGACATCCATTGGCCGTAGATCTTGAGCTGGAGGCAGAAGATGGGCGCCATGAGGGCGTACCATGCGGCGGGGTGGATCTTGGCCATGTCCCGTGGCGCACCCTGCACGAGGAAGAGGCATGCGATCCAGGGCGCGAAGAAGAAGTTGGTGCGGATGGGGTGGTGGAACTCGCGGCGGACGGCCTCGAAGTAGAAAACGAGCTTGAGGAGGTAGATGGAGGAGACGAGGGCCATGAGCGCCAGCGAGATATACCACAGCACGTGGGGCACCAGGAGGCTGACGTGGAGGAAGGCCGTCGGCGGCGCCCACGCCAGCGTCTTCCACAGGATCCCCTGGCTGCTCACGCCGAGGACCATCCCGAACGCGCTGATCGGGAACCGCAGCAGGAACGGCCACTGCTCGTCGTCCGGTACCACCGGCACCTCGCTAGCCTGCACGGCACATACGTAGTAAAAAAGCGAAGCAGCCAACTTTTAGCCTAAAAAAACGGAACGTGTGGCGGATGGGCTGGAAGCTGGATCACCCCAGATTAACAGTATACCCTGAGAGTGTCGAGCTCGGGGCCTTCAAGGGCGTCGAAGTAGCGGTCGGTCCCTGGGAGCTGGTGGAGGTCGGTCTCCTCCTCGGAGAAGGTGGAATGATCCTGGGACTCGAGGTCCAGTGGCCGACCCCGCAGGTTGGAGAGCTGCCGCTCGAGCCGGCCGGAGAAGGTTTTGAACTGATCGAACCGCTTATCGCGGGCGCTGTCGGCACGACCGTTCATAAGCTGGGCGCATGAAGGATTGGCTGCGAGTGGAAGCGCGTCTGCTTCAGCAGCCGCGGGGGCACGTACTGTACCTCCATCTCCACCTGCCCGACCGTCTTCATGCACTGCGAGGAGTGGAGCCCCGACGGCGACGCCGGCATGCTCAAGGAAAGGGAGTATGGTGACTGCGTGTCGTCGGCGTCGTTGTCCTGCTGCTCGTCCAGGCCGACGCAGTCGAAGCCGGCTATAGTCCGCTTCGGAACCTGGATGAGCAGCGACGGGAGAGCTTCTATGGACGACTGCTCCTTCCGCTGGCTTGCCATTTGGATTTGCACGTCCGTGCTGCTCAACTCCATCGTACCAACCAGCAACCTGCACAATCATTAACAAGAACATAAATACATAAGTAACCACGAGGACATAAATATTCAAGTAGTATCACAATTCACAATACACCCACTCGGCCGAACCACGGCTAGCTGGGCATTCTCGCTCGAGAGCATAATTACTACCATATTCGTCTCACCTGGACTAGTATGTGTTAGAGTTGTGTCGAATATAGTGTACAAGGTAGGTTACAGTTGGACTTGTAGTTGTATCGTGTTTACATAGGATGTGGAGTCGTGTCCTAGTAGGACACTTGTATCCTAGGCCTCTCATATATAGCGGGGGTAGACACACGATGTAACTTATGCCAACATAATAGCACAGGCGCGCAAGGGGGAGCCGGCGGCATGTGCCGGCGCCTGAGTAGCCGGTGTGCGGTATTGTGATGGTGTCACAGGGAGGAGCGCCCGTAGTCAGGCCCCGGAGATGTAGCCATATCGGTGAACCCCGTTAACAAATCTCGGTGTCGTACTCGTGTGATTGCTTGATCCTCGGATGATCGACGATATGCCTCGGATTTATTCTAATAAATGGTATCATGAGCAAGGTTTAAGGAGGTCATGGATCGTTGTTCTAGAGGATGAAGGAGCGATCGCAAACGACAGAAGACGAGTCGGCTAGATCATGTTGGGACGGCGGCAGCAGCGGGAGCAGGCGCATCGTGCAACGAGGCGCGGGCGTTCCCGAGGCCGCGGAGTACCCGGTCCAGCGGCATGAGTAGCAGTCGTTACAGGCGAGATTGGATCAATGGCAAAGGCGGTGGCGACACGTGTCGGCCGAAGCAGCGGCAGATCGATTCCGACCTGAAGCAGTGCAAGCGGCGGCATCGCATGCGGGCGCTAGGCAGCGAGAGGTGCTGAGGCAGCCAGGAGAGCAGGGCCGAAGGGCAGCGGGCTACAGCGGCCCGTGCGTGGTGCGTGCCCAGGCGGGCTGCAGCAGGAACCAATAAGGCCCAGCGTATGCGCATGCGTGGCTAGGACCAGCCGCAGGGTGATCCACGGCGCAGGAGACAAAGCTACGTGAGATTTGTTGGATGAAAAAAAAAGGAAAGGATCTGCATTATATATGGTATTGACGTTAGCATGGACAGCAATTGGATTCAGAAAAGGAGCATTGGGAGGTGTGGCGGCACACTTGGTACAGCCACGAGAGCTTCCCTGGAAGCAGTTTTCTGATGCATTGCAAATTGCGTACGGAGTTTTACCAGGAGTTTAGCAGATTGGCGACGTGCATATATGGTTCAGAGGAGTCTGGAAGTGCATCGTGAAGATCATGCATACACATGGCATCCAAGACATGCACAGATGTGCGTGCGGTTATGGTGCAGGGTGGAGCATGGTTGCAGTCGGATATGTTCGGCTGGGTCGGACTATATAGTCTGACGGATCGACGCAAGTCGGTTGGTACAGAAGACGGTGTGGGATCGGCGACGACAACATAGGTGTGTGATGCTGATGGTGACCGACTTTTGGGCGTGGAAACACGTGGCACGGGCCTGAGTGCTTGTGTGGCTTCGACAAGGCTATGGCGCGAGGTTGATTCAAGACGGTGCACATGAGAGCTTGAAGACGACGGGGCGCAAGGGTGGACTGATCATCTACCATGGAGTCATGTTGAAGGTGGAGCTGGATTGAGGGGCTACGATGTAAGGATCCAGAGAATCGAAGCCTATTCAGCGGAAAAAGCGAGGGACACGTAATTCAGACTGGAGCCCAATGGTCCGATGGAAGCGTGAAACTCGTCATCGCTCGGTGATGATCGATGGTACTCTGCAGTGGGGGTTGAGTGGTGTGGTTTTGCGACCCTTGAGACTCGACCGGGACAGCGGAGGCTCGACGCAGTAATAGCGGCGAGGCGTGCGGTATGCACGGTGCATGGAGACGGACCAGGGCTCTGGTGGTCATACATGTGGTGAGACAACTGCGAATTTGACTCGGGATGACTACAAACAACGATGAAATTCCTTCAAGTTTCAGACACGCAGTCAAGAAAGGAGCGGTGATGTTGAGTTCAGGTAACTCTTATGTGTGACACCCAATATGTGAGTTGTTCATTTTTCACGCAGGTCAGTGATCAGTGTGTGATTGCGTTGGACGGATACTCTGGAAGTTTGGAGCACAAACTAGAGTAACAAGGAACTTAATTTTGCTCGAGTGTTGACTGTGGTCAAGAAAAGAAGGGATTACAAGTTGCAAGTGGAGTCACATGGATTCTTTGGAGTAGCAGTGGTGCTCATGGGATAAACTCAAGTCCAATGTACATGGAAGTTTGATGCATGGACGAACTCAAGGTGGTGAAGAATATTCGCCAAGGTGGAGTTTGTTAGAGTTGTGTCGAATATAGTGTACAAGGTAGGTTACAGTTGGACTTGTAGTTATATCGTGTTTACATAGGATGTGGAGTCGTGTCCTAGTAGGACACTTGTATCCTAGGCCTCTCATATATAGCGGGGTAGACACACAATGTAACATATGCCAACATAATAGCACAGGCGCGCAAGGGGGAGCCGGCGGCATGTGCCGGCGCCCGGGTGATCGGTGTGCGGTATTGTGATGGTGTCACGGTGAGGAGCGCCCGTAGTCAGGCCCCGGGGATGTAGCCATATCGGTGAACCCCGTTAACAAATCTCGGTGTCGTACTCATGTGATTGCTTGATCCTCGGATGATCGATGGTATGTCTCGGATTTATTCTAACAGTATGTGTGTTCGTGATTCGAATGGATCTAAGACTTCTTCGTGCGCGCTTGAAGTATATCGGACTCAAGTTGCCGCTCGGCCTTCTTGATTTATAGCGCCCCCCGGGGTGGGGGTGCAAAGCTTCGATTCCTTTTCTGCACGCACGCGCGCGCGCGAGTGGTGCCTGGCAGAGCACGCCGCCGGCCGGTGACCGCGACCGCTCCGCAGGCACTTGCCATACAAGCATACATCGCGAAGGTTCGGTCTGGGTGTACCGCCAACGCCCGTAGCTGTCAGCCGAGGAAAAACTTGCCGGTTTCCCATGTCAAAGTTTGACACTACTTCCTCCTCTCCCAAGTCCACTCCATAGAGCGCATGCATGGAGATCTTCGCGGTCTTCCTCCATGCTACGGTACGGGATAAACCTTTTTCCTTGTACCTTGTGCTTGCCCAGAGGACAGGGAGAGGCAGGGATGGCATGTGTTAGGTATGAGTATGACACAGGAGAGCATCGTGATACGATGGATACGATATGCCATTTGACTTGTTGCGCTTAATCATGTGCCGAGAATAATCACTGTGCTGTTGCCATAGCACTAGTAATTGAGACTAGCAGTAGACTAACTAGGTTTATTGTAGATCCTTATAAAAACTAGCTTTACTGTCAAAATTACGCATAGTTAACTAGGTACGGACGCACATCACAGTCAGTCAACTGTATATAGTAAGCCTCCCAGACAAAAATATTTACTCCCTCCGTTCTTAAATAATTGTCTTTCTAGCCATCTCAAATGGACTACAACATACGGATGTATGTAGACATGTTTTAGAGTGTAGATTCACTCGTTTTGCTCAGTATGTAGTCACTTGTTGAAATCTCTAAAAAGACAATTACTCCCTCCATCCCATAATGTAAGACGTTTTTTGACGCTAGTGTAGTGTCAAAAAACGTCTTACATTATGGAACGGAGGGAGTATATACTACTAAACCTGTGTTTCCATGCACTACCGGGTTGGACGTACCCTCCCTGGATGTGACCGGGAAACCCAGCTAGCTGTATGACAGCAGCTAGCTAGCTGCATCTTGCTTCCTGGACTTTAACAATTTTTGTGGGTAGCATTTCTAGCTAGGTTAGGTTAGCAATTCATAGCGCTAGAGTACACGAATTCTCGATCGGCATGCATGGCATGAGCCATGCAACACCGAGCAGGAGATTAGAAGAAACCCAACAGGATATAGGCATTCCCGGCATGGGCTGATGGGCACCAGCATGGACAAGAATTAATACAAATCCAACACATGGATATTTTGGTGGACAATGCATGCATGCAATACTTCTTACTCCATCACAACTGTCCTCTCCTCTATCTAGTTGCCCATATAAGTTGGAAGAAGACCTCCCGGCTCCATTAACATGAACGAAACCACATTCTTTGTAGTTAGTGGGACAAAAGCTTAATTCAAGGAATCGAACGGAAGCACAAGTATGGCAATGTCTCATATAGTAAAAACCAAGCGGCCATGGCCAAGACCAAAACTGCAGAGAAAATTAAGCAGAAGTCGAGCACACTAGTTCTAGCAAAGGGCACGGCACGCAGGCGTTACAAAAGAAGAGGAGCATGAATATAAGAATGTATGTTAACCGTAGGTAGCACCAAATTTGGATTAAATGACTCAAAAGTTGCTTGTGACTGTTTTGGAAGGTAGTCATATGCTGGAACATCAGCAAGAAAATGGGTGCAACCTCAAATTAATTCTAGTACTACTTTACTTGAGTTGATCGATCATTGACCTCAGACTTCCAGGCGAATTGTTTTAAAACAACACGACGCTCTCGTATCTATACAACTCTATAGTCTACGAGTTTTGAATTGATCTGGAGCATCAATCCTGATCGTTGGTATCTTAGATCTAATGGTTAAGAGTTGCGGGATTTGCTTGAACAGTACCTAGCGGCAGCCTCTAGACTGTTCTAGAACGATCCCATGGGCCTTTGTCCGAAAATTTTGCATGCCTCCCGAGCAGTGTGATACTCTAAAAAAAGGTAAAATAAACAATTAAATGAGAATGGTTCTCACAATTTATAGTTTCTCAGAAAAAAGACCCACTGGTTTAAGTTTTTTTTTTTTGCGAAAAGGGGGTTTACCCCGGCCTCTGCATCAGAACGATGCATACGGCCATATTATTAGAACACAAAAGGTTCAACAAAGGTCTCGTAGTCTCATACAAAAAAAAAACAAAAGCTCAACAAGGAGCATGAAAGGAAAGAAAAGGGGATAGCCACAACCGGCAGGCAAAAACAGATAGGAAACTAAACATCTATCCTATTACATGACCGTCATCCAAACCGGTTGAAGATATCCCAAGCTATCGTCTCCCATCGGATAGAACCAGTAACCAAATGCTCCCTGGCCACCGTTGGAGTGAGTAGCGACCACATACAGATGAGTGTAGTGGCCCTGAAGATAACCTGCAAGAAATGAACATTTGTCGTTCTGTTAAAAACCAAATTGTTTCTGCAATTCCAGATTGCCCAGAGTAAAGCACATACTCATACTAGGATATGTCTTGCTGTTACTACGTCAATCCCATCTAACCACGTCCCAAATAACGTGTTAATGGAATTCGGGGGCGATATATTAAAAGCTATGTGGATAGATCTCCACAAAAAATTTGCCAACGGGCAATCAAGAAAGAGGTCCCTGATTGATTCATCACTATCACAAAAACTACATCTTTTAGAGCCCCTCCAGTTGCGTTTTTAGAGCCCACTGGTTTAAGTGTTCTTTGTTTTTCTATAAACAACCAATCAATGGAGTTTTCATTTCTCATTCCTGCAATTTTTTTGCATCCAACCATTCACAAGGTTATCTATTGTTGTTCACTTTTACCAATACCGCGTCGTAATGTTCAAACATGCATCACACGTGTGTACATACTAGTACTCTATAGTGTATATGTCAGTTTTGAAAATTTGAATCCTAGGCCTGGGATGTGATATCAGTCGTTGATTGATGTTGATCTAATGGCATATGTGGCTAGGATTCACGTCTGCAATAATACAACTGTACCTAGCTATGTCTATATTTTTCTGGAACCAGCAGCACGTCAGTGTGATCAATCAACAAAACAAGCTCGGGACAACACTTGCAGATGTGCCACGTGACCTCATGGGTGCCCCCCCACAACATATTAATTATAATGTACTGACTAAAAAAGAGAGAAACCATTGGAAACAAGATTTTGTCTGTATTTTGTTTCTGTGAAGTTGTGTCGTGCAATTGTAATTCCAAGTTACGTGGTTTGTACGTACCGGAGTACTAGTATTCATAGTGCTAGACTAGTAGAGATTTATGAAGCAGAAAAAAAGAGACAAGGGTTTCCGAAAGTGCTCTTTTGATCCCGAGCTCATATGCTCCCGCATGAACAGTAAAATCGAAAAAAAAAAGTAAACAAATTTAAAAAAAGATTTTTTTTATGAACATTGATGAATGTTCTAACTGCATGCAATATTTCAGGTTGAAAGGACATTCGTCGAGGTCTGGGCAAAAATAACAAAATCGATGCTCCACAATGCTTCCAACAATAGTCTTTTTGGACTATCGATTTTTTTTGTGCTGTCCTCCACGAATGTCATTTCAACCTGAAATTTTGCATGCAGTTAGAAATTTTATCAATGTTCATCACAAAAAAAAATTCAGTTTTTTAATGATTTTTTTGATTTTGCGGGATCAAATGTCCTTCACAAAGAAAATTATCAATGTCCTCCACAAAAAAATTTGAGCTCGGGATCAAATACTCCATGTCCAAGGGTTTCACATTACTGGAAAGACATACAGTACTGCGTGATTATTATTTTTAATTCAGCCGCTCCTAGAATTGGTGTCATGCATGCAAACAGTAACCATGTTCTCCAAAAGTAGGGGCTAAAAAGAAATTGGTTTGCTAGAAATGACCGTCCCTGGGTGCAGGCTGGGCTGACGAGCCGAATCCAGCCAAGTAATTTCGGATCCACCTGCATCATCACGGCCGGAGACGGTGACTCATCGACTTATAGTGGTGGTAAAACTAGCATCGCCAAAGCCAGTTGTAATTGAATATACGTACAGATCGTCAGCGCTCTGGTTGTGGACAGCTACGACACAGGAGAGTATGTATAAATATGCTAATAAAAAATTAAGTTGTGAGTACATGCCGTACGACACCCTTAACTAGTGGACAGCAGGGAGGACGGTGCAGCAGATGGAACGATCGCAGCAGGGGTGAACGAAGATGTGCGCGTAAACGACAAGCAAAGCAGGACCGTGGGTCGTCCACGTCCACGTCGGCCGCATCCGGCCCGTAGAAGTAGAACCAACCCCCAGGCAGGGCCTGGGCACTTAAACAAAGCGGCGCCCATCACCACGAGATTTTGATTTTGGAAGCGGGGGCTATGTGTGTATCGCCTGGCTAGTAGTGCCGGGCCGCTACTCTCCAACCTAACTGAGAGCTCCAACTTGTTTGACTGCTGCGCTCGCGCTGACAACGGCCGCGGCGGCAGCCACCACGGCGAGACGGACATCTATTGTAAGATATAAGATACCACGAACGTTGTTGTGAAAATATTTTACAATATAATTTACTGAAATTTGGTTGTACGAAACATGAATAGGCGATGCTAATATGACGATACTCCCTCTGTCCCAAATTAAATGACTCAACTTTGTACAAAGTAGTTAGCTGAGTCACTTATTTTGAGACAGAGGAATTACAATATAATTTAATGAAATATTTAGTAAGATACCTTGAATGAATTATAATTTAATGAAATATTTAATATGATACAATATAATTTAACAACCGTAAGCATCATCACACTAAACATTCTTCTTATGATCTTAGAAACCAACCCTCCCCCCTCCGTTGAATCTTCGCCCAAAACCACCTATCAAGTTTCCAGCCATGATACTCGCCGACGGCGGGGGAGGGGGAAACCATAACTTCTGTGAGCGACACGTTTCCGCTCCACACGAGGAAAAGTCAATATAGCTCCGAGAAGTGGGGCGAGATATGGCTTTATTCCAGGTGGGCCACATGGGCTATCCTCCTGCCATGGCCCCAAATCCATTTCCTCTTCCAAATCCCAGCCCACGGGACTGCCAAACGATATTGAGCTCGTGCATTTTGATTTAATCTGTCTCTCCTTATTAACATACGCAACCTCATTTCTGGTTCCACATATTGTAGTGGAACTCAGAAGAATATCCCGAAAATCTACTGTATCCTCATTGAAATAGTTATCAATGGGAGGGAAATTACCCATCCTCATATGATTTCTAACTAAATCATCACTATGTTTATTTTCTTTTCCAATTCTGTCAATGATACGTCTCTGACGTATATATGATTTTTTATTGTTTCATACTATTATATTATCAATGTTGGATGCTTTATATGCTATTTTACCATTTTTTTAGTCTAACCTATTAACACAGTGCCAAGTGCTGGTTCCAGGTTTTTTTGCTTGTTTTTGGCTTTTCAAAAAATCAATACCAAACGAAGTCCAAACATGGTGAAACTTTACGGTCATTTTTTCTCGACCAGAAGGGACCCTAAAACGTTTGGGAGGAGGACATAAGACATACGGGGGAGCCACGAGCTCACAGGGCGTGCCACCTGAGCTCGTGACTCCCACGCAACTCCGTGTGACCTAATTTCACCTCTATCAATTCCCAAATATTCCCAACCCAACAGAGAGCCACTCAAAACACTTTATCTGCCGCCCCAAGCTTCTATTTTTTTGTGATCCCATCTAGAGGCCTTTTTTGATACTCTGCCGTAGGGGGAATCAATCGTGGAGGGCTTCTACATCAACATTACTGGCCTACCGACGACGTGTGAGTAGTTCACCACAGACCTACGAGTACATATATAGCTACTAGCTAGATGTCCTTTTCTCTCTCTTTGATCTTCAATACCATGTCATCATCGATCTTTTTGTAGTTCTATCTGATGTAATCTTCTTTTGCGGTGTGTTCGTCGGGATTTGATGAATTGTGGGTTTATGATCAGATTATGCATTAAAAGTAATTGAATTTTTTCTAAACTTTATTATGCATGGTTATGATAGCTTTGAATTTCTCTCCGATCTATCCGTTTGGTTTGGTCAACTAGATTGATTTATCTTCAGTGGAAGAGGTGTTTTGCAATGGGTTCAACTCCGTAGATTGATCTTCAGTAGATTGATTTAACTTGTGCTTCCGTTGGATTCCTTGAATTAAGCTTTCGTCCATTAAATATAAAGCATGTGGTTTCGTTCCTGTTAATGGAGCCGGGAGGTCTTCATCTAAATAATAAATGATTTATTCTTCCAACTTATATGGACAACTAGCTAGAGGAGAGGACAGTTGTGATGAAGAAGTATTGCATGCATGCATGCATCCACCAAATATCCATGTGTTGGATTTGTATTCTTGTCAATGCTGGTGCCCATCAGCGCATGCGCTTTGGTGCCATGCCTCCCGGAATGCTTATGTCCTGTTGGGTTTCTTCTAATCTCCTGCTCAGTGTTGCAAGGTGACATGCATGCCGATCGAGAATTCGTGTACTCTAGCGCTATGAATTGCTAACCTAACCTTCACACGCAAAAAAAAAATGAATTGCTAACCTAACCTAGCTAGAAATGCTACCCACAAAAATTGTTAAAATCCAGGGAAGCAAGATACAGCTAGCTGGGTTTCCCGGTCACATCCAGGGAGGGTACGTCTAACCCGGTACTGCATGGGAACAGGTTTACTATATATAAATATTTTTGGCGGGGAGGCTTACTATATACAGTTGACTGACTGTGATATGCGTCCGTACGTAGTTAACTATGCGTAATTTCGACAGTAAAGCTAGTTTTTTCTAAGGATCTAGTCCCTCCGTTCCTAAATACTCCCTCCGTTTGGAATTACTTGTCTCGAAAATGGATGTATCTAGAACTAAAATACGTTTAGATACATTCATTTTTTAGACAAGTAATTCCGAACGGAGGGAGTATTTGTATTTCTAGCCATCTCAAATGTACTACAACATACGGATGTATGTAGACATGTTTTAAAGTGTAGATTCACTTATTTTGCTCCGTATGTAGTCACTTGTTGAAATCTCTAGAAAAATAACTACTACTATTTAGGAATGGAGGGAGTACAATAAAGCTAGTTAGTCTACTACCAGTCTTAATTACTAGTGCTATGGCAACAGCACAGTGATTATTCTCGGCACATGAGATTAAGCGCAACAAGTCAAATGGCATATCGTATCCATCGTATCACGATGCTCTCCTGTGTCATACCTACCACATGCCATCCCTGCCTCTCCCTGACCCTGGGCAAGCAGAAGGTACAAGGAAAAAAAGGCTTATTCCCGACTGACTTGATCCCGTACGGTACCATGGAGGAAGACCGCGAAGATCTCCATGCATGCGCTCTATGGAGTGGACTTGGGAGAGGAGGAAGCAGTGTCAAACTTTGACATGGGAAACCGGCAAGTTTTTCCTCGACTGACGGCGACGGCCGTTGGCGGTACACCGAGACCGTACCTTCGCGATGTATGCATGTATGGCAAGTGCCTGCGGAGCCGTCGCGGTCACCGGCCGGCGGCGTGCTCTGCCGGGCACCACTCGCGCGCGCGCGTGCGTGCGTGCAGAAAGGGAATCGAAGCTTTGCACCCCCCCACACACACACACACACACACACCGGGGGGGCTATAAATCAAGAAGGCCGAGCGGCAACTTGAGTCCGATATACTTCAAGCGCGCACCAAGAAGCCCAAGAACCGTTCATCACGAACGCACATACTAGCCCAGGTGAGACGAATACGGTGGTAGCCAACCTTGTACTAGTAGTAATTATGCTCTCGAGCGAGAATGCCCAGCTAGCCGTGCTTCGGCCGAGTGGGTGTATTGTGAATTGTGATACTACTTGAATATTTATGTCCTCGTGGTTACTTATGTATTTATGTTCTTGTTAATGGTTGTGCAGGTTGCTGCAGGTTGGTACGATGGAGTTGAGCAGTACGGACGTGCAAATCCAAATGGCGAGCCAGCGGAAGGAGCAGTCGTCCAGAGAAGCTCTCCCGTCGCTGCTCATCCAGGTTCCGTCGCGGACTATAGCCGGCTTCGACTGCGTCGGCCTGGACGAGCAGCAGGACAATGACGCCGACGACACGCAGTCACCACACTCCCTTTCCTTGAGCATGCCGGCGTCGCCGTCGGGGCTCCACTCCTGGCAGTGCATGAAGACGGTCGGGCAGGTGGAGATGGAGGTACAGTACGTGCCCCCGCGGCTGCTGAAGCAGACGCGCTTCCACTCGCAGCCAATCCTTCATGCGTCCCAGCTTATGAACGGCCGCGCCAACAGCCAAGCCCGCGATAAGCGGTTCGATCAGTTGAAAACCTTCTCTGGCCGGCTCGAGCGGCAGCTCTCCAACCTGCGGGGTCGGCCATTGGACCTCGAGTCCCAGGATTCCAGCTTCTCCGAGGAGGAGACCCAACGCGACCAGGTCCCAGGGACCGACCGCTACTTCGACGCCCTGGAAGGCCCCGAGCTCGACACTCTCAGGGTATACTTACAGCCCATCCGCCACCACACGTTCCGTTTTTTTACGCTAAAAGAAAAGTTGGCTGTGCTTCATCCTTTTCACTACGTATGTGGCGTGCAGGCTAGCGAGGTGGCGGTGGTACCGAATGACGAGCTGTGGCCGTTCCTGCTGCGGTTCCCGATCAGCGCATTCGGGATGGTCCTCGGCGTGAGCAGCCAGGGGATCCTGTGGAAGACGCTGGCGTGGGCGCCGCCGACGGCCTTCCTCCACGTCAGCCTCCGGGTGCCCCACGTGCTCTGGTACATCTCGCTGGCCCTTATGGCCCTCGTCTCCTCCATCTACCTCCTTAAGCTCGTCTTCTACTTCGAGGCCGTCCGCCGAGAGATCCACCACCCCATCCGCGCCAACTTCTTCTTCGCGCCATGGATCGCCTGCCTCTTCCTCGTGCAGGGCGCGCCGCGCGACATGGCCAAGATCCACCCCGCAGCATGGTACGCTCTCATGGCGCCCATCTTCTGCCTCGAACTCAAGATCTACGGCCAATGGATGTCCGGCGGCCAGCGTCGGCTCTCCAAGGTGGCTAACCCGTCCAACCACCTCTCCATCGTCGGCAACTTTGTCGGCGCGCTGCTGGGCGCCAAGATGGGCCTCCGCGAGGGCCCCATCTTCTTCTTTGCCGTCGGGCTCGCCCACTACAGTGTCCTATTCGTCACGCTCTACCAACGGCTCCCCACCAACATCACCCTCCCCAAGGAGCTCCACCCCGTCTTCTTCCTCTTCGTCGCCGCGCCTAGCGTTGCCTCCATGGCTTGGGCCAAGATAAATGGCGAGTTCGACAACGGCGCACGGGTCGCCTTCTTCATCGCACTCTTCCTCTACATGTCACTGGTACGTAACCAACATATCATATATCGGGTTTGTATTGGTTTGACTTGAACATATTTTGTATGTTAGATATCGGGTGATATATCAGAAAAAAGATATTTAGATATATTCTAGTTTAGAAATAACTTTTTAACAAAAATATATAGTGTAAATGCTCTAGCATAACAAAATTTTGATTCCAATAATTTATAAACTTCTTAATTAAGAAACTACTGAAAACAAATTAGCAAAATCATCTCCCTAAGATTAAAAACAATGGGTTATATGTGTGTTTTTACAAAAAAAAAATGCATGACTTTTATAATACGTGAATTGTCGACCTAAAACTACGCGAATGACTTATACACCGAGACGGATGTAGTAGTGATTTTGTAATGGTTGTTATATGGTTGGTCAATGCTCTAGCATAACAAATTAGCGTGTGTACAGCTGATACGGTTGGTCGTACGTACTAGTGATATTGTAATGGTTCTTATTATTTGTGTTTGGGATGGTCAGGCCGTGCGGATCAACTTCTTCAGAGGATTTCGGTTCTCGCTGGCATGGTGGGCATACACGTTCCCGATGACCGGGGCGTCAATCGCGACCATAACATATGCCACTGAGGTGAACAACGTGCTGACGCGGACGCTGTCGATCGGCCTCTCGGGCGTCGCCACCGTCACGGTAGCCGGCCTGCTGGTGACCACCATGCTCCACGCCTTCGTTCTCAGGGACCTCTTCCCCAACGACGTCTCCATCGCCATCACCCAGAGGAAGCCCAAGTTCAGCAAGATGCTCGCGCACCTCCGCTCCTCCAGCTCCGATATGAAGGAGCTCGTGCTCTCCGTGTCCAAGTCCCCCAACTCTGACTCCGATGAGTCGGCCGCGCCGGATCGATCGAGGGAGACTCATCTATCCGTCCCCAAACGCAATGCAGAGCCGTAGACGTGCCTAGCTGTGTTGTGTACATAATTCTTCTCGATCTATCTCTTGGAGTAGTAGATGGTTGTGGAGGCATGCATGCAGCTGGGTTGGTGTTGTTGCACGTACCGTAAAGGGCATGCATAGATATATCCTTGGAGCAATTTTTGTGGTGATGAGGGTATATGTAATGTGATTATGCGAGACACGTAGGTCGGTCTGTCTGCAGGGGCGGATCTAGATTGGAAATTACCCGGTGTCCACGTAGAAGAATGCATGCCTACATATCAAATAATTCAATGATCTACACACTGAATCAATGGATTACATTAAGCAAGTTTAAATTGGACCCGGTGCCGGTGACACCGGCTAGCTCTACATAGCTACGCCCCTGTCTGTCTGTGTATAATTCTACGGATATGTAATAAGAATAAACAAACAACATTTTGTGGACCTTGCAGATTTGGACAAATTATTCATCACTACTAGAATCTGAAACTTTGACCAGCATTTTATCACGCACTCGGGAAGCTGGGAAAAGCAGTAGATTTAAGGGGGAAAAAACTTGGCAAAGCCAAAGAAGGTGGCAAAAAAAAAGAGCTGTTTGCCGAGTGCAACACTAGAGAACTCGGCAAATGATTGGACACATGTCCCCGGTGATCACCCCAGTTGACGTCGTCGCAATCTTTGTCGAGAAAACTAACAACGGCACCTTCGGGCAATGTCCTGGGACAAAGAACGCCGGCCTCCGCGCCAGCGCCAGCGCCAGGGAGGTGGCCGGAACCCTTAGTCGCATAGGGGGCCCTTGTGTAGACATCTCTATACCAAATTCACGCACAATATTACTATTATTTCTAGTGTTCGTTGTACTGCCATGTTTAAAGATGAATATATTGAAAAAAATTCGGCACAAAAAAATATATTATTATTTATAGTTTCTAAACAAGTTGATTATTTGCAAGATGATTATTATTTTGTTACAAGAAGAATTCCGTTTTGTACTTATGTCCTACTAGTAGCTAGGCTAGCAAAAAATTAGCCGGGCAAACACGGAAAGAAAACTAGTGATAATTTTCTTGGTTCAGTAGATATTCATGAAAGAAACACAAGTCAGTCTAGTTTCAAATTGGCCTTGTACGCACTTGAAGCCTGGCCTCCATGGTTTCTTTTCGTTTTCATCTTTCTTCCCTCTCGCTCTCACCAAACTAGTACTAAGCTTAAGACACTTGTTTTGGGACCGAGGAAGTACTTACCACGCTCCCAAAAGATCTGCAGAAATCGCCCAGCCGGTGGTCACCTCGAACGACCGGACGCCCACTCCAGAGATACAGCAACATCGATCGATCAATCCTACGTAAACTGTATTGAGGTTTTCGCTTCCTAGCTGGATCTCGTGAAGCTTATATATGCATTTTGCTTGTGTTTGTGCTGGGTATACGATCAGAGAGCAAAGTACGCCGATGGGCAAGGAGTTGCGCGAGGAGGCCGTGGTGGTGACGGCGGGTGCACCTTCGTGGCTTGGACCGCTTCTCGGCGCGAGGTTCTTCCAGCCCTGTGCTGAGCACCCCCAACCTGAATGGCAACAACTACTGCCTCGACTGCGCCGGGGAAGACGACGCCGTCAGCTGCCCCCGGTACCTCTTGGGCCACCGCAGCCACCACGTTGTTCGCCAACCTTTCTGATATGGCTACTGATGAGGCGTCTCTGAACCAGACAGTGGTGGAGACGGTGAAAGCTCTTGCTGATGTGGCTGTCCCGATGATTGCGCAGTCGGAGGATGCTGAGTCCGATAAAGGCTCGGAGAAGACCGGAGGAGAAAAGCTGTCTAAGTGGGCGGCTAAGAAGAAGAAATTAATTTGTTTCCGCTGTGGGGAGACGGGGCACTTCATGGTGGACTGTTCAGCTGAGTTATGTGAGATTTGTCGAAAACCGAAGCATGTGGCGGCTGAGTGTCCGCTCCTTCTCGGTCCCAAACCGGCTCTTAATATCTACGGGCTGTGCTGCTCGGAGCTGATGTTCTTTGAGTCGCCCTCTGTGGCCTCGGTGACTCCTGCAGTTGAAACCTCCTTCCCTGGGGTGGTGAAAGTGGTCACTGGACCGCTCACTGAAGCCCAGATTATTCAGCAGTTGCGCGAGTTGGCCCCGGGAAATTTCAAATGGTCTTTGTTGAAGCTTTCTGATAATTCTTATAAGGTCGATTTTCCATCCAAAGAGGATCAGAAGAGGATTCTCAAGTTTGGCATGAGTCGAGTTACTGGTACTAGTTTTGTGTTGCAGTTTGATGAGTGGAAGAAGAAGGAGCCGCAAGGCACACCTCTTACTCAGATCTGGGTTCGCTTTTCGGGGGCACCGTCCGAACCCTTGGATGATTTTTTCGTCACGTGGAGCTTGGGGTCCTTGCTCGGAAAGACGGAGCAGGTGGACATGCCTTTCACTCGGGCTCATGGTGTTGCTCGTCTTATGATTAGCGTGGCCAACATTCAGTTCTTGCCAGATGTGGTCAGATGGTGCTATCAGGGGGTTGCCTACATGTTGAACGTTGAGTATGAGGACCCGGACCTGTTTCAGGATTTTGAGGAGTTGTTGCCGATGGATACCTCTCGAGGGGGTGGTGCTTCTGGGAACCGGGGTGAGGATGCACCCGGTGACGGTGACAGGGATTCCAGGCCCGTGGAATCACCTAAACCAACAGAGTCTGCTAAGGGGAAAGCTACGGGTTCGGCACCGCCCAACATGCTCCACTGGGTTCTGTTGGGGCCTTCTCGCCCCCGTCTTTGGAGTGATCGTGTGGAGTTGGAGGATCCGTCGAGCACGTGCCACCGGGATGCCAGAGGTTTGATGGATGTCGGGTTGTCCGCTCACCCCGATCAGCTGCATTGAAACTTACTAAGAACGGTGTGTTCTCGGTCAAATCCATGTATCGGGATGTCATTAACTCTTGGTCATCCCTACTTCCTTACGTCTGGAAAGTTAAGGTACCCTTACGTATCAAAGTGTTTATGTGGTTTGTGCATAAAGGTAATTTTGACTAAGGATAATCTTGCAAAACGTAATTGGGTAGGTCCGTCTCGGTGTAGCTTCCGTGATCATTCGAAAGCATCAAACACCTCTTTCTCGATTGTCCGTTGGCTAAGATTCGTGGCGGTCGGTTCATATTGCTTTTAATATCGGTCAGCCTACCTCTATTAGTATGTTATTTGGAACATGGCTAGATGGGGTGGATTATGACATTGCGAGACACATTCGTGTTGGCGCTTGTGCTCTTTGTGGGCAATATGGAACTGCGAAATGACTTAGTCTTTAACCGATCAACAAACTTTCACTTTTTGCAGGTTGTTTTCGAGCCACAGCGTTCATCCGTATGTGGTCGCTACTCACTCCGACGGAGGCCGGGAGCGTTTGGCTCTGCGTCTACCGATGGGAGATGGTAGCTCGGGATATTTTCAACCGGTTTGGATGGCGGTCATGTAATAGGATAGAGTGATCCTATAGTTTTGCCAGCCGGTTGTGGCTTTCAGTTTTCATATTTGCAGTTTTTTTGTTTAAGTATTGCACTATGACTTGGATGTACTTTGGAGATTGGTTTCGCTTTATTAATAATATGAGCCGTATGCATCATTCTGATGCAGAGGCTGGGGCTCGGCCCCTTTTCCAAAAAAAAAAAAAATAGAGTGAAAAGTGTCATTTACACTTACTTTGAAAAGAAAGTGTACTTTACACCTTTTTAACACGGTTGCTGTTTTACCCAAGTGTAAGCTGCACTTTTCAAACAACTAAGACCTGAATTGATTGGGATTTATGAAAATCTCGGTGGATTAAGACTTAGCAAAACCCTATGACTAGAGTGATCAATCGTTCACAGGCAATTCAACCACTTATTAGACGAATGTCCCCGATCTAAGACTAAGTGTCTACATATCCACTGATGCAAATTTGTGTTTCATGTTGACGGCAGCTTGAAACAATGGTGTCGGATCCTAATTTGACATTCATTCTTGATTGGAAACGCAAGCGGGATGAACCAGAATCAGAAGAAACAGGCGAGGAAGATGATGACTATATGCCCCTGTTGGAGGCTACCAACCTGCGGACGCCCAGATGGATCAGCCACCGCCGTCGGGCCCGAAAAGGTGTCCCTGTTCGGGCGCCCTTCAAATAATCTTGGTTGTCTTTGGTCGCTTACTGCATGCCAATCCCGACATGGTTTGTTTTCGCATCATTTGAAGAACAAAGTGTCTTTCAGTAGAGTGGGAGACATGTTAATATTGTTTGTCTCTATCTCAGTCTAGAGATGAGAGAAGAGCACTATTTATGTCGTTGTTTCTTGTCGGTAGAGTGCTATGTTACAATTTGCTTATGTTATTATGTGAGCACAGGCGAATAAGAGATAAAGAATACATATTGTCGTGATGTACAAAGAGATAAAGACAAAGATCGAGGTAACCAAATGTTGAAGCACGATGACGAACAAAATGATACTACGAGATAGAAACTTGGTTCCTATGTAGGATGTGTTACATAATTAATAAAAATTAAAACATAATTGCTTCTTCCAATTCTCATTCAACATGGGCACAAGTTACAGACATTATCTTATTTCTCATTACATAACACAACTATGATTTAGGTACATCTTTGCAACCAATATTTGTGGTAATGTCCCAACATGAATTTGGAATAAACCTATTATCGTTTAGCAGTGCAACAAGTACTTTAAGATTGTTTTTGGATGTAGCTCGAGAGAATGACATACCATTGTCCATTAAGACACTACAAGAAATATGTCAATTAGTGACCTTCTGTCAGTGACCCTGGAAGAATTGGTCATAGATCTATGACCATTTCAGACCCATTGGTCAAAAGTTGTTCTAGGGGCTCCAAACCCTAAACCATTGCGACCATTTTGGTCAGAAAGGTCGTAATTTCCTTACACGAAAAGGTCATAAAGCAAACAGCGCTAGTCCGCTGCCTTATTTCTAGTTGTTAACGACCAATATAGATGGTCATAGCCTTGTAAATTGTGGTGGGTTGCTATGACTAGGCGCCACATCATCAGTTTTGCCTATGTGTCATGTCCATGTGGCAGTTTTTGCCCTAGGTTGTGAAGCAACCTATATATCTGTCATTCCCAAAATTCCCAAAAAAATCTCATAAATTCTTTGGGTCATATCTTCGTCAAATATGTAAAAAACTTCCTTGCCTAGTTCAAAAATAATTCAAAAATATTCATTTTCCTATTCTGTTCAAAACAACAGTTTGTGAAGGAAGTACCACGTTGGCATGTCCAAATAGTATCCATTTTCTACAGTGCTTTTCTATGCCCAAATAACCATCCTCCACCAAATGACAGCTCAATCCATTCATTATTTTGAGCCGAGCTTCAACATTCGTATTTATGTCCAGTGTGGTAGTTTGCAAAGCAAGTACCACATAGGCTCCTCCTTTTGAGCTGAAAATTTGTGAAGACGACCTTCTTAGTAACTGATCATCCTCAGCCAAAACTCACGCCCATTAGCCATGTGCATTTCCCATACCGCAAATCAAACACTTGACTGCTTATTCATGTTTGAGCATCGATCGGTCTCCTCGTGAGAATCTTATGTTGCGATTTTCTTCCTACCACCTACCTGGGGAGTGCCCAACCCACTAGACATACCTAGGCCGCCTGAACACATGGCAGCGCCACAGTTCTGTGGTGACCACGCTTGTGGCATGCGAAGTTTACGCGCTCTAGAGTTGGGGCCCTCGGCCACCGCCCAAACCTCGACGATCGCCACCAAACCATGTATTTATGATTAAATAGGTACTTATGTAACTAGAAATGATTTTTGAAAAAAAATAAATAGCAAACTATGAGGCAGCTGCAGTGCAAATTTGACCTGCTTCCACCTGAATCGACGGAAATTTGTCTTTTTCACGAGAGGTGGATCAAAACATTTTTCACCCAACCATTTTGTCAATTGTGCATTAAATATGTCCTAGTATTTTATAAAATTGATTTGGTCCAATTTTGCAACAATTATTTGGTAGTTCCTTCACAAAAAAACCTCCTTTTGGGCACTCGGAAAATGAAAAATGGTTTTTTCGTCCAAAGAAAATGAAAACTTCCTTAGGAAACATTGTTTGCCATTCCAATATGCACCCTTGTGCACAATATGAGATCATTTGAACAAACTATGCCACGAATGTAGCCATAGATTGATCATTTGGCTTGAAAGCCATGAATCTTTAGAGATGATAGCTCATTTCTGAGAACACTTTTTAAAAATAATTGTCATATTACAAGTTTTTTATTTTTCCTGGGAACTTGGCCACATATAATGACACAATGTGAAGGTTTCCCAATTTTTTGATTTTTTTTTCAATTTTTTATGCCCGTTTCAAAATGCGGTCAAAACGGCGGGAATGACCGTTCCTAGCTAGTGGTTGAATATTGGAATTTTTTTGGTGTTTCTCTGATTAAATAGGTACTTATGTAACTAGAAATAATTTTGGAAAAAATAAATAGCAAACTATGAGGCAGCTGCAGTTCAAATTTGACCCGCTTCCAGCTGAATCAGCGGAAATTTGTCTTTTTCACGAGAGGTGGATCAAAACTTTTTGCACCCAACCATTTTGTCAATTGTGCATTAAATATATCCTAGTATTTTAGAAAATTGATTAGGTCCAATTTTGCAACAATTATTTGGGAGCTCCTTCACAAAAAAACCTCCTTTTGGGCACTCAGAAAATAGAAAATGATTTTTTCGTCCAAAGAAAATGAAAACTTCCTTAGGAAACATTGTTTGCCATTCCAATATGCACCATTGTGCACAATATGAGATCATTTGAACAAACCATGCCATGAATGTGGCCATAAGATTGATCATTTGGTTTGAAAGCCATGAATCTTCACACTTGATAGCTCATTTCTGAGAACACTTTTTTAAAATAATTATATTATTACAAGTTTATTATTTTTCCTGGAAACTTGGTCACACATAATGACACAATGCGAAGGTTTTCCAATTTTTTGATTTTTTTGAATTTTTTATGCCCGTTTCAAAATGCGGTCAAAACGGCGGGCTTGACCGTTCCTAGCTAGTGGTTGAATCTTGGAAAACTTTTGATGTTTCTCTGATTAAATAGATACTTATGTACCTAGCAATGATTTTTGGAAAAAATAAATAGCAAACTATGAGGCAGCTGTAGTTCAAATTTGACCCGCTTCTAACTGAATCGGCGGGAATTTGTCTTTTTCACCAGAGGTGGATCAAAATTTTGACACCCAACCATTTTGTCAATTATGCATTAAATATGTCCTAGTATTTTATAAAAATGATTTGGTACAATTTTTCAACAAATATATGGTAGGTCCTTCACAAAAAAAACCTCATTTCGGGCACTCGAAAAATGGAAAATGAATTTTCCGTGCAAAGAAAATGAAAAATCCCTTTGGCAACATTGTTTGGAATTCCAAGATGCACCCTTGTGCACAATATGAGATCATTTGAACAAACCATGCCATGAATGTGGCCATAATATTGATCATTTGGTTTGAAAGCCCATGAATCTTCACACTTGATAGCTCATTTCTGAGAACACTTTTTAAAATAATTATCATATTACAAGTTTATTATTTTTCCTGGAAACTTGGTCACACATAATGACACAATGCGAAGGTTTTCCAATTTTTTGATTTTTTTGAATTTTTTATGCCCGTTTTAAAATGCGGTCAAAACGGCGGGCTTGACCGTTCCTAGCTAGTGGTTGAATCTTGGAAAACTTTTGATGTTTCTCTGATTAAATAGATACTTATGTACCTAGAAATGATTTTTGGAAAAAAATAAATAGCAAACTATGAGGCAGCTACAGTTCAAATTTGACCCGCTTTCCAGCTGAATCGGCGGGAATTTGTCTTTTTCACCAGAGGTGGATCAAAACTTTTGGCATCCAACCATTTGGTCAATTGTGCATTAAATATGACCTAGTATTTTAGAAAAATGATTTGGTCTAATTTTGCAACAATTATTTGGTAGGTCCTTCACAAAAAAACTCATTTTGGGCACTCGAAAAATGGAAATGATTTTTTTTGCGCAATGAAGAAGAAAACCTTCAAATCAACATTGTTTGTCATCCCTAGATACACACATGTGCAAATTATTGGTTAATTTTAACAAACTATAAGAAGGTAATATGTTGAATGTTACTCAAATAAGAGGGTAAAAATATAAGAGAAACAAAAAAAAAACCAAATTACGAGGCTTAATCCTGATTGGTGGAGTCGGTTGTGGCATGGATCGTGACATGGCTAACATCAAATCCATCCATACATCCATCCATCATCCATCCTTCGTGCATCCATCCCACCACCATGAACCCCACCCTCTCTCTCTGCAAACCCCACCCCTCTCCCTCTCTCTTGCGCGAACCCTAGCTTCCTTCCTTGCCGCCGCCACCTCCAGCCCCCGATCCCCGTGACCAGCACACCAACGTCCGGCAAGATCCCGGCGGCGCAACAGCCGCCTCCCCGCCGCGGCTCGGGAGCAGGCAGCAGCAGCCCCTCCTGCTGCCCAGGCTGGTAGCAGCCCCTCCTGTCGCCCTCCCCGATCCAGATCCCTCGCGGCCACCCACCCCTCTGTTGGGGAACATAGTAATTTCAAAAAAATTCCTACGCACACGCAGGATCATGGTGATGCATAGCAACGAGAGGGGAGAGTGTTGTCCACGTACCCTCGAGACCAAGCGAAGCGTTGACGCAATGTAGAGGAAGTAGTCGACGCCTTCCCGATCCGACCGATCCAAGCACCAAACCACGGCACCTCCGAGTTCTAGCACACGTTCAGCTCGATGACGATCCCCGGCTTCGATCCAGCAAAGCGTCGGGGAGGAGTTCCGTCGGCCCGACGGCGTGGTGACGATCTTGTGTTCTACCGCCGCAGGCTTCGCCTAAGCACCGCTACAATATGACCGAGGTGGAATATGGTGGAGGGGGCACCGACACAGCTAAGGAACGATCACGAAGATCAACTTGTGTGTCTATGGGTGCCCCCTGCCCCGTATATAAAGGAGTGGAGGAGGGAGGGCCGCCTCTCTATGGCGCGCCCTAGGGGAGTCCTACTCCCACCGGGAGTAGGGTTCCCCTTCCTAGTAGAACTAGGAGCCCTTCCAAGTAGTAGGAGTAGGAGGAAGGAAGGGAAGGGAAAAGGAGAAGGAAGGAAAGGCGCCCCTCCCTAGTCCAATTCGGAGAAGCCAATGGGGAGGGTGCGCCACCCTTGAGGCCTTTCTCTCCTTTCCGGATGGCCCATTAAGGCCCAATACGAATTCCGTAACTCCCGGTACTCCGAAAATACCGAATCACTCGGAACCTTTCCGATGTCGAATATAGTCGCCCAATATATCGATATTTACGTCTCGACCACTTCGAGACTCCTCATCATGTCCCCGATCTCATCGGGACTCGAACTCCTTGGTACATCAAAATCATAAACTCATAATATAACATCATCGAAACCTTAAGCGTGCGGACCCTATGGGTTCAAGAACTATGTAGACATGACCGAGACACGTCTCGGTCAATAACCAATAGCGGAACCTGGATGCTCATATTGGCTCCCACATATTCTACGAAGATCTTTATCGGTCAGATCGCATAACAACATACGTTGTTCCCTTTGTCATCGGTATGTTACTTGCCCGAGATTCGATCCTCGGTATCTCAATACCTAGTTCAATCTCGTTACGGCAAGTCTCTTTACTCGCCCGTAATACATCATCCCGCAACTAACTCATTAGTTGCAATGCTTGCAAGGCTTAAGTGACGTGCATTACCGAGAGGGCCCGAGATACCTCTCCGACAATCGGAGTGACAAATCCTAATCTCAAATACGCCAACTCAACAAGTACCTTCGGAGACACCAGAGAGCACCTTTATAATCACCCGATTCGTTGTGACGTTTGGTAGCACACAAAGTGTTCCTCCGTAAACGGAGTTGCATAATCTCATAGTCATAGGAACATGTATAAGTCATGAAGAAAGCAATAGCAACATACTTAAACGATCGAGTGCTAAGTTAACGGAATGGGTCATGTCAATCACATCATTCTCCTAATGATGTGATCCCGTTAATCAAATGACAACTCATGTCTATGGCTAGGAAACTTAACCATCTTTGATCAACGAGCTAGTCAAGTAGATGCATACTAGTGACACTCTGTTTGTCTATGTATTCACACATGTATTATGTTTCCGGTTAATACAATTCTAGCATGAATAATAAACATTTATCATGAAATAAGGAAATAAATAATAACTTTATTATTGCCTCTAGGGCATATTTCCTTCAGTCTCCCACTTGCACTAGAGTCAATAATTTAGTTCACATCACCATGTGATTTAACACCAATAGTTCACATCACCATGTGATTAACACCCATAGTTCACATCATCATGTGACCAACACCCAAAGGGTTTACTAGAGTCAATAATATAGTTCACATCGCTATGTGATTAACACCCAAAGAGTACTAAGGTGTGATCATGTTTTGTTTGTGAGAGAAGTTTAGTCAACGAGTCTGCCACATTCAGATCCGTATGTATTTTACAAATTTCTATGTCAACAATGCTCTGCACGGAGCTACTCTAGCTAATTGCTCCCACTTTCAATATGTATCCAGATTGAGACTTAGAGTAATCTAGATCAGTGTCAAAACTTGCATCGATGTAACCCTTTACGACGAACCTTTTGTCACCTCCATAATTGAGAAATATATCCTTATTCCACTAAGGATAATTTTGACCGCTGTCCAGTGATCTACTCCTAGATCACTATTGTACTCCCTTGCCAAAATCAGTGTAGGGTATACAATAGATCTGGTACAAAGCATAGCATACTTTATAGAACCTATGGCCAAGGCATAGGGAATGACTTTCATTCTCTTTCTATCTTCTCCCTGTTGGAAATATGCCCTAGAGGCAATAATAAATTAGTTGTTATTATTATATTTTCTTGTTCATGATAATCGTTTATTATCCATGCTATAATTGTATTGATAGGAAACTCAGATACATGTGTGGATACATAGACAACACCATGTCACTAGCAAGCCTCTAGTTGACTAGCTCGTTGATCAATAGATGGTTACGGTTTCCTGACCATGGACATTGGATGTCGTTGATAACGGGATCACATCATTAGGAGAATGATGTGATGGACAAGACCCAATCCTAAGCCTAGCACAAAGATCGTAGTTCGTATGCTAATGCTTTTCTAATGTCAAGTATCATTTCCTTAGACCATGAGATTGTGCAACTCCCGGATACCGTAGGAATGCTTTGGGTGTACCAAACGTCACAACGAATCGGGTGGCTATAAAGGTGCATTACGGTATCTTGAAAGTGTCATTGGGTTGGCACGAATCGAGACTGGGATTTGTCACTCCGTGTAAACAGAGAGGTATCTCTGGGCCCACTCGATAGGACATCATCATAATGTGCACAATGTGACCAAGAGGTTGATCACGGGATGATGTGTTATGGAACGAGTAAAGAGACTTGCCAGTAACGAGATTGAACAAGGTATCGGGATACCGACGATCTAATCTCGGGCAAGTACAATGCCGCTAGACAAAGGGAATTGTATACGGGATCGATTGAGTCCTTGACATCGTGGTTCATCTGATGAGATCATCGTGGAACATGTGGGAGCCAACATGGGTATCCAGATCCCGCTGTTGGTTATTGACCGGAGAACGTCTCGGTCATGTCTGCGTGTCTCCCGAACCCGTAGGGTCTACACACTTAAGGTTCGGTGACGCTAGGGTTGTATGAATATGAGTATGCAGCAAATCGAATGTTTTTCGGAGTCCCGGATGAGATCCCGGACGTCATGAGGAGTTCCGTAATGGTCCGGAGGTAAAGATTTATATATGGGAAGTCTTATTTTGGTCGCCGGAAAAGTTTCGCACTTTATCGGTATTGTACCGGGAGTGCCGAAAGGGGTCCACCTGCCCCGGGGGGCCACATGGGCTGTAGGGGGTGCGCCTTGGCCTTTATGGGCCAAGGGCACCAGCCCCAAGAGGCCCATGCGCCAAGGAGACTTGGGAGGGAGAGTCCTAAGGGGAAGGCACCTCAGGTGCCTTGGGAGGATGGACTCCTCCCCCTCTGGCCGCACCCCTTCCTTGGAGGAAGGGGCAGGCTGCGCCTCCTCCCTCTCTTGCACCTATATAAAGGGAGGGAGGAGGGGCAGCAACACCCAAGCCCTTGGCGCCCCCTCTCGCTACACCTCCTCCTCCTCCCGTAGTTGCTTAGCGAAGCCTGCCGGAGTTCTGCTGCATCCACCACCACGCCGTCGTGCTGCTGGATCATCATCAACCTCTCCTTCCCCCTTGCTGGATCAAGAAGGAGATGTCATCCGCTCCGTACGTGTGTTGAACGCGGAGGTGCTGTCCGTTCGGCGCTAGGTCATCGGTGATCTGAATCATGGCGAGTGCGACTCCATCATCCCCGTTCCATTGAACGCTTCCGCACGCGATCTACAAGTGGTATGTAGATGCAATCACTCTCCCATGACTCGTTGCTTAGATGAACTCATAGATGGATCTTGGTGAAACCATAGGAAAAATTTCAATTTTCTGCAACGTTCCCCAACAGTGGCATTATGAGCTAGGTCTATGCGTAGTTCTCTATTGCACGAGTAGAACACAATTTGTTGTGGGCGTAGATGTTGTCAACTTTCTTTCCGCTACTAGTCTTATCTTGCTTCAGCGGTATTGTGGGATGAAGCGGCCCGGACCGACCTTACACGTACGCTTACGTGAGACTGGTTCCACCGACCGACATGCACTAGTTGCATAAGGTGGCTAGCGGGTGTCTGTCTCTCCCACTTTAGTTGGAGCGGATTCGATGAAAAGGGTCCTTATGAAGGGTAAATAGAAGTTGATAAATCACGTTGTGGCTTTAACGTAGGTAAGAAAACGTTCTTGCTAGAACCCTATTGCAGCCACGTAAAACTTGCAACAACAATTAGAGGACGTCTAACTTGTTTTTGCAGCAAGTGTTTTGTGATATGATATGGCCAAAGTTGTGATGAATGATGAATGATATATGTGATGTATGAGATCATGTTCTTGTAATAGGAATCACGACTTGCATGTCGATGAGTATGACAACCGGCAGGAGCCATAGGAGTTGTCTTTATTTTTTGTATGACCTGCGTGTCATTGAAGAACGCCATGTAAATTACTTTACTTTATTGCTAAACGCGTTAGACATAGAAGTAGAAGTAGTCGTTGGCGTGAAAACTTCATGAAGACACGATGATGGAGATCATGGTGTCATGCCGGTGACAAGATGATCATGGAGCCCCGAAGATGGAGATCAAAGGAGCTATATGATATTGGCCATATCATGTCACTACTATATATAATTGCATGTGATGTTTATTATGTTTATGCATCTTGTTTACTTAGAACGACGGTAGTAAATAAGATGATCCTCATAACAATTTCAAGAAAGTGTTCTCCCTAAGCGTGCACCGTTGCTAAAGTTCATCGTTTCAAGCACCACATGATGATCGGGTGTGATAGATCCTTACGTTCACATACAACGGGTGTAAGACAGTTTTACACATGCAATACACTTAGGTTAACTTGACGAGCCTAGCATGTACAGACATGGCCTCGGAACACAAGAGACCGAAAGGTCGAACATGAGTCGTATGGTAGATACGATCAACATGGAGATGTTCACCGACGATGACTAGTCCGTCTCACGTGATGATCGGACACGGCCTAGTTGACTCGGATCGTGTAATCACTTAGATGACTAGAGGGATGTCTATCTGAGTGGGAGTTCATAAGATGAACTTAATTATCCTGAACATAGTCAAAAACCCTTTGCAAATTATGTCATAGCTCGCGCTTTAGTTCTACTGTTTAGATATGTTCCTAGAGAAAATATAGTTGAAAGTTGACAGTAGCAATTATGCGGACAGTAGAAAGCTTATGTCCTTAATGCACCGCTCAGTGTGCTGAACCCCAAAACATCGTTTGTGGATGTTACGAACATCGGACATACACGTTTTGATAACTACGTGATAGTTCAGTTGAACGGTTTAGAGTTGAGGCACCAAAGACGTTTTTCGAAACGTCGCGGAACATATGAGATGTTTCGAGGGCTGAAATTGGGATTTCAGGCTCGTGCCCACGTCAAGAGGTATAAGACCTCCAACGATTTTCTTGGCCTGCAAACTAAGGGAGAAAAGCTCAATTGTTGAGCTTGTGCTTAGATTGTCTGAGTGCAACAATCACTTGAATCGAGTGGGAGTTGATCTTCCAGATGAGATAGTGATGTTTCTCCAAAGTCATTGCCACCAAGCTGCTAGAGCTTCGTGATGAACTATAACATGTCAGGGATAGATATGATGATCCTTGAGGTATTCACGATGTTTGACACCGCGAAAGTAGAAATCAAGAAGGAGCATCAATTGTTGATGGTTGGTGAAACCACTAGTTTCAAGAAGGGCAAGGGCAAGAAGGGACACTTCATGAAACAGCAAATCAGTTGCTGCTCTAGTGCAGAAACCCAAGGTTGAACCCAAACCCGAGACTAAGTGCTTCTGTAATAAGGGGAACAGCCACTGGAGCAGAATTACCCTAGATACTTGGTAGATAAGTAGGCTGGCAAGGTCGATAGAAGTATATTGGATATACATTATGTTAATGTGTACTTTACTAGTACTCCTAGTAGCACCAGGGTATTAGATACCGGTTCGGTTGCTAAGTGTTAGTAACTCGAAACAAAAGCTACGGAATAAACGGAGACTAGCTAAAGGTGAGCTGACGATACGTGTTGGAAGTGTTTCCAAGGTTGATATGATCAAGCATCGCACGCTCCCTCTACCATCGAGATTGGCGTTAAACCTAAATAATTGCTATTTGGTGTTTGCGTTGAGCATAGACATGATTGGATTATGTCATGCAATACGGTTATTCATTTAAGGAGAATAATGGTTACTCTGTTAATTTGAATAATACCTTCAATGGTCTAGCACCTAAAAGGAATGGTTTATTGAATCTCGATCGTAGTGATACACATTTTCATGCCAAAAGATATAAGATAGTAATGATAGTACCACTTAATTATGGCACTGCCATGTAAGTCATATTGGTGTAAAACGCATGAAGAAGCTCCATGTTGATGGATCTTTGGACTCACTCGTTTTTTGAAAAGTTTGAGACATGCGAACCATGTCTATTGGTGTATACGCATGAAGAAACTCCATGCAGATGGATCGTTTGGACTCACTTGATTTTGAATCACTTGAGATATGCAAATCATACCACATGGGCAAGATGACTGAAAAGCCTCGCTTTTCAGTTAGATGGAACAAGATAGCAACTTGTTGGAAGTAACACATTTTGATGTGTGCAGTCCAATGAGTGCTGAGGCATCTGATGAATATCGTTATGTTCTTACTTCACGAGATGATTTGAGTAGATGTTGAGTATATTTACTTGATGAAACACAAGTCTGAATTATTGAATGGTTCAAGTAATTTCAGAGTGAAGTTGAAGATCATCGTGACAAAAGGATAAAATGTCTATGATATGATCATAGAGATGAGTATCTGAGTTACGAGCTTTGGCACACAATTAAGACATTGTGGAAATTGTTTCACAATTAATACCGCCTGGAACACCATAGTGTGATGGTGTGTCCGAACATCATAGTTGCACCCTATTGGATATGGTGCGTACCATGATGTCTCTTATCGAATTACCACTATTGTTCATGGGTTAGGCTTTAGAGACAACCACACTCACTTTAATAGGGCACCACATAATTCCGTTGAGACGACACCGTTTGAACTATGGTTTGGAGAAACCTAAGTTGTCGTTTCTTAAAAGTTTGGGGCTGCGACGCTTATGTGAAAAAGTTTCATCGTGATAAGCTCGAACCCAAAACGGATAAATACATCTTCATAGGATACCCAAAATGGTTGGGTATACCTCCTATCTCAGATCCGGAAGCAAAAGTAATTGTTTCTAGAAACGGGTCCTTTCTCGAGGAAAAGTTTCTCTCGAAAGAATTGAGTGGGAGGATGGTGAAGACTTGATGAGGTTATTGAACCGTCACTTCAACTAGTGTGTAGCAGGGCACAGGAAGTTGTTCCCGTGGCACCTACACCAATTGAAGTAGAAGCTTATGATAGTGATCATGAAGTTTCGGATCAAGTCACTAACATACCTCGTAAGGTGACAAGGATGCGTACTACTTCAGAGTGGTACGCAATCCTATCTTAGAGGTCATGTTGCTAGACAACAATGAACCTACGAGCTATGGAGAAGCGATGGTGGGCCCGGATTCCGACGAATGGCTCGAGGCCATAAAATCCGAGAACGGATCCATGACTTTGGAAGAAATACTTGATGGTCGTAAGGCCATTGGGTGGGTATGGATTTTGAAAGGAAGACAGACAATGATGGTAAGAATTACCATTAAGAAAGCTCGACTTGTCGTTAAGATGTTTTCCAACAAGTTCAAGGAGTTGACTACGGTGAGGCTTTCTCACTCGTAGCGATGCTAAGAGTCTGTTGGAAATGGATTAGCAGTTACTGCATCATTTATGAAATCTTGCAGATAGAATGTCAAAACATTGTTTCCTTGACAGTTTTCTTGAGGAAAGGTTGTATGTGATACAACCAGAAGGTTTTGACAATCCTGAAGAACGCTAACAAATATGCAAAACTCCAGCAATCCTTCTAAGGACTGGAGTAAGCATCTCGGAGTTGGAATGTGTGCTTTGATGAGATGATCAATTTTTTTTTGGGTTTATACAAAGTTTATGAGAAACTTGTATTTCCAAAGAAGTGAGTGGGAGCACTATATAATTTCTGATGAGTATATGTCGTTGACATATTGATGATCAGAAATGGTGTAGAATTTTCTGTAAAGCATATAGGGTTATTTGAAAAGTGTTTTTTAAGTGAAAACCTGGATTAAGCTACTTGAACATTGAGCATCAAGATCTATGAGGATAGATCAAAACCGCTCAATGGTACTTTCAAATGAGCATATACCTTGACATGATCTTGAAGGTGTTCAAGATGGATCAGTCAAAGAAGGAGTTCTTGCACGAGATGTAAGGTATGAAGTTAAGACTTAAAGCTCGACCACGGCAGAAAAAAGAAGGACGAAGGTCGCCCCTATGCTTTAGACGTAGGCTCTATAGTATGCTATCTTGTGTACCCTTTGAAGTGTGCCTTGCCATGAGTCATCAAGGGGTACAAGAATGATCCAAGAATGGGGATCATTGGACAGCGGTCAAAATTGTCCTTGGAGTAAATAAGGACATGTTTCTCGATTATGGAGGTGATAAAGAGTTCGGCGTAAAGGGTTACGTCGATGCAAGCTTTAACACCTATCTGAGTGACTCTGAGTAGCAAACCGGATACGTATAGTGGAGCAACCATTTGGAATAGCTTCAAGTGGAGCGTGGAAGCAGCATTTCCAATATGACATAGAGAATTGCAAAGTACATATGGATCTGAATACTGCAGACCCGTTGACTAAAACCTCTCTCACAAGCAAAACATGATCAAACCCCAGAACTCATTGAGTCTTAATCACATGATGATGTGAACTAGTTTAGTGACACTAGTAAACTCTTGGGTGTTGGTCACATGGCGATGTGACCTTTGAGTGTTAATCACATGGCGATGTGAACTAGATTATTGACTCTAGTGCAAGTGGGAGACTGTTGGAAATATGCCCTAGAGGCAATAATAAATTAGTTGTTATTATTATATTTTCTTGTTCATGATAATCGTTTATTATCCATGCTATAATTGTATTGATAGGAAACTCAGATACATGTGTGGATACATAGACAACACCATGTCCCTAGTAAGCCTCTAGTTGACTAGCTCGTTGATCAATAGATGGTTACGCTTTCCTGACCATGGACACTGGATGTCGTTGATAACGGGATCACATCATTAGGAGAATGATGTGATGGACAAGACCCAATACTAAGCCTAGCACAAAGATCGTAGTTCGTATGCTAATGCTTTTCTAATGTCAAGTATCATTTCCTTAGACCATGAGATTGTGCAACTCCGGATACCGTAGGAATGCTTTGGGTGTACCAAGCGTCCACAACGAATGGGTGGCTATAAAGGTGCATTACAGGTATCTCCGAAAGTGTCTCATTGGGTTGTACGAATCGAGATAGGATTTGTCACTCCGTAAACGGAGAGGTATCTCTGGGCCCACTCGGTAGGACATCATCATAATGTGCACAATGTGACCAAGAGGTTGATCACGGGATGATGTGTTACGGAACGAGTAAAGAGACTTGCCGGTAACGAGATTGAACAAGGTATCGGGATACCGACGATCTAATCTCGGGCAAGTACAATGCCGCTAGACAAAGGGAATTGTATACGGGATCGATTGAGTCCTTGACATCGTGGTTCATCCGATGAGATCATCGTGGAACATGTAGGAGCCAACATGGGTATCCAGATCCTGCTGTTGGTTATTGACCGAGAACGTCTCGGTCATATCGCATGTCTCCCGAACCCGTAGGGTCTACACATAAGGTTCGGTGGCGCTAGGGTTGTATGAATATGAGTATGCAGCAAACCGAATGTTGTTGAGTCCGGATGAGATCCCGGACGTCATGAGGAGTTCGGAATGGTCCGGAGGTAAAGATTTATATATGGGAAGTCTTATTTTGGTGGCGGAAAAGTTTCACACTTTATCGGTATTGTACCGGAGTGCCGAAAGGGTCCGGGGTCCACCGGGGTCTACCTGCCCTGGGGCCACATGGGCTGTAGGGGTGCGCCTTGGCCTATATGGGCCAAGGGCACCAGCCCCAAGAGGCCCATGCGCCAAGGAGACTTGGGGAGGAGAGTCCTAAAGGGGAAGGCACCTCGAGGTGCCTTGGGAGGATGGACTCCTCCCCCTCTTGGCCGCACCCTTCCTTGGAGGAAGGGGCAAGGCTCGCCCTCCCCTATCTTGCACCTATATAAAGGGAGGGAGGAGGGGCAGCAACACCACAAGCCCTTGGCGCCCCCCTCTGCTACACCTCCTCCTCCTCCCGTGGTTGCTTAGCGAAGCCCCGCTGGGAGTTCTGCTGCATCCACCACCACGCCGTCGTGCTGCTGGATCATCATCAACCTCTCCTTCCCCCTTGCTGGATCAAGAAGGAGGAGACGTCATCCGCTCCGTACGTGTGTTGAACGCGGAGGTGCTGTCCGTTCAGCACTAGGTCATCGGTGATCTGAATCACGGCGAGTGCGACTCCATCATCCCCGTTCCATTGAACACTTCCGCACGTGATCTACAAGTGGTATGTAGATGCAATCACTCTCCCATGACTCGTTGCTTAGATGAACTCATAGATGGATCTTGGTGAAACCGTAGGAAAAATTTCAATTTTCTGCAACGTTCCCCAACACTGCCGTGGTCGAGTTTTGAGTCTTACTCAATTTCACACCTTGTAACACAGGCAAGAACTCTTTCTTTGACTATTCCATTTTGAACTACTTCAAAATCTTGTCAAGGTATGTACTCATTGAAAAAACTTATCAAGCGTCTTGATCTATCTCTATAGATCTTGATGCTCAATATGTAAGCAGCTTCATTGAGGTTTTTCTTTGAAAAACTCCTTTCAAACACTCCTTTATGCTTTGCAGAATAATTCTACATTATTTCCGATCAACAATATGTCATTCACATATACTTATCGAAATGCTGTAGTGCTCCCACTCACTTTCTTGTAAATACAGGCTTCACCGCAAGTCTCAGTATAAAACTATATGCTTTGATCAACTTATCAAAGCGTATATTCCAACTCGAGATGCTTGCACCGGTCCATAGGCGGATCGCTGGAGCTTGCATATTTTGTTAGCACCTTTAGGATTTACAAAACCTTCTGGTTGCATCATATACAACTCTTCTTTAATAAATCCATTAAGGAATGCAGTTTTGTTTATCCATTTGCAGATTTCATAAAATGCGGCAATTGCTTACATGATTCGGACAGACTTAAGCATAGATACGAGTGAGAAACTCTCATCGTAGTCAACACCTTGAACTTGTCGAAAACCTTTTGCGAAAATTCTAGCTTTGTAGATAGTAACACTACTATCAGCGTCCGTCTTCCTCTTGAAGATCCATTTATTTTCTATGGCTTGCCGATCATCGGGCAAGTCAACCAAAGTCCATACTTTGTTCTCATATATGGATCCCATCTCAGATTTCATGGCCTCAAACCATTTCGCGGAATCTGGGCTCAACATCGCTTCCTCATAGTTCGTAATTTCATCATGGTCCAGTAACATGACTTCCAGAACAGGATTACCATACCACTCTGGTGCGGATCTCACTCTGGTTTACCTACGAGATTCGGTAGTAACTTGATATGAAGTTACATGATCATCATCATTAGCTTCCTCACTAATTGGTGTAGTAGTCACAGGAACAGATTTACGTGATGAACTACTTTCAATAAGGGAGCAGTACGATTACCTTATCAAGTTCTAATTTCCTCCCACTCACTTCTTTCGAGAGAAACTCCTTCTCTAGAAAGGATCCATTCTTAGCAACGAATGTCTTGCCTTCGGATCTGTGATAGAAGGTGTACCCAACAGTCTCCTTTGGGTATTCTATGAAGACATATTTCTCCGATTTGGGTTTGAGCTTATCAGGATGAAACTTTTTCATATAAGCATCACAACCCCAAACTTTAAGAAACGACAACTTTGGTTTCTTGCCAAACCACAGTTCAGATTGTGTCGTCTCAACGGACTTAGATGGTGCCCTTTTTAACGTGCATGCAGCTATCTTTAATGCATAGCCCCAAAACGATAGTGGTAAATCGGAAAGAAACATCATAGATTGCACTATATCCAATAAAGTATGGTTATGACGTTCGGACACACCATTATCTTTGTGGTGTTCGGTGGCGTGAGTAGTGAAACTATTTCACATTGTTTTAGCGAAGACCAAACTCGTAACTCAAATACTCTTCTCCACGATCAGATCGTAGAAACTTTATTTTCTTGTTACGATGATTTTCAACTTCTCTCTGAAATTCTTTGAACTTTTCAAATGTTTCAGACTTATGCTTCATTAAGTAGATATACCCATATCTGCTCAAATCATCTATGAAGGTCAGAAAATAATGATACTTGTCGCGAGCCTTAATATTCATCGTACCACATACATCAGTATGTATGATTTCCAACAAATCTGTTGCTCGCTCCATTGTTCCGGAGAACGGAGTCTTAGTCATCTTGCACATGAGGCATGGTTCGCAAGCATCAAGTGATTCATAATCAAGTGATTCCAAAAGTCCATTAGCATGGAGTTTCTTGATGCGCTTTACACCAATATGACCTAAGCGGCGATTGCCACAAACAAGTTGCACTATCATTATTAACTTTGCATCTTTTGGTTTCAATATTATGAATATGTGTATCATTACGATCGAGATCCAACGAACCATTTTCATTGGGTGTGTAACCATATAAGGTTTTATTCATGTAAATAGAACAACAATTTATTCTCTTACTTAAATGAATAACCGTATTGCAATAAACATGATCAAATCATATTCATGCTCAACGCAAACACCAAATAACACTTATTTAGGTTCAACATTAATCCCGAAAGTATAGGGAGTGTGCGATGATGATCATATCAATCCTGGAACCACTTCCAACACACATAGTTACTTCACCCTTAACTAGTCTTTGTTCATTCTGCAACTCCCGTTTCGAGTTACTACTCTTAGCAACTGAACCAGTATCAAGTACCGAGGGGTTGCTACGAACACTAGTAAAATACACATCAATAATCTGTATATCAAATATACCTTTGTTCACTTTGCCATCCTTCTTATCCACCAAATACTTGGGGCAGATCCGCTTCTAGTGACCAGTCCCTTTGCAGTAGAAGCACTCAGTCTCAGGCTTAGGTCCAGACTTGGGCTTCTTCACTTGAGCAGCAACTTGCTTGCCGTTCTTCTTGAAGTTCCCCTTCTTCCCTTTGCCCTTTTCTTGAAACTAGTGGTCTTGTCAACTATCAACACTTGATGTTTTTCTTGATTTCTACCTTCGTCGATTTCAGCATCACGAAGAGCTTGGGAATCGTTTCCGTTATCCCTTGCATATTATAGTTCATCACGAAGTTCTATTAACTTGGTGATGGTGACTAGAGAATTTTGTCAATCACTATCTTATCTGGAAGATTAACTCCCACTTGATTCAAGCGATTGTAGTACCCAGACAATCTGAGCACATGCTCACTGCTTGAGCTATTCTCCTCCATCTTTTAGCTATAGAACTTGTTGGAGACTTCATATCTCTCAACTCGGGTATTTTCTTGAAATATTAACTTCAACTCCTGGAACATCTCATATGGTCCATGACGTTCAAAACGTCTTTGAAGTCCCGATTCTAAGCCGTTAAGCATGGTGCACTAAACTATCAAGTAGTCATCATATTGAGCTAGCCAAGCGTTCATAACGCCGCATATTCGCTCCTGCAATAGGTCTGTCACCTAGCGGTGCATCAAGGACATAATTTTTTCGTGCAGCAATGAGGATAAACCTCGGATCACGGATCCAATCCGCATCATTGCTACTAACATTTTTCAACTTAGTTTCTCTAGGAACATATCAAAATAAAACAGGGAGCTAAACGCGAGCTATTGATCTACAACATAGATATGCTAATACTACCAGGACTAAGTTCATGATAAATTTAAGTTTAATTAATCATATTACTTAAGAACTCCCACTTAGATAGACATCCTCTAATCTTCTAAGTGATCACGTGATCCATATCAACTAAACCATGTCCGATCATCACGTGAGATGGAGTAGTTTCAATGGTGAACATCACTATGTTGATCATATCTACTATATGATTCACGCTCGACCTTTCGGTCTCCGTGTTCGAGGCCATATCTGTTATATGCTAGGCTCGTCAAGTTTAACCTTAGTATTCGCGTGTGCAACTGTTTTGCACCGTTGTATTTGAACGTAGAGCCTATCACACCCGATCATCACGTGGTGTCTCAAAGACGAAGAACTTTCGAACGGTGCATACTCAGGGAGAACACTTATACCTTGATAATTTAGTGAGAGATCATCTTATAAAGCTACCGCCGAACTAAGCAAAATAAGATGTATAAAAGATAAACATCACATGCAATCAAAATATGTGACATGATATGGCCATCATCATCTTGTGCCTTTGATCTCCATCTCCAAAGCATCGTCATGATTTCCATCATCACCGGCATGACACCATGATCTCCATCATCTTGATCTATATCAATGTGTCGTCACATGGTCGTCTCGCCAACTATTGCTCTTGCAACTATTGCTATCGCATAGCGATAAAGTAAAGCAATTATTTGGCGCTTGCATCTTATGCAATAAAGAGAAAACCATAAGGCTTCTGCCAGTTGCCGATAACTTCAACAAAACATGATCATCTCATACAACAACTTATATCTCATCACGTCTTGACCATATCACATCACAACATGCCCTACAAAAACAAGTTAGACGTCCTCTACTTTGTTGTTGCAAGTTTTACGTGGCTGCTACGGGCTTAGCAAGAACCGTTCTTACCTACGCATCAAAACCACAACGATAGTTTGTCAAGTTGGTGCTGTTTTAACCTTCGCAAGGACCGGACGTAGCCACACTCGGTTCAACTAAAGTTGGAGAAACTGACACCCGCTAGTCACCTGTGTGCAAAGCACGGCGGTAAAACCAGTCTCGCGTAAGCGTCTGGCGTAATGTCGGTCCGGCCGCTTCATCCAACAATACCGCCGAACCAAAGTATGACATCTTTGGTAAGCAAGTATGACTTATATCGCCCACAACGCACTTGTGTTCTACTCGTGCATATAACATCAACGCATAAAACCTAGGCTCGGATGCCACTGTTGGGGAACGTAGTAATTTCAAAAAAATTCCTACGCACACGCAGGATCATGGTGATGCATAGCAACGAGAGGGGAGAGTGTTGTCTACGTACCCTCATAGACCGAAGCGGAAGCATTGACGCAACGTAGAGGAAGTAGTCGTACGTCTTCCCGATCCGACCGATCCAAGCACCGAAACTATGGCACCTCCGAGTTCTAGCACACGTTCAGCTCGATGACGATCCCCGGGTTTTGATCCAGCAATGCGTCGGGGAGGAGTTCCGTCAGCACGACGGCGTGGTGACGATCTTGATGTTCTACCGTCGCAGGGCTTCGCCTAAGCACCGCTACAATATGACCGAGGTGGAATATGGTGGAGGGGGGCACCGCACACGGCTAAGGAACGATCACGAAGATCAACTTGTGTGTCTATGGGGTGCCCCCTGCCCCCGTATATAAAGGAGTGGAGGAGGGAGGGCGGCCCTCTCTATGGCGCGCCCTAGGGGAGTCCTACTCCCACCGGGAGTAGGATTCCCCCTTTCCTAGTAGAACTAGGAGCCCTTCCAAGTAGTAGGAGTAGGAGGGAAGGAAAGGGAAGGGAAAAGGAGAAGGAAGGAAGGGGGCGCCTCCCTAGTCCAATTCGGACTAGCCAATGGGGAGAGGTGCGCCACCCTTTGAGGCCTGTCTCTCCTTTCCCGTATGGCCCATTAAGGCCCAATACGAATTCCCGTAACTCCCCGGTACTCCCGAAAATACCCGAATCACTCGGAACCTTTCCGATGTCCGAATATAGTCGTCCAATATATCGATCTTTACGTATCGACCACTTGAGACTCCTCGTCATGTCCCCGATCTCATCCGGGACTCGAACTCCTTCGTACATCAAAACTCATAAACTCATAATATAACATCGCCGAAACCTTAAGCGTGCGGACCCTACGGGTTCGAGAACTATGTAGACATGACCGAGACACGTCTCCGGTCAATAACCAATAGCGGAACCTGGATGCTCATATTGGCTCCTACATATTCTACGAAGATCTTTATCGGTCAGACCGCATAACAACATATGTTGTTCCCTTTGTCATCGGTATGTTACTTGCCCGAGATTCGATCGTCGGTATCTCAATACCTAGTTCAATCTCGTTACCGGCAAGTCTCTTTACTCGTTCCGTAATACATCATCCCGCAACTAACTCATTAGTTGCAATGCTTGCAAGGCTTAAGTGATGTGCATTACCGAGAGGGCCCAGAGATACCTCTCCGACAATCGGAGTGACAAATCCTAATCTCGAAATACGCCAACTCAACAAGTACCTTCGGAGACACCTGTAGAGCACCTTTATAATCACCCAGTTACGTTGTGACGTTTGGTAGCACACAAAGTGTTCCTCCGGCAAACGGGAGTTGCATAATCTCATAGTCATAGGAACATGTATAAATCATGAAGAAAGCAATAGCAACATACTTAAATGATCAAGTGCTAAGCTAACGGAATGGGTCATGTCAATCACATCATTCTCCTAATGATGTGATCCCGTTAATCAAATGACAACTCATGTCTATGGCTAGGAAACTTAACCATCTTTGATCAATGAGTTAGTCAAGTAGAGGCATACTAGTGACACTCTGTTTGTCTATGTATTCACACATGTATTATGTTTCCGGTTAATACAATTCTAGCATGAATAATAAACATTTATCATGAAATAAGAAAATAAATAATGACTTTATTATTGCCTCTAGGGCATATTTCCTTCACCCTCCCCTCGCCGCCACCCACCTTCACCACATCTCCCCTCCCCACCTCGATGCAGAACTCCCCCGTCCCCTCGATGCGGAGCTCGCTGTCGTCCATGGCCTCCCCCACGCCCTCCTCCTCTCGCCCCTCCCCTTCCCTCACCAGAAGGGAGAGAAGAACCCGAGGGAGGGAGATCCAAAACGATCCAGCCTCGGTCTCCGCTGCCTCGGCCTCGCGCCTCGCCGGAGCAGCTCCATCGTCGACCAAAGTCCCGCAGGTCGACGTGTTCCCCCGCTCTTCTTCCTCCCTCTGTTTGTTTCTCCCTTTTTTTCTCTCAAGTCTCAGTCCCCTCTGTACTTCTCTGTGCAAGGAGGCCGCCATGGACGCCTGAGGTCCTCTGCTCCGACCCACAACCCGGCGGCCTTGCCGACGTCGTCGCCGTGGTGAGCCGCAACCTCGATGGAGGTCCGGCTTCCGGATCCGAGCCACAGACACCCACCCGTCGTTTTCGTGCTTCCGCTCCTGCTCCGTCATTCTCATGCGACCATCTTGACTCCCTCCCGCACGCACGAGCAGCAGGAAGATGCAGTTCTTCGTCAAGACCTCACAGGTGCGCTGCCAGCCCTGCCGCCCTCCCCCTCCCGATCATGTACCGCTGATTGGTCTGGTTTGATTTTGCTGGGCCGATGTGCCTAGTAAATTGTTGATGCGTGCTGCTTGGCGTGAGAGAGCTAGCCCACTACCAACAGATTGATCACGATGGCTAGATGGGGCTGCTACGGGCAGCAGGTAGCATGGTTTGTTTAGTTAATTACCAACTGACAGTACAAGTAGTCTGGTCAATGCGTCTTCTCCTCTGTTTTGGTATACTGTTGCTGACAGTACAGCCGTACGTAGTGCCATTATCGCCTGGCGATTAGTCTAAACCTCGGTTGATTTGGACACCGGTGAAAAGCATGGCTGGAAGCAGCCGCTGGCTCTACTGAAAATTCTGTGATGGTGAAATAAGACCGGGCTTTGTTTTTTGCTGCTCTGTTTAATGCGTGTTGTACAGATATCATTGACATTTGCACTGAATGCGTGGTATGTACGCATGATTGAGCACTCTTAATTTTTTTAATGTTAGTTTTAGTTGTTTTAAGAATGATACTTCGTGACAATTTCATTGATTTTATGTTCTATGTAGAAGTATTGATCTTTTCAGCAATGTCATGATTTTTGTGTCATCACATTTTGCTCAGAGTTATTTGTTCATGTCTTCTGCTGCTGTCTCTGTAGGGTCATGAGGGAAGATATACCATATATATTCACGCCTCAAGGGAAGCTGCAACCTGCAGAACGCAAGAAAGGGTTGTTGTGTGTTCATTCGATTGTTGCTCTGCTGGGATCCTTCTCTGACCTTCTTGCCTTCGCGGTCTGTATGTTCTTGTCATCGTCCTGTGTGAGCTGCCAACAGATCATCCATCTCACCAACCTGACATGGTCTGCTTCTTCTAGGATGAGCACCTGATCGGCGTCGACGTGTGTGCCCGCAAGGTCGTGGGGTGCGAGGTCTATGAGCTGGTTGAGCCGCCGCGCGAAGACATCACTTCCCGCTTCGTTCACGCTTGGCCGCTGCCACCGGCTCTCTGCTCAGGTAACTCACTGTACACTTCTACTGCATGACCCTCTGATTATTTGCCACTAGCTTGTTAGTGATTGTAAATGGTGAGGTTCTGTGGCATTGTGAAAGGGCTAGCATTTCAGTTGTTGCTGCAAATGTTGATATTCTCAGAGGCTAGCTTGTGTTTATTGATGCTCCAGGTAGTGGTTATGTTTGAGAAGTGTAAGGGGCTAAAAATGAGCTTTTAGAGTAAATTAGTCCTCTTTGAATCTATTCATGGTCATATCTGTGTGAGATTTATATATAACTTACTATTTAGTATTTAATAACCAAACAAGATGTAATCCACATTATGTGTTCCACTAAAAAAGACTTTAGTTGTGTAATCCACATTATGTATTCCTATTTACTTTAGTTGTGTCTTGCTTGGTGGGAAGTGATCCAGTTAAGTGGCTGACTGGGAATATTATGCTGTCAAGTTCGTGTCTTAGTGCGTCTGAGAATGTTGTTTCTTTCTTTCTTCCTTTTGTTGCAAACCTGAAAAGAAAGTGCAATGTGAACCTGGAAGGTGCATGTACTGCTGCTACTTTCGTGTGCCAACTGCTATACTAGTTGGTTTGTGATGATCCAAACAAGTCGACAACAGTAGTACTGTTGGCAGTTGGTGTTTAATTTCATTGCTGCCGTGGTATTTATTCTTTCGGCATGTCATGTATATGCTTGGTTCCCTGATGGGTGCACTTTCTAACACGCGCAGGTGCAAGACAGAGACACGCCACCATGCAATTTCTTCTTCCACTCGCAGGCCTCCCACTCCAGTAACTCTTTTTCTGCTCCAGCATAGCATAGCTGGTAAGCAACCGCTCCTCTCTTTTTCTGCTCCAGCCATGGTGATTTCTGTCTAGTGCTTATGATGCTTTGGACTTGTAGTTTAGTGATGCCAAGTGTTGCATCGATAATATTTGATCAAAACCACCCAATTGGTTGAACAATCGAAGAGAGCCTGCTGCTAACAGACATGTTTTCTTTCCTAATAAAGATTGGATTGTTGTCCTGGCTCTGAAACATGCAACTTTTTTACCCGTCTAATAAGTCTTGATCAAATCCAGATTGTATCTACTTGTAGATGTAGACTATTCTATATTTTTTGTCGATTAAAAACCTGCTTGCATGTATCCATTTTTTGTCCTTTACAACCTGATCGATGTACAACCTGTTTGCTTGAAAGTAATTTTAGTTGATTCTTTGTTGGAGCGCTAAGACTATGCGTGGAACATTAGTTTTTATTATCTCAAACTACCGCCATGTGATTATGCAGGTGCCTAGTTTGTTTTTATTATATAAAACTACCTTCCTGGAACATTAGTTTGTCACCTTGTTTCTACTGAGTGAACATTAGATTTTATATGCTTCTGGTGCGTGATCCTTCTAATGCTAGGTGATTTGTTTCTTGGAATTTGGAAGAGGAAGACGATGAAGCGTGGTGGTTATCTATCAATATGCCTTGTGTTCTGGTTGTACTTCATAGCTAGTTTCATTGTATTTTGTACTGGTCTGGTTGTATGAACAGGATGTAAAGATTGTAATAGGCTACATTTATTGGTCTGGTTGTATTTTGTACTGGTCTGGTTGTACTGCTCTGGTTGTACTGGTCTAGTCATTTCAAGTATATAGTTCTGTTTCATTTAAAATATTTGTCATGAAATAGTTCTGTTTCTTTGTACTGTGAAAATGTGAGAAATAGAAAGTTGATGAGTTGGACACTTGGACTTACTTATTGGTAGAGGCCAAGGCCCAAAACGTGAATAGCATGCAAAAAGGCTGAGGCCCAAAAAAGAAGTCAACTTTTAAAAGGCCGAGGCCCAAAAAGAAATGGACCCTAAAGTTCTGTCTTAGAAACCAAAAAGGCCGAATTGCTGCGCTTGGTCCATGTAGCTAGCGTAAATTGACAGGAAAAAACATATATAAAAAGGCTGAATTAATGGGCAAGGCCCATGTAGAAAAACCGAATTAGACCGGGCTGAATCTTGTGCCACATCAGCTTGCCACGCTGGATGCCTACGTGGCCTGGGGAGGTTGCTAGTGACCAAAACGCCACAGTAGGAATATTTTGGTCGTAAACGTCTACGACCTTATCCCGAAGAAGGTCGCTATAGTCAGTTAACGACCGCCAGCTTTTGACCTTCTGTTTTTGGTCACAAAAAGGTCGCAAATGAAAAACCATGACCTTTCAGTGACCAATAGTGGTGGTCACAAGTTGACATATTTCTTGTAGTGAGAAAATATGAGGACGTAGACTCCTAAATTTGGTACTCACTCCAGAAATTTGCACATCTCTGACAAATCAACTTGATGGTTCAAATTTTTTGTCATGGATGTGCGCACATTTATGCCGATTTTTTTAATTTCATCGTAAACGTGCATTACAATGACCAACTCATATTGTTGGTAGCCAATTGTCGGGATCTCGATTTGAGGGGTTTGTAGGAAGCAACAATTTTTGCTTAAGTGGGTGACCGAAGGTTATCAATCCACGAGAGGTAACAACAAGAAATTTCCTCTGTCAAGTCGTAGTTTGAAATAAAATAAAATAATAATTATACCCGGACAGTTCTAGTGTGAGTGTCAACCACACTACTCTTCTTAGTTACAACGAGACATCGGTAGATAATGCTATCAAAAGTATTATGTGAATAGTGGTATATTCTCATCGTGTGTGATGGGCGAGGAGGGGGGAGGTAGGACCATTATTCACGAGTGAATTCTGAAACTAAATAGATGGTTGTTTGTCAACAAAGGAATGGACCAGTGGTACCAATATCCTCTTTGCTTTGTACCTCTTCGCCTCTTGCGAGAGTCTGCTATTGGATGATTTATCTATAATCCTTATGATTATGTGATTGCAAGCCATTGTTGTTGGCATGCATACATGCAAAATCTAATGATTATTATGATATACAGATCTTGTCATGCTTGAACAAATGAAATGCGTCTCCTTAATTTGTGGGACTTGTCATCCATGTCTCGTTCCTAAAACACATATATTACTTATGTCATATTTATATGGCCCGCATGATGGACTAGTATAGATTAACTTCCACCATTAGATCTGACAAATAAACGACGATTTTAATGTGACATAAAAGAGATCATCAAGAAGATGCAAACTAGTCAAAAATAATAGCGGGAAAAGGTTGGCAACAAGTGGTAAAACCTATCCATAAATGATACTATCTAGCAGTTTAAAGCACATATCACATTGTTCTCGAAAAGAGTTTGATAAAACTAAAATTAACCATGGCCACATCCATCTGCTTATTACATCTGCTAACTAAATAAAAAGAGACAAATGACCCTCAAACCACGTCCGAAACAAACCAGATTTAAGATGCTTGTGGCTAGCCAAGTCGGAGATGGATGCGCAGCTGCATGATGATTTAGTTGGGAGCGAAGAAGATCTCGGAGTCGAGCCTCTTGGAGCGGAACATCTTCTCCATCTCTGGAGTGGTGTTGAAGGCCGTCTCCAGCACCGCCGGTGATATTGCCTTCCACACCGAAGTCCTCCCAGCCAAGTGGCTAAAGATTGGGCTGCATTTTATATAAAACAAACATTAATTAACAGGTCGATATATACTTCAATATGCACGCTCGAATGTATATGTATCATTTATCTCGACAATGCAATTGTTTCGAGATGTGCCCAGTAAAATATATGTGAGCAGTTGAGGTTGACCTTGGTTCAGTTTAGGACAACAGAACAAGCTACGATGAATACTTAGTTTGTGTGTATGACCATATGCAGTGAGATTACAAAATTTATAGGAACATTTTTCCCAAGAAAGGGCATAGAGTAGTGTCAATAATTTCCGTTGACCTCTCTCTAAAGAATTACTATATACAAAAACCCTGAAAAAGTATATATTAAGGTGCGGTTTTATTTTAACAGTTTTGCTAAAGCACATCTAGATGTGCCATAAGTATTGCACATCTAATTCCTATGTCATTGATCTTACATTGAGATTCATGTGGATATTTTTTTTGTTCTTTTTCCCCCCTTTTATGCTTGATTCACTCACTTAGATGTGCAATAACTAAGCACATCTAGATGTGCTCTAGATGTGCCCTAGACACACCCTTTATGTTTATATCTACATTGTTACTACCAAAATGCAGTTAGACATGATACCATGGAGATGTTAAGAATAGATAGAAAATCACAAGTATTAAGTGAACCCTTTTTTTTGTGAATAACTAAAATGGTGCACCCAAAGAGTAGATTAGAAATAAGTAGATACTTAATTTTGCAAAACTCGCGTCATCGACGACGTCGTCGTGTTCTGCCACCCCTCCCCCCGTGACCTACGGGTCATCCGTGAGCTTCTGCGAGTCTTTGGGATGGCGTCCGGGCTTTGCACCAACTTTTCGAAGTGCTCGGCCACGCCCATTCAATGTGGGGAAGAGGAGATCGCATGTATCCGGAGCGAGCTGGCCTGCGCCGTGGTGAGCTTCCCCATCATCTACCTCGGCATCCCCCTTTCCGTGCGGAAGCCGTCGTCGCATTCCCTAAATCCCATCGTTGAAAAGCTGTCCAAGAAGCTATCAACATGGAGCGCAACTCTCCTCTCCCGTGGCGAACGCCTTGGCCTAGTTCGCCATGTGTTATGTGCCATCCCCTCACACATCATGGTCGCCATCACCATCTGCTCCACGGTGCTTAGGAAGGTCAATTGCATTATCAGAGAGTTCCTCTGGCACGGCAGGAAGGACACCCGGAGTGGGCATGGCCCCGTCAACTGGCAGCGCGTCTGCCGCCCTCTAGAGCTCGGCGGCCTCGGCATCCAGGACCTTTACCGCCAAGGCATTGCGCTGTGTGTGCGCTGGTTGTGGCTCCAACGCACCGATCCCACCAGGCCTTGGGGACATCTTCATCTCCCGAGCGACCCTGACGCCTCCGCTATATTTCGAGCTTCGACCTCCTGGGAAATCGGCGACGGCCGGACATGCCGGTTTTGGACAGACCACTGGATCAATGGCCAGACTGTGCTTGATGTGGCTCCCTCCCTCCTACCCCTTGTCCCACGACGCCGGCGGAGACGCACGGTCGCGGAGGCGCTCCATGATCGCAGTTGGATCGCCGACCTCCGCGGCGCTCTGACCCCTGGTGCGCTCGCAGACTATGTGAACCTGTGGAGAATACTACAGCCGATCGCGCTATCCAGCTCCCCCGACCGCCTGATCTGGAGATGGACGGCCAATGCCAAGTACTCGGCCAAGTCTTGCTACCTGGCCTTGTATGCAGGCTCCACCCCGGCCCCCTTCTGGCGGCTTACTTGGAAATGTTGGGCCCCCCTTCGAGTCAAAATCTTCACTTGGCTCGCCGACCTCGACCGTTGTTGGACTGCAGCTAGACTTGCCCGACATGGCCTGCCACACAACAACCGATGTGCCCTCTGCGACCAGGCCGATGAAACCATGCAGCACATCATCATTGGCTGCTCTTTCTCGAGGCAAATCTGGCATGATGTGCTCGCCTGGGTGCGGGCCACTATCCAACCTCCGTCCGGAGACGAAGACTTCCTTACCTGGTGCACGTTGGCCATCGCTGCCTTCCCCCTGGCCTTCGCAAGGGCATTGCCACGCTTACCACGCTCACCGCATGGTGCATTTGGAAGCACCGCAACCGCTGCGTGTTCGACGGCGATACCCCGTCCACCTCCACGCTGTTGACGTCCATTCAAGACGAGGCCTGGACATGGGCTCGAGCTGGTGCTCGCGGACTAAATATTTTGCTGGCATAGGCGTGTGTTTTGGTTGTATGGTGGGCTGAGCATCCCACCCTCAAAAGACTCTCTTGTAAACCCCCCCCCCCCCCCTCCTTGTTCCTATCAATGAAATGATACGCACTTTTGCGTATTCGCGAATTTTTTTGCAAAACTGAAACAGTATATACCGAACAAAAATAATGCATGCCATCAGATCTGATACACAATGCTTCACAAGTTCTAGCAGTTATTAGAAATTAAAAATGTGGAAGTCTCCTACGGTGCCTTTTGACATGCATGCATCTCGCGTACGTGTAACAGTAGCCTAGGCCTAGTGCAAGTACGTGACATGCTTGTGCGTAGCAAATATACTGAGGAAGTAGGAGTATGTACGTACTTGGGAGTGGTGATGATGGAGAACCACTCCATGCCGGTGTCGTCGGCGATCTTGGAGACGACGAAGAACCTGGGCACGATGAAGAGGCAGCCACCCTCGGCGCGGGTCTCCAGCACGCGGGTGCCGTCGATGCCCACCACCTGGACGCGCCCGCTCCCGCGCACGATGTACGTCACCTGGTACGCCGAGTCGCACGAGAAGCCCGGCGAGCACATGGAGTGCGCGTCGATCCTCACGAGGTCGGCGCCGAGCCCGACCTCCTTCACCAGCGGCAGGTTGGCCGTGTTGAGCACCACCACGCGCCCGCCGCCCTTGATGTCCACGTCCAGCGGCGCCTCCAGGCAGTTGAGCACCATGCCGTCGCGGTCCTCGGCGCGCGCGGCCGGCATCCTCTGACCGTCGGCGAGCTTGACGATGCCCGAGCCGGGCTGGGTGGAGACGAGCTTCGCCGCGGACTCCTGGTCGAGGTCCCACGCGCGCGCGACGAACTCGGTGGAGAAGCCGGTGAAGATGCCGGAGGCGCCCGTGAGCTGGAAGTTGGTGAAGCGGCCGGGGCAGTGGCCCTTGGAGGTGTCGCCGAGGAAGAGCACCACGAGCTCGCCCGCGGCGGCGTTGTGGTTGTGCCACCAGGTGACGGCGCCGAAGGGGAGCGCTAGGGCGTCGCCCTCCTTGACGGGGATCACCTTCTCCCTGGCGGCCTCCGGGAGGACGACCCCGCAGGCGCCGGCGCCCTGGAGGACGTAGGCGACCTTGGCCGAGTCGGAGTAGCTGGGGAGGGAGAGGCCGCCGGCGGCCAGGTGCAGCTTGGCGGCCCCGATGGAGGCCGCGCCGAGCATGGGCAGGTCGGCGGGGGACCAGTCGTAGTAGGCGCCGCCGTCGCCGCCGTAGGCCTTGGCGGGCTTCTTCGGGGACAGGTCCATGGACATGGCCTCGGCGGGGGACGTGCGCTGCACCATCGTGGTCGTGGATGGATCGTGCCGGTGCAACTTGCGTGCGATCGGTGGGTCGGTAGGGCTAGGAGCCTAGGAGTGGGAGCAGGATGATGAGATTGGAGTTGGAGAGGACGTTGGTTGATGAATGAGAATGAGAATGGGATGGAGGAGGTGGCTGCGGAAGGGCGAGTATTTATAGCCGCCCGCTCGTTGGATTATGATGATTAGGAAAAGTTTGTTTGTTTGTTGGAGCTAACAAATTAATCCTGTTGAATAGCTACTACTGCTAGACCGGATCGTGATTAGGACAAGGATTTTCTTTTTGTGCAGAGATAAAAGGATATAGATTATTCGATGACACGTATGGTTTGCTGACCGGTGCGCATGATTCGGTACATTAACCTGTAGGTGAATCCCATGCTGTATTCTTGTGGCCCATGCAAAATCCGAATTACATCGTATATACTGTTATAATTCTAAAGAAATTCACAAGTACTCGCATTTCATTGCCATGCATACTGTTCACCATGAACCGAAATTTGCATAAAACATGAGCCTGTGGTGATCACGCCCAGCCTCACAGCCTCCAGATGTAGTGAGGCCATTCTTCTTCGATCTACTCTACTAATAATGAATATCTAAAGGTAAATGGTGTTGATGAAGAATATATACAAGCTTTTTCCCATTTTGTGCAGAGCATTCCATGTTATGCGAAAACTTTCCGTCTTTCTTGGTTGAAAAGTAGATTTTGTGAACAGGAGTTGACCCTTGATCACTCTGAGGAGAATAACTCGCAAATTTGCAATCTTTGAGAAAAATAAGGTTGAGGATGGTACTACTCAGACTAGTTTGTAATCTTACTTTACTGGAATTCCGTCTCTGCTTATATCGGTGATCCATCACGAACTATGCTCGTTTGGTTTGATGCCCGTTATGCTAAAATTTGCCGTGGCGGAATCTTGAATTAGGGAACATTGTCACCAATTTTCTTGCGCATGACAGGGCCTCTAAAAATCGGCCAAATCACAGTCACCCTTCATGGACGAAACGGGTCCTTAGACAATATATTCCACTCTAGAGAGACCAAATTTACGCAACCCACTGTTATGCTGCAAAGACACAGCAGATCAGCCGGTGTTTGATCTGATACATGACAAGAACAGAACCAAGTTCACTTCCAAAAGGACTCCAATACAGATAAATTAAAAAGTACTCCCTCCGTCCCATAATGTAAGACGTTTTTTGACACTACACTAGTGTCAAAAAACGTCCTATATTATGGGACGGAGGGAGTAGTATTTAAACAGGAACATTCTTTAGTGTCCAGGCATGACATTAACCACAGATACGGAATTGATCAGCCAATTATTATCTTGATTGATATTTGTTCCACAATCCACAGATCCTGGTAGCAGTTGGCATACACTCAAACATGCAAAAGAAACATAATTAATACTGAATAACAGAGTCCGAGACACTGAAGAATGAAAATCTGAAGTTCCAGGTTTCAGCCATTGCAACACCAGTTTGATACCAATGAGGCTGCAACAGTAATGCCCAAAAAGGTACCGCAATTCAAGCAACATCGTTTGCAGAAGCTAGGCTCCAGTAACAATCGAGGTGGACTTCTGTCGGCCATCTGGGATGGCAAAAAGCACAATTGGTTTGGACGACCGGACAAATGGAACATCACACCTGTAGTACCCTTTCCTTTCGAGCTGTATAACTTCTCCTTTCTTGACGTTCCGCATGTTTGGGTCTCCGAGAGCTAAAGCTTCTCGTCGAGTGCAAGGGTTGAGATTGTCAAGGAAGTCCTCATCTTCTTCCAGCTGCAAAATGCGCTAGATATTAGGATCTAAAGTACATGCAGATACCACTTAATGATGGACCGAGACATGGACATAATGATTGAACAGATAACTCATCCAAGGAAACATCATCACATACATATAAAAAGAAGAAAACTAAATATCATGTACATCTGCTTTCAACACTAGTGGAGTGGAATATGGATAGGTTGCCATGTTGAGTTTCCAAGGACCAACCAATTCATCGAAAGTCTCAAGCTGTTGACTATTGAGGAAAGATAAGTTGGCCAAACCACGCATAGTTGAACAGATAGTAACTGTGCCACAGAAGTATCTAATAACTAGTCCAAGTGAAAAAGCATTCATACTACTAGAACGATAAATAATGTAGCACATATGTAGTGTAAGAATATGGTTCTGGCACCCATGTGATTGCATGCCTACCAACATGAACTTAGAACATGATCTCTTACCTTCTTTTTATTAATTAGGTAGTCAAAATCTACCAAAGAGAGAGACACAAGGTCTTCAATGTCTGATAGCCATGTTAGTTTCAGCTTTGTCATCTTCACTGACCCTTCAAGATGGAGTTCACCAACTAGTTGAGTGATTGTTCCATTATCTGTCTTGATTTCTCTAATGATAGCATTTCCCCAGTCCATCAAAGTGACTTCCTCACCCACACTAATGACTGATGCATCAGCATACTCTAGCCAAATTCTGTTGGCGAACGTTGTAGCCTTCTTCCCAGCACCCTCGTATTTCTTGTGCCGTGGTAAGATTCGAACAAATGGTTCCTCTGGACCATTAGCAAGGGTGAGAAGCACACATTTTTCTTTCAGCACAGCAGTATGCCTTCCACAAATTGGATCAACTATCTTCTTGTTGATTGTCCAGAGTTTATCCCACTCCATAAGATTCAGATTTTTTGAAGCGCCCTTCACAAATAGAAAATACAAAGAAGAAAAAAGGAGTTAATAACTCAGTTACTCAAATATACATATAATTACAAGATCATAAAAGAGCAACTCGTTACAAATTACCTGTTCCAGTATAAATTGGATCAATGCTTCAATCTTCAAGCCACGACGTACTATGCCTTGTACAGTGGGAAAGCGTGCGTCAGTCCAGTCCTCCACCATCTTGTTTTGGACGAACCACAGAAGCTTGCGCTTGCTAAGAACAGTATAAACCATATTCAGCCTGCTGAACTCATAGATTTCTACCCTCCGCAAGCCCATGTCTTGGAGGATACGATAGTACTGTGCATTCCGATCATGGTATTCACTTGAACGAAGAGCATGAGTGACTCCTTCCAGTGCATCAACAAATGGACAAGCAAAGTCATATGTTGGATAGACCTTGTATTTTGAGCCCACACGATGATGGGGATCAGGGTTGCAACGGTAGTACACAGGATCTCGAAGTGATTTGTTTGGGTCCTGCATGTCAAGTTTACCACGTACACAGCACTGAGTACCCCTTCTGGTGCCATTAACCATCTCTTTCCACAACGACAAGTTCTCCTCAACAGTACTGTTCCTACGTTTAGATTCCACACCATCCATCCTTTCACTCCTCATTTTCTCCTTGGGTGTATCATCAATGTATGCCTTTCCCTGCTTAATCAAATTTTCAGCCATTTCCATTAGCTTTGGGAAATAATCCGATGTGTATGTAACTACATCGTATTTAACCCCAAGCGTCTCAATATCTTTCAGGACATTCTCCACAAATTCATTGCTTTCCTTAGAAGGATTTGTGTCATCAAATCGAACTATTAGACGCCCTTTATATCTCTCTGCAAAATACTTGTTCAACAGTGCAGCCTTTGCATGACCAATGTGGAGATACCCGCTAGGCTCTGGGGCAAAACGAACACAAACCTCCCCAACTTTTGCACCTGGGAGATCTATTTCATGACCTGACGTGTTCTCCTTCAAACCAGGCATCTTTTCTTTCAAACTTGGCGCAGGAGATTTGCCAATTCCTCGCTTGCCAACATAAGCAGATGTAACTTCATCCAGTGCATCTCCATAGTCTGCAGCTATACTGTTAAACCAGCGTACAAGGCTTTGATATTTCTTTGACCTCCTTAGACTTTCCCATCGTTGACCAGTTCCTGAAGAAAAGAGTTGTGACCTCTAAGTCAAGACATAGAGAGAGGGAGAGACCAATAAATTACTCAACGATGAAAGAAGCCACGTAATTACCTGTGAGATTTGACCACACAACAATGTCAGCAATTGATAGGCCATAACCAACCAAAAAAGTTCGAGTTGCCAAGTACCCATCGAGGAATGAGCAAGCAGTTTCAAATTCAGAGCCTGAGAGAATGAGTGGTGCGTACTCAAGCCATTGGTCAACCTACAGATTTGCAAACAATAGCAACTCAGGACATAGTGAGATGATAGCGAAAATCAATGACAAACACAGTAAAACCAGAACATACTTGTGCTGCCTGAATATCGTCCTGTCCATAGAAGCTGGAAACAGATGCAGCACGTGCAATGTACCGGAGAATTGTGTTGACACCATGTATAAAATCCCTGTGCAGAATCATGATAGTTTCACTGAGACGCTACAAAATACCATACAAAAATACTGCTATATTTCACAAACAAAACTGTTTTGGTTGACACAGAATGTTCTAACAGTCGTGAGTGCCATCAACACAATTTTCTGGAACCAGGAATTTTAGGACGAGGAGATTAAAATAAGAGGTAATCTTCAGAGCCAACAACAGTAACTATTCAAACATATATCATGGTAATAAAGTGTACACAGTTCTTGTATAAAATAAAGGAAATGTGGTAGTTAATCAGAGAGAGGGAGGGAACCTAAAAGGTATAATTGAACACTGATCACTTACCCAGAACTGAAGTGTAGTGTGGGCACTGAACCTGACGCAAGGGTCGGATCAATGATTACGGAAACACCTGCAATCTTAGCAGCCGAAATGATGGAAAGTGGCGGCCTGTCCTGGGGGAATGCTAGTTTGACCTCCATTCGGACCATTGCCAGCCAAAGAGCGGAAATCTGCGAATGGCAGATAAATATTGTCAGCCAGACGGATCAATGAACAAGTCATGAGCCAGCATGGCATAACATGGAAGGTGGAACCTGAAGATCAATCAGCTAACATGCAAAAGGAGAAACAATCACTTTAAACGGTAATATTTTAGGTCTGACTGCTAAAATCAACAACACAGTGTAAAATTACCACTATATTCCCAATCATAAACAAGATTTGGAACATCTACCATGCCAACAATACCACTAGTGCTAATGTGTTAACCAATTTCGGCCAGTATAACCAAGACAAAGCTCCTACTCTCTCGAATTGCATGTAACTGCTAAGCTTTGATTTGAGGTCAAGACGGCACAGATGAAACAACTTAATCTTTTCATTTTCATAACATTTGCTCATCTGAAAAAAAAATCAAACTACAATTGGTAAACATTTGCCCCTACAAGCATTATCACAAACACCTATCAAGCAAAATCCTTTCACGAGTAAACATGAACGTGCACTGGGAAAATCATGCGGCGAGCACTCATCAAGAAATAGTCATCATTATATTCTCACACTATCAAATCTACAGCAAGTACTCATCCCATACAAAAATCAGGAAAACAAATTGAACAGACAGAGGATGCCAGAGGAAGAAGAGGGGGGTGAGGGAGGGGGGGGGGGGGGAGGGGGAGTGGGGGGAGGCGGAGGGAGGACGAAGGACTGATGGCTACCTGCCTACGGACTGGTCGGCGACGCAGCTCCGGCCGGCGGCGTTGCTGGGCGGGAGCGGCCTGCTCCAGGGAGGGGCGCGCTGCTGGTGGGAGCGGCTGCTCGACGCAGGGACGCGCTGCTGGGATCCTGTACCGGCGGCGGCGCAGCGGAGGCTTCGGCCGGCTAGGCGCTCCGCGGCGGAGGGCCGGCAGTAATGGCGGCGGCTAGGAACCCTAATATTCTTTTTTTTTTTACACTGGCTAGGAACCACGCACTAACTCGGCGGGCCTGAACATGTACACGCATTGAAGCCTGAAGGGAGAAGGAAGTACCACGGTTTTTTTTTAGGAAGGAAGTACAACTGCCTATGTTTTTTTAGGGGAAGGAAGTACAACTGCCGCCCGCAGCGAGTCCTACCACGCGGTCCACACGGCCCGGCCCAGTAACCGCGTCCCATCATCATGCCACTGTCATGCCTCAAAAAACAAATTGTCGTTTTTTCTTTTTGTTTTCTATTCAGATTTTTTTTGTTCTTCTGCCTTATTTTATTATTTTTGTTTAAATTTAGAAATATTATAAATATATATATATTACAAACACACTTTATGTAAAAAATTAAAAATATTAATCTTTTATTTAAAAAAATGATGAACATCCATAGAAAATGTTTATACATTGTCAAAAATGTTTGTTTTATTCAGAAAGAATAATTTATCATTAAAAATTTATGTTAAATTTAAGGAAAATGTTCACAAGTTTCACAAATGTGTACGTGAAAATTTCAAGATTTTTTTTTTTTGCACAATGTGAAAAAAAACGTTAACATGCCCCTCACAAGGGTGGAAATGATAGAGGAAGTGGTGGAAGCGGCAGTGCCTGACATGGCTTTGATCTGCAGCGGCTAGATTGGTTTTCCTCTCGGGCTAATGGCTTTCTCTCAAGTTTGCTAGATGCGTTCAGGATAGGCTCCGATGACGATATATATCGGGAAGTTTGCCGTGGCTTACAAGTTGTGGAGATTGCTAGGATACTGCAAGAGTTGAACTAGAGAGACAGAGAGGTTACATCAAGGGGAAGGTTAAACAGAGAAAATAGAAGAAGAGATAGATATGTAAACAAGCATCATATCTCCTATCTAGTCTATCTAACATTATTTACTCTTTAATTAAAAATTCACACTTAACATGTTCTTGTTTTTCAAGACGTGGCTCATTTTGGTAATGTCTTTATTCTAGTAGGAAATAAAAAAAGAGGCGAACTTTTATTTTTACATGGTGTATTCTCAGATGTTGAGGCATTCATGCATAGTTCACCAGCAAAGAAAGTATACGTAATAAAGAAATAAAAAATCATCGTATGGCCTAAAATTGCCAACACTTTCTTAACCACGCTTGCGCTACCTACTTCATGAGAGACAAGTTCACTGTCTCGTTGCATGCAGACCGTGAGCTGATGATGCGAGAATCAACATGTGATCCATCATCCAATCACACGTCTCCATTCTCCATCAAGATCCTAGGCCTAGCCACAGCATATCTCCTTTCTCTGGGTCTCAAGTTGCCACGTCCTGAGGGATGACGAGATCCCTGCTGCACCAATAGCATCGAAGATCAAGATTTTTTTCCTGTATATATCTATCTTGTCGGTACACACAGACCAGAGCTCAATCAGTTCCTTAAATAGCTCCATCCTCCACTCGTCTCAAACCATCTCCACACTCACTCTTCAGTTCTCACTGTTTGGAGAACACGCAATACACCTCCCGCCTTAGCAGCGCAATGGCGACTACCACCATGTCCCTTTCCTCGGCCTTTGCCGGCAAGTCGGTGAAGAACGTGGCTTCACCAGCTCTCTTTGGTGAGGCCCGTGTCACTATGCGCAAGACCGCTGCAAAGGCCAAGCCAGTTTCATCAGGCAGCCCGTGGTACGGTGCCGACCGTGTGCTCTACCTCGGCCCGCTTTCCGGCGACCCCCCAAGCTACTTGACCGGCGAATTCCCAGGCGACTACGGGTGGGACACCGCCGGACTATCGGCCGACCCTGAGACCTTTGCCAAGAACCGGGAGCTCGAGGTGATCCACTGCCGGTGGGCCATGCTCGGTGCACTCGGATGCGTCTTCCCCGAGCTTCTTGCACGCAACGGCGTCAAGTTCGGCGAGGCCGTATGGTTCAAGGCCGGTTCCCAGATCTTCAGTGAGGGTGGCCTCGACTACCTAGGCAACCCCAGCCTCGTGCACGCACAAAGCATCCTTGCTATATGGGCATGCCAAGTCGTGCTCATGGGCGCCGTTGAGGGGTACCGCATTGCCGGTGGCCCACTCGGTGAGGTAGTTGACCCACTCTACCCCGGCGGCAGCTTCGACCCACTGGGCCTGGCCGACGATCCAGAGGCATTTGCGGAGCTCAAGGTGAAGGAAGTCAAGAATGGTCGCCTCGCCATGTTCTCCATGTTTGGCTTCTTCGTGCAGGCCATCGTCACCGGCAAGGGCCCTCTCGAGAACCTCGCCGACCACCTCTCCGACCCTGTCAACAACAACGCATGGGCGTTTGCCACAAACTTTGTTCCTGGCAAGTGAGGCGTTGGCGCTCGCTAGCTGCGAGTTGTAGCCATCAAGGCAACTGCGGTGAACTGCATACATAATGTGTGGTTCAAATTGTAACATCATGGTGTAAATTACAAGGATCGTTGTGGAAATGGTTTGATCTGCCGGCTTGCTTCATGTCCTGGATGTAGCCTATGTGTTGCTTCATGAGAAATGAGAATGATAAATACTTGGGCTATTTGTTTTTTCCATGAGAAATTGAGAACGATAAATACTTGGCCGTTATTTAATCAGAAGTCGCTCTTCGTGATGGCAACTTATGCTCTCATTTTCTTATGGTCCATCGACCATCATGATCATGCTGTCTGTTCGGAGAGCCCGTTTGATGCTGCTTCCTGTTTGTGTGCACCCGTGGTGTGTTTTGGGCCCTGTGGAGTGGCCCTACTGCAGTATGGGCCAATTGTTGGTCGGTGTTCCTTGATTTGGGGTTTGTTTTCTGCCGTGCACTTCCGCGTTCGTGAGAGGCTTGCTTTGTGGTGAGTGCTCCTTGATTTGGGGTCACCTGCTGCCGCCGTTGTGGCTCTGCCCGCCGCCTTGGTGGCCGTGGCCGTGCCCTTCGCGTGTTGCTGGTTGCTTCCTCTTCTTCTGTGTGTGTTCAATGCATCTGTTGGCGACGTCTCCGCTGACATTTGGCCTCCTGTGCTTTCCTTTGTTTGTATTTTGTTCGGGATTTTGAGGAGCAGGCATGTACGCAGGTGTTTAGGTTGGGATGCTCAGTTTGAGAGTTTGTTTGATTGATTTTGCAGCTGCAATGTGCTTGCTATGCGATCAGTGGTCCTTCTTTTGGATTTGTATATGTATGCTTCACATTTGGGGAGATGTTTGCTTATGGATGTTTACTGAACTAACTCTGATGCTCCTTCACATATGTTCTGAATATTGTTGTTTGTCTGCCAGATTGTGCTTTATTTTTCAGTGGTTGTTCATCTTTTGATGTTCGTGTATTTAGGACTCTTTGTTGGGCTGTCATGGCTGAAATACATGGATAACTTAACCAAGAATCAGTCTCCACTCCACGATTGACTGAACGTGCGTGAGACATCAGCAGAAAAGAAAGATTTGAAACCTACATACGCGGGCCTTAGCAACTCAACAACTCTACATGGGCAGGCCCGCCTAAAATCTCCTACTCCCTCCGTTCACTTTTATAAGACCTTTTAAACATTTAAGACAGCACTTAAGACAGTTCAATTTCAGTTGTCCTAAACGACTTACAAAAGTGAACAGAGAGAGTACAAATTATGCACCTAACGCCGGTGCGGCGAAGCGCGCCGTCCCCTCTAGTATCATCTTTGAAACCAGGTTTTTCAGGGGATCATTTAAGTGCTACAAAATGTCCGGCTCTCTCTTTTTATTCTTTCTTTTTTGCGGAGAAATGCCCCGCTCTGTCTTTGCCAGCAGGACTGCACATTTAATTTGGTTAAGTCGATAAATAAGATCTTATTTTTTCCTCCAAAAGGCGAAGGTCATGTATTGAAATCAATTGACCCTTACAAAGTCATTCTTGTACAAATTTAAAATTACACATAGGTTTTTGGGAAAATCCACACCACCTTCTTCCTACACCCGTCGACGACGCTCCGTGAGCGGAACTCGATACCGCCTATGGACCACCAAAACATCATCGGAGTCAGGAAAACGTTGTTGACGCGGCGGCCGGAAGTCGTCGATTGGAGCTAGAAAACTCTGCCGACGATTATCGAAAACACAAATCGCGGTCCTAGAGAAAAGAAGACGGCCACCCAAAATCTAGGGAGACATAACCTCACAAAGTCACTGATCAGCCTGGACGGCATGAGCGGGCTTTCCGCCCGCTCGTGGCCCGTTTAGGACCGGCCCGTACGGTCCAGGCCCGACAGAAAAACTTGCCGGTCCGAGCCCAGAAAAGGAGACCGAAAATTTTTAGGTCCGGTCCGGTCTTTATCCGGGACGACCGAGCGGACCGCTGGCGGCAAGGCCCATCAAGTGTACAGATCAAGCCACCGAGGCCCACCCCGAGCCGAGCGACCCCTCCCCTCGTTCCATTCCCCCCTGGCTCGATTCCTTCTGCGTTCTGCCCCTCCAGCGCCTCCTCCTCTGTTCCTTTATCCCTAACCCTAACCCAGGCGACGGCGCCGTTGCCCGCGGCTCTCCCTTCACCGACGGCGCCATCTCGTCCGAGTCCGAGCTGGAGGAGCACGTGTACGTCGGGGAGGCAGCAAGGCCAGCACGCCGTCGGTCCGTCCTTCCCTGGTTCCTCACCGAGCGCCACGAAGAGGAAAAGGTAGCCTCCTGAGATCTCTGTTCTTAAGTTTTTCATACTCCCAAGCCCCAATCCCGATTGGTATCTTCCTCCAATCTACGTCACAGAGTAGATGTTGTAGTTTAGTGAGCTGAACAATCTTGCTGGCAAGTCTTTGTTTTGGTGAGGAGATAATGGTGAAGGAGAAGGGGGATTATGTGCTGTTTTTTTTTTGTAGATAATGGTCAGGAGATAATTGTGTTTATTTGCACTAGTAGTAGATGATTTGGTCAGGAGATAATGGTGAAGGAGAAGGGGGAAGAGAGGGGGATTTTGTGCTGTTTTTTTTTGTAGATAATGGCAGGAGATAATTATGTTTATTTGCACTAGTAGTAGATGATTTGGTCAGGAGATAATGGTGAAGGAGAAGGGGAATGAGAGGGGGATTATGTGCTGTTTTTTTGTAGATAATGGTCAGGAGATAATTATGTTTATTTGCACTAGTACTAGATGATTTTCTATGCTACAAAAAGAGAAGATGAATTATTTGCACTTGATTGATGTACTGACTGCAGATATTATGTGCTATTTTTTGTAGATAATGGTGAAGGAGAAGGGGAATGAGAAGGGAAAGGGTGATGGTAAGGAGAATGTGAAGGCGAAGACAAAGGAGAAGAGAGTGAATTACTTAATTAGGCAAGATTCGGCGCTGCCTCCGCCGGTTCCGAGGAAGAAGAGGAAGCCTAAGGTGCAGATTAAGAAGACAAAAGACTTTCCCAATGCCCCAACGGGAGAGTTGATTTGTAGGTTAAAAAAACACCATCCACCTCCTCGGCGTCTCCCCGACCGCACCGGTGCCGGCGTGTGTGCCGCGGAAGCCGCTGCCTCCGGCTCCGCAACCTGCTCCGAGCTACCTCATGCATCTACTATTGTATGATTGCTTTACTTGATGCTTGATGTAGCCATATTTCCATATAACCATATAGTTGTTGTTTGCTTATTTGTGTGCTCATGTGTGTTAGGTGGTAGATGACGAGGAGAAGGAGGACGACGAGGACGAGGACGTGGACATGGATGAGGACAAGGACAAGGATGATGAGGAATATGAGGAGCAAAATCTGTTTATAGTCCTGCCACAAGCGAGTGCTGATATGTCGGATGATGATACATCAGAAGAGTATAAGGAATCAGCTGATGAACAAGAAGGTGATACTATGTCCGAGGAATCACTTGTGCATGTTGTCTCTAGTGAGGAGGAGGAGGAAAGAGAAAGGAAAATCAGTTTGTGGATGTCCAAAAAACAATGTAAATGCTGTCCAAATTTAGTTATTCTTGCTGTCCAAATTTAGTCCAGTGCTTCCTGTCCAATTAGTTGTTTGTGGCTGTCATATTCATGTTGTTTTGGTGCACAATTTGTGGCTGTTTGTGGCTGTGATCAATGTTTGTGCATGTGATTTTTGTGATATTGTTCCTCTCAAAATCAATTGTTTTGATGTCCAAAATACAAATAAAATGCTGTCCAAATTTAGTTATGCCATAGTAGTCATTATACAGAAACAGAGCACTCACTAAATTTGGACAGGGCACTGCTAAATAATGGCCAAAACGCTTAATAGAGCACTCCCAGGACTAAACAGTGGCCAACAAAGTACTCTCAGTGTAACACCCCGGATGTAACTTTCCATATTTGTAACTCCAACTCTTGCCATTTTCGGCATTGTGATATGAGATTCCCTCCGTGGTTGGGTTTTTGTCTTTCGTTTTGCATTTTGTCCATGTCATGCATTTCATATCATGTCATCATGTGCATCTCATTTGCATACGTGTTCGTCTCATGCATCCGAGCATTTTCCCCGTTGTCCGTTTTGCAATCCGGCACTCCTATGTCCCCCGGCGTCCCCTTTTACATTTTTCGTGAGCGGGTACTAAACGTTCTCGGAATGGACCGAGGTTTGTCAAGTGGCCTTGGTACACCACCGGTAGACCACCTGTCAAGTTTCGAGTCATTTGGAGCTCGTTTGATACTCCAACGGTTAACCGCATGACCGCGAAGGCCTCTTTTGGGTTGCAGTCCAACACCCCTCCAAAACAGCCCAATAACCCATCTAAGTCACTTCCATGTCCATCGCCGTTCGATCATGATTGTGTGGGCGAAAACTACACCACATTTGGAGCTTCCTAGCTCCTTCTACCTATAAAACCCCCCCCCCGAAATCCCGGGTCATTTCCACCCTAACCCTAGTCCCGCTCCTCTCGCGCCACGGACACGTCTCGACGGGCAGACGCGTCCGCCCGCGCCCGGCGAATCGGGAGCCGCCACGCATGAAGCCAGCGCCCCATCGCCGCCGCCCATGGAGCCCGCCCCGGCCCCGAGGCCCACATCGCCACCTCCCGCGCCGCGCCCGAAGCCGCTGCCGCGCCCTCGCGCCGCCGCCGCGCCTCTCCGCTGCGCCCGCCTCCGCTCCGCCGCCGCCCGCCGCCTCCCGGCCACCCGCCCCGCCCGCTGTCTCCGCGTCGCCCGGCCGCCAGCGCCCGACCGCGTCGTCCCGGTCGCCGCCAAGGCCGCCGGCCCGGCCTCCTCGGGCAGATCCTCCTCCGGCGCCCTCTCCCTCTCCGGCCGCCGCTGCTTCGTCCGGCGAACCTCGATCCGCGCCGAGCCGGATCTAGATCCAAAACGAGAGGTTGACTTTCCCCGAGCCCCGGTTTTCCTCCGAGTGAAATGCTCTATAGTGAGTGCATCGAGCTCTTAAACATGCCTACTTGTTATCTGTTTTTGTGATGCCTTGTTTGCTGAATCTATTAACGAAACTTGCTATATTGACATGGGTGCTATTACATTTTCTGATCCCTTTTGGCTCATGGTCAGTAAGGGACTTTTGTTCTATGCTTTGAGTAGATTCATGCCATGCCTTGTTTTGATATTATAAGTTCCTGTAGCATGTAGTTTGCTTGCTATGAACATTGCTTCCTGATGCTGATTCTGCCATGTTCAGTATTTTCACTAAGTCTGTGAAGCTGATATATTTTGCACTTTTGCCATGCTTGTTTGGACCTGTTATGGTGTGATTTAGCCGTAGCTCAGTGTTCATCTTTTTTCAAGCATCTTGAGTAGATCACTGCCATATGCTTTTTTGGTACGTTTGGGTGTAGTAGCTTAATGTTTTGTTGCTTGCTATGTGGCATCATGCTGTTAATGGCAGATTTGTGTCATTCTTGTTTTGCCTGTCATTTGCAAACCGTGCATCCGATTCCGGTGATCTTTATATCGATTTCAACCGAAATCGTCTCACCTTTCCAGCGGCATACTTGGTTTGCCAAGTTGATGCCTGATTCATCATTTTCCTTCCGGAGCACGCATATGCATTGCATCTCACATCTCGCATATCATGCCATGTATTGCATCATGTTGTTTGTGCATCGCCCGTGATTTATTGTGGTTCCTTTGTTTGTGTTCTTGCTTGGGTAGAGCCGGGAGACGAGTACGTGAACGAGGAACCTGTTGAGAACGCTTACGAGGATCAAGCTTTCGACAACTCTGAGAACCTTGCACGCAAGATGACCATACCCTCGATATCACTTCTATCTTTGCTTGCTAGATGCTCGCTCTTTTGCTATGCCTATGCTACGATGCCTATCACTTGCTTATCATGCCTCCCCTATATTGCCATGTCAAACCCCTAACCATCCTTTCCTAGCAAACCGTTGTTTGGCTATGTTACCGCTTTGCTCAGCCCCTCTTATAGCGTTGCTAGTTGCAGGAGAAGAATGAAGTTTGTTCCTTGTTGGAACATGGAGATGTTGTTCCTTGTTGGAACATGTTTACTTGTTGGGATATCACAATATCTATTGTTTAATTAATGCATCTATATACTTGGTAAAGGGTGGAAGACTCGGCCTTATGCCTGGCGTTTTGTTCCGCTCTTGCCGCCTTAGTTTCCGTCCTACCGGTGTTATGTTCCTTGATTTCGCGTTCCTTACACGGTTGGGTGATTTATGGGACCCCCTTGACAGTTCGCTTTGAATAAGACTCCTCCAGCAAGGCCCAACATTTGTTTTACCATTTGCCACCTAAGCCTTTTTCCCCCGGGTTTTCGCGAGCCCGAGGGTCATCTTTATTTACACCCCCGCCCCGGGCAGTGCTCCTTCGAGTGTTGGTCCGAATTGAGCTGACTGCGGGGCCACCTCGGGGAAACTTCAGGGTTGGTTTTACTCGTAGCTAGTCTCATCCGGATGTGCCACGAGAACGAGATATGTGCAGCTCCTATCGGGATTTGTCGGCTGTCAGGCGGCTTTGCTGGTCCTGTTTTATTGTTGTCGAAATGTCTTGTAGTCCGGGATTCCGAGACGATCGGGTCTTCCGGTAGAAGGAATATCCTTCGTTGACCGTGAGAGCTTATAATGGGCTAAGTTGGGACACCCCGCAGGTATTATCTTTCGAAAGCCGTGCCCGCGGTTATGAGGCAGGTGGGAATTTGTTAATGTCCGGTTGTAGAAAACCCGAAGTTGACCTTAATTAAAATACATCAACCGCGTGTGTAGCCGTGATGGTCTCTTCTCGGCGGAGTCCGGGAAGTGAACACGGTGTTGGAGTTATGTTTGACGTAAGTAGTTCGGGATCATTTCTTGATCGCTACTAGCTGCACGACCGTGCCTTGCTTCTCTTCTCGCTCTGTTTTGCGAATGTAGCCACCATATATGCTAGTCGCTTGCTGCAGCTCCACCTCACAACTCTGTCCTTCCTATAAGCTTAAATAGTCTTGATCTCGCGGGTGTGAGATTGCTGAGTCCCCATGACTCACAGATTCTACCAAAACAGTTGCAGGTGCCGACGATGCGGTCTGAGATGACGAAGCCGAGCTCAAGTTGGAGTTCGACGAGGAACGTGGTCGTTACTATGTGTCTTTTCACGATGATCAGTAGTGGAGCCAGTTGGGACGATCGGGGATCTGTGTAGCATTTGGGGTAGTCTTCTTTTATTTTGGTTCCGTAGTCGGACCTTGAGTGTATTCTGGATGATGGATGTTTATTTATGTATTGTGTGAAGTGGCGACTGTAAGCCAACTATGTATCTCTTTCCCTTATGTATTACATGGGTTGTGTGAAGATTACCTCATTTGCGACATTGCTTTCAATGCGGTTATGCCTCTAAGTCGTGCTTCGACACGTGGGAGATATAGCCGCATCGAGGGTGTTACACTCAGGCTGGAAAACAGCCTAAACAGAGTCCCAGCCATCGGTCCCATTCGGTCCATTCGGGCTGACCGAGCTTTGCTCCTTTCATTCCGGTCTTGGAAATTAGGCTAGCTGGCCACCTCGGTCCGGTCCGGACCGGACCGGCCGCGGCCGATCCAAAGGCTGGCTCGGTCAAAGCCCGGACCGGACCGCACCGCGTCCACCCTGAGTCACTGACAGTGTCAAAGCTTGTCGGTCGGACATGCCAGGGACGAAAACACGAAGTTATGACTAGTGGTTGGGTATGTGGTTGTGCAACCCAACGACCCGAGTTCAATTCCCAGAATTGACAGGTGATGCACAGGGGTTTTCCCCCGTTTATTGAGGATCAAGCTTGATGTGTGGTGGAACCACTCACCAAGAAATATCTTGATACTCATTTAAAAAATTCTGAGGACCATGTTTATCTTGGTACTCACACTAAAATGGCCGTATGCATCCTTAGTTGGTGCAGAGGCCGGGAAGTGAAAATCTCCCCATTTTTAAAGAAGAGTGGATGGCGCCTCGGGAAAAACATCCCCCGCGTCGTCCCCGCTAGGGCGGCTCGGGCGGCTCCCTACCTAGCCGCCGGGGGCGTATACTCCTTCCTCCCCACCCTGCGTCGCCACCGGGGGACGCCGCCGGTCTAAGCCCGGGGGCCGACGGCGGTGGCGGAGGACATCACCTCTCTCCCGTGGATCTGGGTTGTGCGGATCCTCGATCGTGTGGGCGCCTCGATCCGATCGGCAACGGCGATGGCTGGCGCGGCGGCGCCGGAGGCGGCGCTGGCTGCGGGCGCGGCGACCAGCCCTGTTCGGGCGGCGGCGGCGCTGCGGTCGGCGACGGTGGCGGTGCGCCATCTGCCTTTGGATCGGCGACGGCGGCGTGGAGGGCCTGGTGGTTGTTGGGGAACGTAGTAATTTCAAAAATTTCCTACGCACACGCAAGATCATGGTGATGCATAGCAACGAGAGGGAGAGTGTTGTCCACGCACCCTCGAGACCGAAAGCGGAAGCGTTATGACAACGCTGTTGATGTAGTCGCACGCCTTCACGATCCAACCGATCCAAGTACCGAACGTCACGGCACCTCCGTGTTCTCGCACATCGCTCAGCTCGATGACGATCCCGGACTCCGATCCAGCAGGGTGTCGGGATGAGTTCCACAAGACGACGGGCGTGGTGACGATGATGATGCTCTCACAGCGCAGGCTTCGCCTAAACTCCGCGACGATATGACCGAGGTGGAATATGGTGGAGGGGGCACCGCACACGGCTAAGGAACGATCCGTAGATCAACTTGTGTGTCATGGGTGCCCCCTGCCCTGTATATAAAGGAGCAAGGAGGAGGTGGCGGCCTAGGAGGGGCGCACCAGGGGAGTCCTACTCCCACGGGAGTAGGACTCCTCCTTTCCTAGTAGGAGTAGGAGAGAAGGAAGGGAAAGGAGAAGGGAAGGAAGGAGGGGCGCAGCCCCTCCGCCGTGGAATTGTCACGGCAGATGTCCTCGTGAAAGGACTTAGTCGCAGGGCCATCGACGGGTTAACTTAGAGGGTTAAAGCGGACACAAAGACACGGGAGTTTATACTAGTTCGGCCCCTTCGATGAAGGAAAAGCCTACGTCTAGTTGTGATGGGATTGATGTGATTTCGACGACTAGGGAGCAATAGCTTCGCTTAAGCCTCGAATTGTCTGTCTCTAATCCGCCGCCGGGTCGTCCCCTTATATACACGGGTTGACGCCAGGCCGGTCTACAGAGTCCCGATCCGGCTCATACAAGTGTCCGGCTCGGTCTCTTCTCTCTTATCTTACAGCTCAAGTTACAAGATTAAGGCGGTTTACATGACTGGACCCTAATCCGTCTCTGGGCATTGGGCCTCCTCCGTGGGCCCTGATCATGGACGAGGGTAACCCGGCCCCTTCAGGGCGGTTTACACTCAGTAGTTATATCCCCAACATTAGGCCCCAGATTGACTTGAACCGGTTCATGTTAATCTTCAACATCTTTAGGAAACTCTTGATCTCCCTTCATATTTCGTAAACCGCCATCTGCTTGAACCGCCGTGACGTCATCCTCCGATCCCCGTGTCAGGGCGCCTTGACGTCATCTTTAATAAAGAAATCCAAACAGTAAGATTCCTTTTCATTTAATGCTATCCCGGAAATCGAGGCGGCCGCTGCGCCGTCCGCCGCTTTTGACTCCTCGATTCTCGCGCTTGTTAATTGCTTCAGTTCCTTATAAATAGACCGGCAGGCCCCTTTCTCTTCTTCTTCTTCCGCTCTTCTCCTTCCTCGCGACGCTCCCGCTCTTGAAGCTCCGCCGTCGCTGCCGACCTTCGACCTCCGCGTCAGCACCAGGCCGCCGCATCAACCTGACCGGACCAGAAGCTTCTTAGCGCTCCTCCGCCGCTCGGCGCATCGGGTAAGGCTCCTCTTCGAGCACTAGATCCACATCTCAAGGTCCCTGTTCCTCTTGTAGTTCACGGATGTTCATCGTAGTGTCCTCATACTTGCCCTGCCATGGCCGTATGATTCGGCCGTAGTACACATCCTGTGCGGCGACCGCTCCGCCATTGGTTTTACCCCTTGTTTCATCTTGCATTTTGTTTAGATCTTCTTGTTTAGGACGCAGGAATCTTCCTGCCCTCTATGAGGCTTGCATAGGTCGCAGAAATTTTCCTCACTGAACCTTCGCTAGATCTAAATTACTTCCATTCGCATATGAAATCTGTTTCTGTCCACACTTAGTAGATTTTTCAGTTCTGTCTCTTTTGGCGGTTTGACTTTTGATAGCTAATCCGTCACTCCATTAGTCCTCAGTTAAACCGAATTGAAAGCTAGCTGCCAAATTGCGGTTTAACATTGTATAATATGCTCGAACCTTTTAACGGTGAACCGCTTTTTTTTTCTTTCGCAGTTTAGTCTTCGGAATGGCCCTCAATTCTCAGCTTGCAATTGGGTCCGTCCAAGATCATCAAACGCAACTCAACGGTTACGCCACGTCTGGGCGCCTGGCTCCAAAAATGTCCTCCAGGCGTGTTCCGGATGGCGAATTCTCCCGAGCCACAAGAAGGAGAAGTGATTGTGTTTATGCAGCACTTAGACCGGGATTCTGCCCGCCGGTTCAAAATTCTTCCGGACGTCCTTGCAAGTTTTAAACTCCATCCGCAGGATATTGGCCCGAACTCGTGTCAAACATATGCAATTTTCAAGTCTTCGTGAAGTCTATCTTCAAGAAGAACCATCTGTGGAGCTGTTCCGGGATTTTTTCCACTTGAACCGTCGCACAGAATTTTCTGATGGTCCCAACACAGAGCTGGGCGGCGTTTCAATCCAGAAGAGAAAGGAAGTGGACTTTCCTCACGCCAAACACCACAGCCATCCAAAAGATTGGAACCAAACCTGGTTCTCTGCTGAACACTGCTCCCGCTTAACGAGAATCCTTTGCCGGGTTACCGTCCTCACGGCTCAAGCAACCATCATCCGTTGCCTTTACGCTTAACCGCCACGGAACGGAAGAACTTCGCTACCAAATTATCAAGCTCCGGCTCTAATGGCCAATGGCTTAACTGGTGTGGACCTTGTGCGGTGTTGGGTTTCTTGGGGCGTCTTGCCACTAAGCCGCCGCCCGGATTGATGCACGAGTACACCGGCAGCCTCAAAGACCCTCAAAGACGCCACGAGTTACCCGTAATCGAACTTGAGGTCACAGAGATCTGTAAAGAAGATGCTTGACGAACCGATCTCCGCTCGCAGCCTAACCGGGTTGGCTCCATTCGTGTTGCCAACAAACCGCTGTAAGGCCCTACTCCCGCTCTTGGGCCTTTAATACTTTGTTGATATACATTAATCCTTGTTACTTTTCAGGTGACAGCTCATTCGAAGCGTACCAAACCGCTCGGCGCCGCCTGTAAAGTCCAAGGCCACCAAGAAGGCAGGCAAGAAGAAAACGCCGAGTCTTCGATCCGCCGGAGGACGAAGAATCGGTTGAGGTAAAACTTGATACTTACGAGGAGTCTGTAAACCGGCTTTCCTCTTTGTATTTCTTCTTTGCTTGTGATTTGTCCTTTGCATTCCTTTTATCGACAAATTTACCTCCCGTGATGATGTCAAGCCTACCATGCCGACCTGTTGAGGTAATCTTTCTTTCTTCGAATCCGACCTCGTGTCGGTTAAAAGAATTCGTCGCGCCGTCCGGAAAGTGAAAAATATCATTCCTGTGCTTACTTGAATCCAAACCTTTCCTTGAAGACACAGCAGATCAAGAGCGCCGACGACCCGCACAAGTGGTCAACGGATTACCTCATCCGGTTTACGGACACACCAACCCGAAGCGTCGCCCGAGGTGACTTGTTCTCCTGGCGTTATCCCTTAAAAGGTTTCTTCCGATGTCCTCTCAATCCGTCGACCAATTATCAGGCCTCTTCCAACTCTTTCGGCGGTTCATCAACCACGCAACGCCTCCGCTTAAAGTTGCCGCAGGTACGAATCGCTGTCCGCCAATTCGGTTTACAATTGCCTTGGTCGATTTGTCTTAATCCAATTCTGAATATTGCAGCACCAAGGCTCGCTTGAGTAAGAAAGCGAAAACCCTTGATCCCTCTGCGGATGTTGATCCGGAAAAGACCCAGTGCAAACCCATGAAAATCTCAAGTCGCCAAAATAGCTCGCCGAGTTGTACCGAGACGACATTGCTGATCCGCCGTAAACTGAACCGAGGCCCAAGTGGAAACCTCGCATCCTGCTCCACCGAAGTCCGCCACAGAGGCGGGTCGAATCGTTGAACCGCCGAGCCAGAGTATGAAGGCACCAAGCCCAAAGAAGACCGCCAATCCAGCCAGCCTAGTCAAAATGATGATGTTATTGTGACGGGCATGGCTACACCACTCTCGCCAACCGGTCGCCTTAGCAAAACACAGCGCCAAGGACGAGTCTGCCACTATGAGTAAAGATAAGGGGAAAACTGATCTGTCAGCTTATGACAACTTCTCTGCCCAAGAACTTCACTCCGGGTTTCTGAACCGGCTCTATACCAGCCGTGACTTTGAAGCTGGTCTGGTAAACCGTATGAAGGACCGCTATGAGGTAATGAGTTATGCCTTTCTTGTACTTTGGCTGTATAGTTTCTTGTACTTTGGCTGTATAGTAGCCCCCAAGGGTCGGTTCAACTTAGCATAGTTAAACCGGGACTTAACTTTGCATAAAAAACATACGCTTTAAACTGCAGTATTGTAGCCCCCAAGGGTCGGTTCAACTTAGCATAGTTAAACCGGGACTTAATTTCTGTATCCTCATAGCAAACTGAGATCAACTAGCCATTAGCCCCCAAGTGCCAAGTTGAATATTTATATTGAGCTTGGGACTTTATAATGAAACAACTAACGTGCTCCCTTTGTTATCAGAATGAAATATACCAGCAAACCGTGCAACTCAAGGACCTTCGAGCCAATCTGGAAACTCAACAAGCAGAAACCACCAAGGCCAAGGACGAATTGAAAACTGCCTTGGCCACTATGGAACAGATTGAAGGAGTGGTATAAACCGAACGGGCCAATCGGGACACCGAGAAGGCGGTTTGAAAAACGGGCGGAAGAAGCTGAAGCAGCTCTTAAACCGGTGACTGAAGAGCTTACCGGACTCAAGCGCCAAGTGCATGCCATGACCTCTGCCATCTTTGGTAAGAAAATTTGCACTGATTATCTCAATTTTGATATTTCCGCCGGTTTAACCTGAGCTATCTCGAAACCGTGCGAGCAAGCGTATGCGCATATGGGCTCTGATGTGCGGAAGAAGCTCAAGGCCGCTTATACGCTGATTGAGCAGCTGTATACCGGCGCCCAGCGAGTCATATGTGCCACATCCTACGACAACACGGCTCCGTCCCTGATTAAAGATACACTGGACCGGCTGTCCATGGTTCCGGGGCAGCTTGAAGAGTTGAAGCGATCCGCGGCCCGGGCTGGCACCCTACTGGCTCTGACTCGCGCCAAGGCGTGGATAGCGGATCTTGATCCGGCTGACATAGCCAAGGGTTTCCCCAGCGCTCAAGAGAATGGTGAAGCTTTTGATAACGACGCCCTGAAACGGATAACAAAGGAGATGCGTCCGCTGGCGAGTCAACTGGCAGCAGAAGCCAACCTGGCGGTTCACCGCTCTTTTTATGACGCAAATAACAAGCGGGTGGAGTTTGTCATTCCTAAAGTGCAGAGCCTTGTTCCTCCAATCCGTAAGCACACTTATGCCCCGACGTTGATCCGCTGAGCTGATAAGTGAAGAAGCTGTCTTCGTGCCTTAACCCGGATTGGTGGTCTACCAATGACTTCCGGGCTTTGGGTGATGAAGAGGAAGAAGTTGAACCGACGCCAGCGCCTCTACCTCACGTCAACTCTGGCGAAGAAGCCTAATCCGTCAAGCCGGGTGACGCCCGAATCTGCTAGTCATAACGCCACGCTGAAACACCGGCCTTGGAAGGCTTTGTAATAGGATAGTCGGCACTTTGTTTTGAACAATGCCTTTATGACCTCTGTCGTATCCTTTGCATGGTGATACGACATCGTGGATTGATGAACCGTCAACTTAGTTACCTGCAATCACAAATTCTTTAAACCGCCACGGCGGCTTGTGTCACCAGCCGGCTTGTGACGCTTATATATATTTATATAAGAAAATATGGACGTATATGACAAAACTTTATGATACAAAAAATACCTGCCAGCGTCGGGTACGCAGTTGGCTTAGCCAATCTTGAGGCGGAGGTTGTATAAACCATGACCGTTAAAGGAGAAAACAACTCCTGTGCTTAGAATGCCGGTTTACCGTGTAAACCGTGTCGGGCATAACAAGCCCCCTGTTACCCCATAATGGGATGTTAACAGAAAAAATCAAACCGGAACAAAACCGCCGGATTAAAAAATGGACTTAATTCCATTAACTGACAACTTGAATCCGGTTTAAAAAAGGTTGTCGGTTTAAGAAGGCAAATAAAACTCAAATAACTGGTACGAAAACCACATGGAAGCAAAGGCAATGATAAAAACCATTTGCAAGAAGAGGCTGTACTGAGCCTGATCAGATGGTGTTACCATGGTCGGACAGGACCAAGCTCCCCATAAGGTGTAGCGATGGTTCAAGGCAGCCAGGTCCCCAACTGAAATCGTGGCATTATGCCGATCAAGTGGCATGGCAATGGTTCGGGTTCACCAAGCCCCAAGTGATTCTATGGCCTTAGGCCGACCAAGAGGCGTGTTGGTTCAGACGTGACCATGTCCCCAAGTGATCTGGTGGCTTTCACCCATCAAAAGGTGTAGCATTGGTTGGACACGACCAAGCCCCCAAGTGACAAAACTTCAAAAGCAAGACCAAGGGTTAAACCGGAGGCCGCTTTGCAACAACATCTCCATGTACCCAAACCGGACTTTTTACAGAACGGATACCCCGCTTTAGCCGAGGATCCGGTTTATTGCTTTTATTCATAATATATACATTGTCTTAATATGTACATAAGTGGAGTCGATGGCTCGGGTATAATAAGGTCAAGATGAGCTATGTTCCACGGCTGTTGGTCTCCTCTTCGGCGGCGTGAGTCTTTTCGCCTCGAACATCGATCGATAGTATGACCCGTTGTACAGATTCTTGCTAACCACAAAGGGCCCTTCCCAAGGTGGGGATAGCTTGTGCATATCTGTCTGGTCTTGAATGAGCCAAAGCACCAAGTCTCCCTCCTGAAAGGTTCTTGTTCTAACCCGCCGACTGTGATACCGACGAAGATCCTGCTGGTAAATCGCCGAACGAGCAGCCGCCATATCTCGCTCTTCATCCAGTCGATCCAAATCGTCCTGCCGTGCTGCCTCACTATCGGCCTCAACATAAGCCGCCACGCGGGGCGAGTCATGACGGATATCGCAGGGAAGGACCGCCTCCGCTCCATAGACCATAAAGAACGGTGTGTATCCAGTGGATCTGTTAGGGGTAGTATTGATACTCCATATTACAGATGGTAGCTCTTCTACCCAACAACCCGGCGTCCTCTCCAAAGGGACCATAAGCCGGGGTTTAATACCTCTCAAGATCTCCTGATTAGCTCGTTCCGCTTGACCATTGGACTGCGGGTGGGCCACTGAAGAAACATCAAGCCGGATGTGCTCTCGTTCACAAAACTCCTTCATGGCTCCCTTGGACAAATTAGTGCCATTGTCCGTGATGATGCTGTGTGGAAACCCAAACCGGAAAATCACCTTTTTGATGAACTGAACCGCCGTGGCCGCATCACACTTGCTAACAGGCTCTGCCTCTACCCACTTTGTAAATTTATCAACCGCCACCAACAGGTGAGTCTTCTTGTCCTTGGACCTTTTGAAAGGTCCCACCATATCCAGCCCCCAAGTCGCAAACGGCCAAGTAATTGGAATCATCCTCAATTCTTGGGCCGGTACATGAGCACGTCTGGAAAACTTTTGGCAACCATCACATCGTCTGACCAGATCTTCTGCATCAGCATGGGCAGTCAACCAATAGAAACCGTGGCGGAACGCTTTGGCCACCAAGGACTTTGAACCGGCGTGGTGACCACAATCCCCTTCATGGATCTCACGCAATATCTCACGGCCTTCTTCAGGGGACACACAACGCTGAAATGCCCCAGACACGCTGCAATGATGCAACTCGCCCTTATATATGGTCATAGACTTAGACCGCCGAACTATCTGTCGGGCCAGCGTCTCATCTTCTGGTAACTCGCCCCGGTTCATATATGCCAAATAAGGGAGCGTCCAATCCGGAATGACATGCAAGGCTGCCACCAACTGAGCCTCCGGATCAGGAATAGCCAAATCAACTTCATCAGGAAGCTTAACTGACGGATTATGCAGTACGTCAAGGAAGACATTGGGCGGGACCGGTTTACGTTGAGAGCCCAGCCGGCTTAGAGCGTCCGCCGCTTCGTTCTTCCGACGATCCACATGGTCCACCTGATATCCTTTAAAGTGCCCTGCAACAATATCCACCTCCCGACGGTACGCAGCCATGAGTGGATCTTTGGAATCCCAAGTACCTGATACTTGCTGGGCCACCAAGTCCGAGTCACCAAAGCACTTAACCCGGCTGAGATTCATCTCCTTAGCCATCCGTAGGCCATGGAGCAAAGCTTCATACTCAGCTGCATTGTTAGTACAGGGAACATTAAGCGAAGAACGTAACAGAACTTGTCACCTCGTGGGGAAGTTAATACGACTCCAGCCCCCGAGCCCTCCAATTGCCTGGACCCATCAAAGTGGATGGTCCAATAGGTATGATCCGGCTTTTCTTCAGGTGCTTGCAACTCCGTCCAATCATTAATGAAATCCACAAGTGCCTGAGATTTTACTGCCGTCCGAGGCACATACCTTAAACCGTGCGGCCCAAGTTCTATAGCCCACTTAGCAATCCGGCCAGTCGCTTCCCGGTTCTGTATGATATCGCCTAAAGGAGCTGAACTGACCACTGTGATGGGGTGCCCTTGGAAATATTGCTTCAGCTTCCGCTTGCCATAAAACTCCATATACCAGCTTTCGCCAATGCGGATATCTTTGTTTAGACTCAATGAGGACCTCGCTGATGTAATAAACCGCCGTTGAACCGGATACTCCTTCCCCGCCTCCTTCCGTTTCCACCACAATGGCTACGCTGACTGCCCCGGCATTAGCAGCAACATATAACAGAGCGGCTCCTTGTCAATGGGAGCGGCGAGAACAGCGGTTGGCTAACCGCCGCTTTAAGTCCTCCAATGCTTCATCAGTGGCTGAACTCGCATTTAACTGATCCGTTTTCTTCAAAGATTGGTACAAAGGAATGGCCTTCTCTCCTAGGCGGCCGATAAACCGCTTAGCGCAGCAATCCGACCTGCCAAACGTTGGACATCATTGATACACTTTGGCTTAGCCAGGAGGTGATAGCTGTAATCTTCTCCGGATTAGCTTCAATCCCTGTTGGACACAAGGAAACCCAATAACTTGCTCGCCGAACACCAAAAACACACTTGGCGGGTTAAGCATCATCTTGTACACCCGCAAGTTGTCAAAGGTTTCTCTCAAATCCTCAATCAGTGTTTCCTTCTTCCTTGACTTAACCACAATATCATCCACATAAGCATGCACATTACGGCCGATCTGTTTATGCAAGCAATTCGCACATAACGCTGATAAGTTGCTTGGGTGCTCTTGAGCCCAAAAGGCATAGATACATAGCAGAAAGCTCCAAAAGGGGTGATAAACGCCGTCTTCTCCTGGTCCTTAACCGCCATCTTAATCTGATGATATCCGGAATATGCATCCAAAAACTCAACGCCACAACCCGCCGTAGCATCAATAATCTGGTCAATACGGGAGGGCGAAGGATCTCATTGGACAAGCCTTGTTAAGATCTGATAATCCACACACATGCGCCAAGTGCCATTCTTCTTAAGGACCAACACCGGATTAGCAAGCCACTCGGATGGAAAACTTCAACGATAAACCCCGCCGCTAAGAGCCCGGCAACCTCCTCTCCAATGGCCTTGCGCCTTTCCTCGTTAAACCGCGAAGAAACTGCTTTACCGGTCTGTACTTGGGATCGACATTAAGAGTGTGCTCACGAGTTCCCTCGGTACACGGCATGTCGGAAGGCTTCCATGCAAAAATGTCCCGATTCTCACGGATGAACTCGATGCGAGCGCTTTCCTATTTAGGATCCAAGTTAGCAGCGATGGTGAACTGCTTGGACGAATCGCCGGGCACAAAATCAACAAGTTTAGTCTCACCGCCGACTTAAACTTCAAACCGGATTGTGCTCAGAGTTGGCTTCTTCAACGGGTCATATCCGCGGGATCAACATTGTCTTTATAATACTTTAACTCTTGGTGGCACAAACCGACTCGGCATAAGCCGCATCACCTTCCTCGCACTCCATCGCAATCCGCGGCTCCCATGAACCGTTATCGTCCCTTTGTGACCCGCATTTTCAGCTGCAAATAAACATAACAGGCCGTGCCATAAACTTAGCATAAGCCGCCGCCCAAACAGAGGCGTGGTAAGGGCTTTGATTTTCACCACCTCAACGTCAATGTCTCCGATCCGAGTCATGCTCATCTCCAAAGGCTACCTCGAGCTATCTTACCGACCAGATGCGCTGACTTGCTGTGCACCACACCGTGAAACACCGTGTTGGACGGCCTGAGATGCCTATCCGTCAACCCCATACGCCGGAAGGTCTCGAGTACGTGATGTTGATGCTGCTTCCTCCATCCATAAGCACTTTGGTAAACTTGTATCCTCCCACTTGAGGTGCCACCACTAGGCTAGCTGACCCGGATTGTAAACCCGGGAGGATGATCCTCTCGCTCCATACAATAGGCTGCTCCGACCAGCGCAGTAATGCGGTGCGGCCGGTTCAACAACACCGACCGCCCGCTCAAGTTTCGGTCTCGTCTGTCCAAGCTGGTGGTAAAAACATGGTATCGTGTCGCTGCTCAACTGCTGGATTACTTTGGTAACCCGATTGCTGCTGTTGTTGATTGTAATCCTGGTTCTGATTATTTCGATTGTTTTGATTGTTCGATTGCCTTGCCCGCCCGGATTACCACCGAACCACGGGCCGAATTTCCTCCATCAGAATTCGGGCGGACCTCGAACCGCCGCCGGGCCCTTGATCATACCGAAAGCATTAGAATTTTTGAACTCCTGCATAATATAACAATCTTTCCAGAGGTGGTTCGCTGGTGTCTCCTTCGTCCCATGCTTCGGACAAGGTTGATTCAATAGGTAATTCAAACGCCCGGATTGTGACCTTGTGCACCGCCCGGTTTGATCGCTTACCTTTGCGCCGCTGACCCTTGTCCCTGCGTTGGTGTTGGCTACGAAGCCCATGTTACCGTTAGCCTTACGCTTGTTTCCCCATTGCTCGCCGAATGATGTTGCTGGCCTCGAGTTGCTATTCGCTTTCCCTTCCCTACTTCGTCATCCTCGGACTCGGGATCCTTGGTACTATCGAATCAGCATACTTTACCAAAACGCCCATGAGCGTGCCCATGTCATTGCAAAACGCTTCATGCGACCCAGCTTTAATTTCAACAGTTCGAACCGCAGTTGGCTTCGGGGTTAAGATAGCGGAATCAGGGTTGATCCGGTCGATGAATGTAAAACCTCGAAACACGGCGCACTCCAATGTGTTGTTGATTCTCCTCCGCTTGGACACAAGCCGCCAAATCCACCACGACATGGGCTGTTTACAGTGTCTTTGAAATTTTGAATGAACCGGTCCGTGAATCGAGTCCACGAACTAACCGAGTTGGGTGGCAAATTTTTCAACCAAGTGCGGGCCGCACCTTCCAACATCATGGTGAAATACTTCGCACACGCAGCTTCGCCCACATCCGGCATCTCCATGGCCATCTCATAGCTTTCTATCCACGCTTCGAGCCAAATCGGCGGTGTAATTGGGCACCTTGCGGGCCCTTTGAAGTCCTTAGGCAAGCGCACATTGCGTAAAGCGGGACGAGGCAAGGCACCCCAATGAGCCGGACGTGACCCCGGTTCAAGATGGTCAGACGAACCGGCGCAAGCTGATGGTCCTCATGTTGCGCTGCTAACTCGGCCTCCCTGCGTGCCCTGGCCCGGTCCACCACCACTTGAGCGTCTTCGAAGCCACCGCCGGGTTGTTGCCTCGAGGCGGACCGCGCTGCGCTGCTTGACACGGCCGGTTCATCTGCTGCGCGGCTATAACTCCGGCTTGGGCGGGGGTGGAGTGGATCCGATCCCGACTGTATGAATATGCTTCCTGCTGAGCCAGGGCCGTCCTGAGGAGATCCTTGACCCGGCGGGTTTCTACCGCCTGTGGTGAATCGCCCTCGATCGGAATCGCCTCCAATCGCGCCGCAGCCGCGACAAGGTTATCCATCGGGTTGGAGTAGTGACCCGGAGGTGTCTGCACAGTCTGGGGCGCGCCGGTGTGATGGCGAGGCAGGTCTATCACACGGGGCTGAACCGGCGCGGCCGTCCCAGGTGCTTCCGGCCGGTTTACCACCGGTGGCGGATTATGGTCCTCGCCTACGGGTATTGAAGAGCTCTCTTCCATCGAAACCAAGGCAAACGGATCGTACTTCCTTTTCATGACTTCATGTGATGCACTCGATCCAAAGATGAGCCTATAAGCACATGCATCCAAAGCGGCCCGTTCGCCGCCATCCTTACGCCCGCGGCTGCCAGATCCGCTTTAGCTTTAGCGATCTGTTCCTTCACCTTGCAATCTGCGTTGTGCAGGTCCTGATCCGCCGGGTTAGCCTCCGCCATGAGCGCAGCCAATGCGTCAAATAACTCGATAGAACTTGAGCGGCGGCGGCGACAGGCCTCCTTCCCGGCTGCCACCACCGCTGCTGAACGGGCGACGATGGGCGCCATGGTCGAAGAGTGAAGCGCCGCCAGTACCGCCATGAAAATTCCAACCCGGCTGGGCAGATCAAAGGAGTCCGAAATACTCTCTCCGTCGGAATAGCCCCGATCTCGCCATCTTGCAGCTGGTACAAAGACTCGGTTTCTCCGGCGGATGACTCGTCGCCAGAGTAGACAACGGTTTCGCCGCCAGATGCTGATCCTCCTCATAGTCTCCGTGGACGACTCCCACGAAAGCACGCTGACAGCCGGTTTGGCGTGGCAGGACTCTTCTTCGTCCGCTGAGCCGTCTCAACGAGGTCGGTGCAGATGTCCGGCCCAGGCCCTGGCTCGCCGATCTTGCCGATGAACACGTGTATGCCACCAAAGGGGACCCGGTACCCGTACTCAATCGAGCCGCCTCGGGCCCCCGATCCGCATCGCCGATGTAGAGTTTGCGCGACGACTCTTAGTCATCCGCCCACAGCATAGCCTTCGAGTCCTTCGAACTTGCCCTCTAAGATCATCAAACCATCGTGCGATAGCCCCACGGTGGGCGCCAACTGTCGTGGAATTGTCACGGCAGATGTCCTCGTGAAAGGACTTAGTCGCAGGGCCATCGTACGGGTTAACTTAGAGGGGTTAAAGCGGACACAAAGACACGGAGTTTATACTAGTTCGCCCTTCGATGAAGGAAAAGCCTACGTCTAGTTGTGATGGGATTGATGTGATTTGACGACTAGGGAGCAATAGCTTCGCTTAAGCCTCGAATTGTGCATCTCTAATCCGCCGGTCGCCCCTTATATACACGGGTTGACGCCCGGCGGTCTCTGAGTCCCGATCCGCTCATACAAGTGTCCGGCTCGGTCTCTTCTCTCTTATCTTACAGCTCAAGTTACAAGATTAAGGCGGTTTACATGACTGGACCCTAATCCGCCTTCGGGCTTTGGGCCTCCTCCGTGGGCCCCGATCATGGATTTAGGTAACCCGCCCCTTGAGGCGGTTTACACTCGTAGTTATATCCCAACACCTCCCCTAGTCCAATTTGGACTAGGCCTTGGGGCGCGCCTGCCCTAGGCAGCCCTCTCTCTTTCCCGTATGGCCCAATAAGGCCCAATACTTCTCCCGGCGAATTTCGTAACTCTCCGCATACTCAAAAATACCGAATCACTCGGAACCTTTCCAAGTCCGAATATAGTCGTCAATATATCGATCTTTACGTATCGACCATTTCGAGACTCCTCGTCATGTCCCCGATCTCATCCGGGACTCGAACTCTTCGGTACATCAAAACTCATAAACTCATAATATAACTGTCATCGAAACCTTAAGCGTGCGGACCCTACGGGTTCGAGAACTATGTAGACATGACCTAGAACTATTCTTGGTCAATAACCAATAGCGAACCTGGATGTTCATATTGGCTCCTACATATTCTACGAAGATCTTTATCGGTCAAACCGCATAACAACATACGTTGTTCCCTTTGTCATCGGTATGTTACTTGCCCGAGATTCGATCGTCGGTATCCAATACCTAGTTCAATCTCGTTATCGCAAGTCTCTTTACTGCTCCATAATACATCATTTCATAACTAACTCATTAGTTACAATGCTTGCAAGGCTTAGGTGATGAGTATTACCGAGAAGGCCCAGAGATACCTCTCCGACAATCGGAGTGACAAAACCTAATCTCGAATTATGCCAACTCAACATATACTTTTGGAGACACCTGTAGAGCACCTTTATAATCACCCAGTTACGTTGTGACGTTTGGTAGCACACAAAGTGTTCCTCCGGTAAACGGGAGTTGCATAATCTCATAGTTATAGGAACATGTATAAGTCATGAAGAAAGCAACAACAACATACTATACGATCGTGTGCTAAGCTAACGGAATGGGTCAAGTCAATCAGATCATTCACCAAATGATGTGATCCCGTTAATCAAATAACAACTCTTTGTCCATGGTTAGGAAACATAACCATCTTTGATTAACGAGCTAGTCAAGTAGAGGCATACTAGTGACACTCTGTTTGTCTATATATTCACACATGTATTATGTTTCCTGTTAATACAATTCTAGCATGAATAATAAACATTTATCATGATATAAGGAAATAAATAATAACTTTATTATTGCCTCTAGGGCATATTTCCTTCAGTGGTTGCATAGGAGGCACCTCCGCAAATCTGTTCTGACCGGTGCAGTCGACGGTGGTGGTCATCTCTTCCGCCAGAGGTGATCGGCCTGCGGCTGGGTGATCGGATCTCGAGATCCGTCAGCTAGTCCCGGCTACGAGTCGGGGAGACATAGTTGCCGGTGAAAACCGAGCCGTTGGCGGGCGATGGCAGCGTTTTGCGTCGTTACCTTGATGAAGGCATCGTCGTGTAACTGTTGTCAACCCACTCGTCTTGCCGTGGGAAACCCTAGGATCGGCCTTCAGATCGGACGATGGCGGTACTACGGTGCCGCTCTCTCTTGGGAGCATCGTTTGTGGAGCAGCGTTGGAAGACAGAGGCGGAGGTGGAGCGGCTTCGTCTTGCACGGAGCTTCGGTGGAGCTGTCAAGTCATGCTCGACCGGCGGGTGCTACGCTGAGTCATGCTCGGTCGGCGGTGCTACGCACGACAGATCTTCCAAAGACTTCAAGCTGTGTCGGCTGGTGGTACTTGGCAGCATGGTGCTGAGGTGTATCGGCGGCGACGCGACGTGCTCAACTGTTTGCGCGAGGGAGGAGGTACTGTTGGCGCCGTGGTGGCGTCGACGATAGCTAGACCGAGCAAGGTTGATGCATCGATCCGTTCAAGATGGAGCGGTGGCAGTTGGCGGCGGCGGCCTCGAGAGCACGCCGGACCGGCGAGACCCATGCCCGGCAGGCGCCCTGGATGGGTCCTCAGGTCTTAGATGTTAGGTTTGGCTGCGATGTCTGCTTTGGTATTAGCCCAGCTATGCGCGCCTTCATCAACTGGATAGGTGTAGCGACAGTTTGTTGCGTAGACGGCGGCTTTAGTCTTACTTGTAAAGTCTTGTAAAATAATTAATAAAGCTACCAGATGATCGCCGGATCGCAGGTAGCCGGTCATCCTCCTTTTCTAAAAAAAATGACTAAGTTCGGTCTCGGTAAATACCAAACTTCAGTACGGTTTCAATAAATATCAAGTAATCATCGTATGGCCTAAAATTGCCATCACTTTCTTGACCACACTTGGGCTACCTACTTCATCAGAGACAAGTTTACTATCTCGTTGCATGCAGACCGTGAGCTGATGATGCGAGAATCAACATGTGATCCATCATCCAATCACACGTCTCCATTCTCCATCAAGATCCTAGGCCTAGCCACACCATATCTCCTTTCTCTGGGTCTCAAGTTGCCACGTCCTGAGGGATGACGAGATCTCTACTGCACCAATAGCATCGAAGATCAAGATTTTTTCCTGTCTATATCTATCTTGTCGGTACACACACACACAGAGACACGAAGAGACCAGAGCTCAATCCCTCCAGTTCCTTAAATAGCTCCATCCTCCACTCGTCTCAAACCATCTCCACACTCACTCTTCAGTTCTCACTGTTTGGAACACACAATACACCTCCCGCCTTAGCAGCGCAATGGCGACTACCACCATGTCCCTTTCCTCGGCCTTTGCCGGCAAGTCGGTGAAGAACGTGGCTTCACCAGCTCTCTTTGGTGAGGCCCGTGTCACTATGCGCAAGACCGCTGCAAAGGCCAAGCCGGTTTCATCAGGCAGCCCGTGGTACGGTGCCGACCGTGTGCTCTACCTCGGCCCGCTTTCCGGCGACCCCCCGAGCTACTTGACCGGCGAGTTTCCCGGCGACTACGGGTGGGACACTGCCGGTCTCTCGGCCGACCCCGAGACCTTTGCCAAGAACCGGGAGCTTGAGGTGATCCACTGCCGGTGGGCCATGCTCGGTGCGCTCGGATGCGTCTTCCCCGAGCTTCTTGCACGCAACGGCGTCAAGTTCGGCGAGGCCGTATGGTTCAAGGCCGGTTCCCAGATCTTCAGCGAGGGTGGCCTCGACTACCTCGGCAACCCCAGCCTCGTGCATGCACAAAGCATCCTTGCTATCTGGGCATGCCAAGTCGTGCTCATGGGCGCCGTTGAGGGGTACCGCATTGCCGGCGGCCCACTCGGTGAGGTAGTCGACCCACTCTACCCTGGCGGCAGCTTTGACCCACTAGGCCTGGCCGACGATCCAGAGGCATTCGCGGAGCTCAAGGTGAAGGAAGTCAAGAACGGACGCCTTGCCATGTTCTCTATGTTTGGCTTCTTCGTGCAGGCCATCGTCACCGGCAAGGGCCCACTCGAGAACCTCGCCGACCACCTCTCTGACCCTGTCAACAACAACGCATGGGCGTTTGCCACAAACTTTGTTCCCGGCAAGTGAGGCGTCGGCGCTCGCTAGCTGCGAGTTGTAGCCATCAAGGCAACTGCGGAGAACTGCACACATAATGTGTGGTTCAAATTGTAACATCATGGTGTAAATTACAAGGATCTTTGGGGGAAATGGTTTGATCTGCCCGCTTGCTTCATGTCTTGGATGTAGCCTGTGTGTTGCTCCATGAGAAATGAGAACGATGAATACTTGGGCGTTATTTAATCAGAAGTCGCTCTTCGTGATGGCAACTTATGCTCTCATTTTCTTAGGTGATCATGCTGTCTGTTCGGAGAGCCCGTTTGCTTGTATGGTTGAACGCCGGCCGGCCCCAACGTTGTACAAAGAGTCATTTTCGTTCAGTTTTACTAGTGCATTGGCATGCAATGTTTCCGAAAGTTCGTAAAAAAACCGAGCACCCCTGAACCTAGAGGCTTGAAGTGTACTAGGGCAAAGGAATTCTGAAAGCATAGTGACAGCGTTCACTCTAGTGTTGTGAATGGCGCGCCGGATATTGAGTGTATTTCTCCATGTAGTATGTGGATGGAGGCATAGACGTATTTTATGGACAGGAATAGCTAGCTCTATAATTTTGCTTGTATTTAGGGAAAATATTTATAGGGTTGTGCGGGGTGGGTTGAGGCATACAGATCCATGTATTTATGAACATGAATTGCTAACTCTGTAATTTTGCATAGGTAAATCAGCAAAGGGCAGGAATTTCTAGCTCTGTAATTTTCCTTCTATTATGATGTTGTGTTATGACGCTCGTAAATATTTTCTTGCTCACATGTACGATAAACACGGTAAGAACTGTGCCATGGCAAACTATTGTTTAGTTACAGTTGGAGTTTAATAAACTGTAAGTCAACCTTGGGTGCTTATACGGCAACTCGAGTTAGGAAAGTTAGACAGATGAATATTACTCCCTCTGTTCCAAAATTATTGTCATGATTTTAGTTCAGATTTTAAACTAAAACCACTACAATAATTCTGGAATGGAAGGAGTACCTACTATAATTAGCATGTAGGGTTTCTACACTTCACTATATCTTGAACTAGTAAAGCGATGATCGCCGCCTACTTCGGACCTCACAACAGACTATTTTTGTGTAGTGGAAATGAATTATATCCTCGATTTTTTAATAGTTTCAACACACTTTCTTTAGAGAACAAAACCAGTGGATATATGGTTAGGAGGGTGGCGGTATCTCTAGCCCACCAGCAATCAAATCTCAGTTGACGCTTTGGTGTCTCATTAATGCAAATTATTGTTTCAGTAGGATGTGACATTTTCGTCGATAGCAAAGTGCCCGTGGTGACTTCGTCAATCTTGAAACTCGGCAACTCCCACCCACTTTTCAATAGGCGTTGTGTCGTTGTGTGCATCTACATTTGTAATTAGTGTTTTTTTTAAGTATGTTCCTTCTGGAAAATCACTCCTTTAGAACAACCGACCAATGAAGTGGAACATGGTCTGACATCATCCGATCCATGGGAAGGGACGGCCAAATCATGCAGTCCAACAATGGAGGATGTTGATAGCGTGAGAGGGCTAGGAAGAGGCCTAGTTTTAATGTCCTAAATAAAGGATGCTATGCGACAAGGACGCGGTTCAAAGGATGGTGGAGTGAATCGGTACAACGATAATGCACCCCTCGTGCTCTGATGCATTAGCATCATTCTCTGCAATGCTCTGGTTTATTACTTAATACTTGCAGGTGTTGGACATTATTCCAGTAAAACATCTACAAAAAATTTCACTAAGATTTCAAGCCCATTTCACTAATATTTCATCTTTTCCAGTAAAACATCATCAAAAAAATTTGTGTGTCATATTTTGATCAGAATTGGTATTTACTTCAGCACATTCTTAAGAAATCAATTCCATTCATTTTTCTGAGTTATAACAGTGAGATATCATTGTTAACAATATGCACGAACAACCACAGAAAATGCAATTATTTCAGTCAATATCATAAACATATCACAAGATTTTGCATAATTTCAATTATTCTAGTCACATTTTGATCAAATTTAATCATTTTCCTGCATTTAAAATTCTTTTTTACCAAAGCATTTATAGATATCACTTCAATTATTCCAATCATATTTGAATCATATTGAGTAATAGTTTAGAGATATTTCACACAAGGTTCGATTATTCCAGTCACATACAAATTCATAAACATTTCATGTAGGTATCGAATATTTCATTGTTAAGTTTATTAAAAAATACACGTCATTAAAAATTGAAATATGAATGAAATAGTTAAAATAAAATGTAAAATATCCATTGGATGTTTCAAAAAAATGAAATATTATTGAATGTTTGTTAAGTTGATGTGATCACTGAAAAAATGTTGGAAAAGATGAAATTTCATTGGAATACTAATCCCTCCAATCCAAAATAAATTTCGTGGTTTTAGTAACCACGAAACTTATTTGGATAGGAAGGGGGATTTTAAAGTGAAAATTTGTTACAATATTATTGAAATGATATTTGTAACCTATCACAGGGAAGGAAACCGTGAAACTTTATTTCGCATCTTTAATTTATTAAGTCTTTGAAATTTCTTATACTTCTATTTTTTATGTTTTCAAAGTACTTGAATTGATTTCGATTCAGTGTAAAAAATATTTTGAATGTTACAGAAGTATTATTTTAAGTATTTAGGCCTATTAATACGAAACCTAAAAAATCCAGAATGCAACACATGCAATGGTGACACCACATGATCGATTGATCTCTTCGTTTGTCGCGCTTCCCATGTCATATGTGTTTTTATTTTGTTGTATTTTGACCACTCTAGTTGTCTGTTGGTTTAACATGGAACGTTCCTATGCAAGTTTACTCTTTCTGATTGATCGTTGGATAATTTACTGAGTTGAATTTAAATGCTGAAAATAACATGGCCAATTTACAACCATCTGATGTCTACTACTCAACCTTCTTCTTGTAGACGTTGTTGGGCCTCCAAGTGCAGAGGTTTGTAGGACAGTAGCAAGTTTCCCTCAAGTGGATGACCTAAGGTTTATCAATCCGTAGGAGGCGTAGGATGAAGATGGTCTCTCTCAAGCAACCCTGCAACCAAATAACAAAGAGTCTCTTGTGTCCCCAACACACCCAATACAATGATAAATTGTATAGGTGCACTAGTTCGGCGAAGAGATGGTGATACAAGTGCAATATGGATGGTAGATATAGGTTTTTCTAATCTGAAAATATAAAAACAGCAAGGTAACTGTGATGCCCCCGATTTAATCGTACACTAATCATGCATGCAAATGTGTACGATCAAGATCAGGGACTCACAGGAAGATATCACAACACAACTCTACAAATAAAATAAGTCATACAAGCATCATAATACAAGCCAGGGGCCTCGAGGGCTCAAATACAAGTGCTCGATCATAGACGAGTCAGCGGAAGCAACAATATCTGAGTACAGACATAAGTTAAACAAGGTGCCATAAGATGGCTAGCACCAACTGGATACAGATCGAAAGAGGCGCAGGCCTCCTGCCTGGGATCCTCCTAACTACTCCTGATCGTCGTCAGCGGGCTGCACGTGGTAGTAGGCACCTCCAGTGTAGTAGTCATCATCGACGGTGGCGTCTGGCTCCTGGGCTCCATCGTCTGGTTGCAGCAATCGAGTATAGATAGGGGGGAAAGGGGGAAACAATGCAACCGTGAATACTCATCCAAAGTACTCGCAAGCAAGGAGCTACACTACATATGCATGGATATATGTGTAAAGGGCCATATCGATGGACTGAACTGCAGAATGCCGTAATAAGAGGGGATAGCTAGTCTTATCGAAGACTACGCTTCGTCACCGTCTTGCAACAGTAGAAGAGAGCTGAAGTCCTCCAAGTAACATCACATAGCAATAATCCTACCCGCGATCCCTCCTCATATCCACGAGAGAGCGACCACCGGTTGTATCCGCACTTGGAAGGGTGTGTTTTATCAAGTATCCGGTTCTAGTTGTCATAAGCTCAAGGTACAACTCCAAGTCGTCCTGTTATCAAGATCACGGCTATTGAATAGATTAACTTCCTGCAGGGTGCACCAACTTACCCAACACGTTTGATCCCATTTGGCCGGACACACTTTCCGGGTCATGCCCGCCGCGGAAGATCAACACGCCGCAGCCCCACCTAGGCTGTGAGAGGCCAGCACGCGGTCTAAACCTAAGCGCGCAGGGTGCGGGCCCATCGCCTCGAGCACACTGCACGCTGCGAGGGCGGCCGGAAGCAGACCTAGCCTAGTGGCGTTCAGTCCAATCCGGCGGCAGCGCGCCGCTCGGCCGACATCTGAAGTGCCGGATGATACCACGCGCCGAGTGCCCATATCTTTCCCACGTAGTTGGTTAGTGCGTATAAGCTCGTAGCCAACTCAGATCAAATACCAAGATCTCGTTAAGCGTGTTAAGTATCCATGAACGCCGAGCAGGGCAGGCCCACCTCTCTCCTAGGCGGTCTCAACATGCCTGTCGCTCGCCTCAATGATCCACTCATGGGTGCTTCACCGGCCGACCCGACTTTAGTCTCCACATGTATCATGTATAAAGTATATAGTATATACCGTGATCACCTCCCGAGTGATCACGGCCCGATAGTATAGCACGGCAGACGGACAAGAATGTAGGGCCACAGATGAAAATACTAACATCCTATACTAAGCATATAGGATTGCGTAAGGTAACACAAGAGTAACAAGGACGAGGCTATGCAGCAAGATAGGAGTATCTGAAAGCAAAGAACATGCTACACTACTCTAATGCAAGCAGATAGAGGAGAGTAGGCGATATCTGGTGATCAAGGGGGGCTTGCCTGGTTGCTCTGGCAAGAGAGAGGGTCGTCAACACCGTAGTCGAATCGGGCAGCACAACGTCGGTCTCGTAGTCTACGGAGAGAAGAGGGGAAGAAACAATGAATACCATGTAACAGATGCATATCGATGCATGACATGACAAGTAACGATGCTAGGCGTGCTCTAACGTGGTATGAGGTGGTACCGGTGAAGGGGGAAAACATCCGGGAAAGTATTCCCGGTGTTTCGTGATTTCGGGCAGAGGAGCCGGAGGGGGAAAGTTGCGAGTTCGATAGGTTAGGGGGGTGTGGCGGATGAACGGACTGCGTATCCGGATTCGTCTCGTCGTTCTGAGCAACTTTCATGTAGAAAGTATTTTCATCCGAGCTACAGATTATTGTATATTAATTTTTAAAGTTTTAAATCATTTTCTAATTTATTAATTATTAATTAAATTATCATTATCAGAATAATAGTGTTTGCCGACGTCGGCATGACGTCAAGCGAGAACGTTGACCGTTGACCTGGTCAACCCGGCAGTGGGTCCCATTTGTCATTGGTGAGATTAACTAAACAGGTTAGTTAGCTTAATTACTTGATTAGGTTAACTAATTCTAATTAATTTAGTTAAACCAAATTAATTAACTTAATTAATTCACTAATTAATTAATTAATTAATTATTTCTTTACTAATTTCATTTTGTTTTCTCTACTCTTTTCTTTTTTTTCTTTTTCTCGATTTACAAGGGGAGGGCCCCACTGTAAGTGGCTCAGCCACCTCCCTCCTGTGCACCTAACGCGCATGTGAGAAGGGGCAGGGCGCGGTGGCGGACCGGCTCCGGCGAGGCCATGGTCGAGGCCGGCGGGAGCGGAGACGTGGGGCGCGGGCGCGCCCATGATGGGAGCGCGCCGGGTGCTCGGTCGGAAGCAGCAGAGGGTGTGGCCGGGGACGCGGTAGCTGCGGTCGGCCGGTCACCGGTGGCAGCGGCACGGAAGGGGAAGCAGGGGCGGCCGCGGGCGTCGGTGGGTGTGGCGTGGACGCGTCCGGACAAGGCGAGGAGAAAGGAGAGGAGGGAGGCGCTCACAGCCGTTGGCGGGGAGCGGGGGCGGCGAGGCGTGGCGGCGACCCGCGAGGAGGAGGTCGAGGAGGTTCCTGGCGGCGGGGCGGCGTCGAGCGGCGACGGCGGGCCGCCCACGGGCGCTGGGACGGCGGGAGGGGCGGCGTCGACGACGGCGGTGGCGGATGGCTCGGCGGAGGGAGATCCGGCATCGGCGCAGGCGTCGGGGCATCGATTGCCCCGACCGGATCCACGCAAGAGGGGTTGAGGAGGCGGGCCACGCACGGCCGTGCTCGCCGGGCCACGGGAGCGGCGGCGAACGCGGGCGAGGATGGCGAGGAGCCGGTGGGAAGGGCTCCGGCGACGGGAGGCCGGGACGGGCGCTGCGCGGGATCGGGCACGACCGACGGGTGACGACGAGGTGGCGATGGCGAGGCGTCCAGGCGGCCGAGGGAGAGGAGACGAGGACGATCCGGCGATGGGAAGGGCGGCGGCGGCAGGGAGTGACGACGAGACTTGGCGATGGCGATCGGGCGGCGGCCCGATCTCGATCCCGCTTCATGGGGGGGAAAGGGGATCGTGGGGGTGGGGTGCGAGTGGGACGAGAGAGTGGGGCGGTCTCCTCGATCCAGATTGGATCGAGAGGGGGGGGGGCGACGGGGGTTAGGGTTCGGTGGGAGGGGGTTATGCGGATTGGGGTGCGGTGGGCGGCACTGGGGCCTGATGGCCAATCGGGCCACGCCCAGCAAGGGTCTCCTTCTTTCTTTTTCTTTTTACCTTTCTTTTATTTATTATTTTCTGTTTTCATTTAATTTAAAATATTTATGCATTTTATAAAACTGTGTCTTCTACACCATAATCATCTATGTAATATCTAGTACAAACCGAACAATTTTATTTTAAGGTTTGAAAACTTTTATTAATTACCAAATTTTGAATTTAAATTAGAATCGGTTCCGAACTAACTCGAGATTAGCAACTATAATCGAGGTGACGTGGCATCACCAGCAGAGGATCACTGTAGCTTAATTACCCGGGCGTCACAGTAACAAGTGGTAAAAGTGAGCGTAAACGGTATTGCAATGCTAGGAAACAAGGCCTAGGGTTCATACTTTCACTAGTGCAAGTTCTCTCAACAATAATAACATAATTGGATCATATAACTATCCCTCAACATGCAACAAAGAGTCACTCCAAAGTCACTAATAGCGGAGAACAAACGAAGAGATTATGGTAGGGTACGAAACCATCTCAAAGTTATTCTTTCCAATCAATCCGTTGGGCTATTCTTATAAGTGTCACAACAGCCCTAGAGTTCGTACTAGAATAACACCTTAAGATACAAATCAACCAAAACCCTAATGTCACCTAGATACTCCAATGTCACCTCAAGTATCCGTGGACATGATTATACGATATGCATCACACAATCTCAATTCATCTATTCAAACCAACGCATAGAACCTCAAAGAGTGCCCCAAAGTTTCTACCGGAGAATCACGACGAAAACGTGTGCCAACCCCTATGCATAGGTTCATGGGCGGAACCCGCAAGTTGATCACCAAAACATACATCAAGTGAATCACGTGATATCCCATTGTCACCACAGATACGCACGGCAAGACATACATCAAGTGTTCTCAAATCTTTAAAGACTCAATCCGATAAGATTACTTCAAGGGAAAACTCAATTCATTACAAGAGAGTAGAGGGGAGAAGAAACATAAGATCCAACTATAATAGCAAAGCTCGTGATACATCAAGATCGTGCCAAATCAAGAACACGAGAAAGAGATCAAACACATAGCTCTTGGTACATACCCTCAGCCCCGAGGGTGAACTACTCCTCCTCGTCATGGAGAGCGCTGGGATGATGAAGATGGCCACGGTGAGGGTCCCCCCTCCCGTGAGTCTGCCGAACAGGTCCCGATTGGTTTTGGTGGCTCTGGAGGTTTTTGGCGGCGGAACTCCCGATCTAATCTCTATTCTGGAAGTTTTAGGGCACGTGGAGTTATATAGGCGGAAGAAGCACGTCAGGGGAGCCACGAGGGCCCCACGAGGCGGGGCGCCCTAGGGGATGGGCGCCCCCACCCTCGTGGATTCCTCGTTCCTTCCTTTACGTGGGGTCCAAGTCCATCGGGTAGCTTTGTTCCAAAAATAACTTCTAGTTGATTTCGTTCGTTTCGACTCCGTCTGATATTCCTTTTCTTCAAAACACTGAAATAGGCCAAAAACAACAAATCTGGGCTGGGCCTCCGGTTAATAGGTTAGTCCCAAAAGTAATATCAAAGTGAAAAATAAAGCCCAATATTATCCAAAACAGTAGATAATATAACATGGAGCAATAAAAAATTATAGATACTTTGGAGACGTATCACCATCCACACCTTCGCAGAAACCTTAAGGGCCCTTTGATTCAAAGAAATTCCATAGGATTTTTGGAGGATTCAAATCCTTAGGAATGTTTCCTATGTTGGTCCTTCGATTCACAGGATTGGATCCCATAGGTTTTTTCCCCTATGGAATCTTGTACCACATTTCATATGAAATCTAACATCCACGCCGACCTCCTTTTACAATTTCTCTGTTTATTCCATGGCATCATATACCCCTTGTTATTCCTATAGGATTCAAGTGGGCATGCCACTACAATCCTATACTTTTCCTATTCCTAAGAATCCTACGAATCAAAGGGGCCCTAAGTCTCTAGACTTGAGATCTTTTGTTTGCACACTTCTGTGTAGCATTGTGACATTCAATTTTGTTCTAGGCAACATACATATTATCCCGAGCAGTTTATGCAATGCAGAATCCATTGTGAAGATACCCTACATGCATTCTTTTGGTGCCCCAAGGCGAAGAAAGTCCGAGGAAACCTCGATGTCCACACTGAGATTTCTAAAGCCTATGTGGTGATCGAGCGGGATCTTTAGTTCTCCTTTTGAAACTAGACAAAAGATTTGCCTCGTCGATTAATTAAGTGGAAGAGATTTGCCTCCTCGGACCTTCAGTTCTATAAGCATGTCTAAGTTTCTAACACAATAATATAAGATGGCGCATCATCTTTCAAGTTGAGTGAAAGAATTGTTTGTTACAACATGATGATATGCGTGGTGGGAGTGCAGACATGTTGTTCATGAGGAGAGTATACAAATGCCCGCCTGATGGGCCCAAGTGAATGCGGCACTAACAACAAATTACTACCCCCTTCATTCCTAAATATTTGTCTTTCTAGACATTTCAACAAGTGACTACATACAAAGTAAAATGAGTGAATCTACATTCTAAAATATGTCTATATACATTCATATCTGATAGTCCATTTGAAACCTCTAAAAAGACGAATATTTAGAAACGAAATATATTAGTATCACGGAGATACCAATTATGCCCAGCCTCTGCAACAACGAAATGTCCTAAAGACATTACAGATGCACACAAACAAAAAACAAAAAGAAGAAGAAGAAAAAACAAAAGATCCCGCTACAGCACGAAACCACCGCCAAGACAACACCGAAGTTCAAATTCTCCAAATGCGACGCCTCCAAGAAAAGAAAACAGTGCACAAGCGCCGTCGTCATCCGATCATAGATCTTAGGTTTTCACGCTGAAGAAAATCCACACTCTCAAAACAATGCCTTCAACAAGGTCAGACACAACTAATTAAGGCCAGACATTAGGTTTACACCTTAAAAGTTGTCGTGTTCTCGCAAAAAAAAAAGTTGTCGTGTTACATGTGTTACAGGTGCACTAAACATTGAAGCACATGCACTCTGGGATGTACTAATCCTCGCCAGCCAGACTGGGTGTAACAAGATCTTTGTCAAACCATGACTGTGTGGACGTACTCGACATCATGAAGAATGGGGTAAATTCCATCAGCCCGACAACATCAATTTGTGCTTTGGAAGTTGAAGTCCACTGAAGAACGTGACGGAAGATGAATGAAAACGAGCCGGCGGCCGCCTGAGTGCGCTGTTTCCAGGAATTGATCAAAGCGTAATGTGTGCCTCGCGTCCAGCTGCTTGGGCCTATAAGGATTTTTTTTTTATTGCTCTTTGGTACTAGGTTAGGCTGGGCCTCACGTTTAGATGGCTTCTCTACAGCTTTACAATGTATGGGCCCCTTAGCAGCATGGGCCGCCCTACCAGTCGGATTCGTGCCGGCTTCAGATCACGTCGATTTAATTTCTTTTCGGAAAGGATCGCGTCGATTGGACGCTCCGATTCGCGTCCAAACCACGCGAGGCGCCAATTTAAGCCGCATCTCCCCATCCAAAATCCAAACCGAGACGCGAGCCCCTGCCCTGCCCTGCCCTGCCCTGTCCTCCTGCGGCGTTCCAGTTGGAGAGCAATGCCGGGGCCCAGGAGCAGGAAGCGCGCGGCCGCGGAGGCCGGCGGCACGAGCAGGACGGCGAGGCCGAGGCCGGCGCCGGCGAGGCGGGTGACGGCGAGGCCGGGGACGGCGGCGCCGGAGCACTTCGCTGAGAGGCGGAACCTGGTGAGCACCTAGCAGACTCGATGGAATTCGCCGCCGTCTCTTCCCCGGATGCGTGCGTGCTTGTTTGCGAGGCTTGTAGCTCCGGCGTCTTCGAGTAGGGGAGAGCTGATTCTGCCGCGAGGCCTACATTGGTCGGGTCTCTCTCACAAGGGACAGGGGTGCGATGCTGATTGCTTGCCGATCAGTAGTTGCAGCCTGTTGGACTAGTTTACAGCACCTGCATTGTTGTATCAGATGGATCAGTAATTACTTGTCGATCAGTGATTTTGCCGCGAGGCTTTCTACACGCGATTTTGCCAGCCCAATCACAGCATATTTTCCCACTCTAGGAACGGATATAGACGATCACTGCAGCGGCGATTTTCTACACGCGCACTGGCCTGCAAGATAATGTGCTAATGGTTTTGACAGAGCTGTCGGTCAAAAGTTTCTTTGACCACACTACTATGGCTGACTCTGATAACCGCCTTTTGATGCTCTGTTATATGATTTAACGTGTCTGACCCACTTCATGAGTATGCATAAACGCATTGTCCCTTGCTTACGATGTTGCTGTATCGCTTTTCGTTCATCCTGACTTATGGTGTGTTGCTGTGTTCAGGAGGATCTTTGGTTGTCGGCCTTCCCCATTGGAACCGAGGTCTGTGCACAATGCACATCCCTATCTACTGATGCGCAACTATGCGTTATGCACTTCTGCTTACTCTTATTGATTGTCTATATCTGTTCCTACAGTGGGAAAACATTGACAAGATAAAGGAGTTCAACTGGAACTTCCGAAATTTAGAGGTATATATAGGACATGTAACTCTGCTGGGCTTCTAGTTGATATTATCGCTTCTTTACCATAACATTCATGATTCATTGTTGGTGGGCAGAAAGCTCTAGAAGAAGGGGGAGAGCTGTATGGGAAGACAGTTTACTTATTTGCAAACACCGAACGTAAGCATGCTGTCCCTTGGGATATGTTGAAGTTTACATCTCTGATGCATATCTACATATCAGCTTTCAAAATATTTATGTAACCGGCAATAAACTGGTGTCATTGAGGGTATCGTTTCTTGTTTGAATCATCTGGGGTAAATTTTGTTCTGAAGTTTACGATATAGCCAAGGAATCTGTTTGTGGTTTAGAAAGTTTCAGTAATGATGCCGTAGAGCTGCTTTTGCATGGTTTATTGGTGCTGAAATGTTTCCTCTACACAGCTACGTAGCAAGTAAATGATCCTTTGTTAGATCTTTTTAAAACTAAAATTACTCTGTTGTTTCCCTATATGATGAGAAATGTCAGGCTCGGTGGCTAGTACATTTGCACTTTGCAGTTGATTGGTATTTCTGGGGTTTATGTCTGCTAACATTGATTTGTTTCACCATTCACATCATAGATATACTGAATATTAAAAGTGGATGTGTTGCAGAAACAGAATTATCACTGTTATCTGTTTAATTTTTTCTTGGACTGTACTAGCATGTCGAATAGTTACCTCAAGCAATTTCTCCGATTGACTTATTTCTGTTGGTCTGCAGCTCAGCAATTGCATGTTAATGGCGAACAGAAGATGGTATTTGTTCCTACTGTAGTCGCTGTGGGTTCTCATTCCTTCCCTTGATTCGAACATTTATTCCATAGTTATGTTTACCATCTTTGTCTTAAGTTCTGTAGTGCACTGATAAGAAATGCATTGCCTGAACAGGAAAATGTTTCTGCGATACACCATATCTTGAGTTACATCTTCTCATGGTTATGCTAGCCAACTATTTTTGTTTATCTCTTGCATTACAGAAAATGCACACCTGTTTCACCATTTGTAGGCATAAACTACAAGAAGTATTTTTTAAAATTGCATATCTTTTTGCTAGCAACTCCCTTGGTCTTGCTGGTGATGCTACCACTGTGAACCATGGTACTGCGGGATTAAAAACCTTTAGTAGTCTTGATCCTGATAAGAACATTTACTAGTCTGTACCTCTATTATTCTGTAATAATGCCAGTCTCAAAGCATTCCTTCCTAATATACCTCTTATGTATTCCGAAAGGAGTCAATAAGCCCATATGCTTTCCACATTATTTACTCCAAAACATTTCATTGGTGCAAGTTATTGCCTCTAACCCACACTCTCAAATGTTTTTCCTATTCTGCTGAAAGTAGCTTGCAGTGGGAAATGTTTCTTGGCATATTTGTAGCTTATGATTGTTTCATCGATTGAGACTAGATATTTGCTATTTATTTCCTGATGCTGGATCTCATTTAGCTCTTGCAATTATGTGTGTGGTTCAGGCTGATTGTCCTTGCGCCCCTTCAGATAAAGTTGGTATAAATTCTGTCCAAAGGGCACATGAAGAAATACTACCAATGAGAGCAATGAAGATGTCCTGGGTGCCCTATGTTCCACTCGAGGACCGGTATGTCCATGCTATCTGTATGAGTCGCATTTGTTTATTTCTGCTTTGGCCTTTTGGGTGACTATATGTTCTTATATTTGTTTGCCCATCATCGCAATTTTGCAATGTTGTTCACTTCACTTTTTACTTGGTCTATAGGCTCAGCAGGATTGAGGGTTTGAAAACAAAAATATTCACTCTTCATTGCTCCCAGCGAAGGTCAGTTTTATTCACAGTATTCTCACTCCTCGCTTACAGTTGGTGCTTGAAGGCATACATTCATGTTACTGTTATTTTTAGTTTACCGGGGATGTTGTCATGCAGTAATATGTGGCGTGTAACTGTCTCGAACCTCAACTTTTTTTTGAGTTGATACATTATCTTAAGTTTGTATTTATTACAGGTCTGCACTGAAGCATCTAAAAACTGAGCGAGTCAGGAAGTTTGACTACTGCATGCCATGTAAGCTGCATTAATTGGGATTACTTTTCATAGGGTTGAACTCTATTGTTGCATGTATAAGGAAATAGTTGTCATTGCGTTTGGATCTCCTTTTACTATCTAATAACTTTAGAGAGGCTCTATTTCTGTACCTATCTGTGACTTGGTCCAGCCTAGCATGTTAACTACACTATCTGAATTTACGCATGAAGTTCTGTGAGGCTGCGACTACCTGTAGTTAAATGGTTGCAATGCAACAATATGTTATTGGAGTTAGTAGCCCTTTCCTGATCGATTGCTGAGTGACATTTGAGTTCATGTTATGCTATGGGATTAGTAGCTCCTTCCTACTTAATTGCTGATTATACTGATTGGGAGTCAGGTTACATGTGACTGAGTTGATTGCTTGATTTGCTCTTGTTTTTTTTTTTTGACAACAATTTGCTCTTGTTGGATGCCCATATTGCATTAACAAAACTATAAATTTCATACATTTGTACTCTTATAGGTATCTAATAACATTTTAAGATTAACGCTTGCTTATTCTCCGTCTCAATTAAGACTTCTCTTGCAAAAAATGGTCTTTCTTTCCAATTGTGTATTGCGTATGCGCATTGGTTTGATCTTTGATGGTCTTGTACATTCAATCCAAATTTGTCACCACATGCCAAAGCTCAAGGTTCAGATTATCACAAATAACCTCAGCTCAACACATCCACCTAAACAATTAAACAGCAGACCGTGGGATTTAAAAAAAAAATACATGCGCACATCCTTACGTTGTTCGACGGGTAGATTAGATGGTTTGAGTTAGATACGTTATATTTGAAGTGTTTGATAATATGGTTTTCTGCAGATTATATGTCGCTTATTTCTCCTGAAGAGGACCATGATACAACTGTCGATATCATATATCCTCTAGAACCCCCGGTAAGCTTCTTTTCGTAGGTCCATTGTTATGAGTAATAGTTATGAACTTTTGTTGCACCTCTTATATATACTTTCTTAAAGCAAGCAGTTCACTATATTTCATCTAGGAGTCATAATTACTAAATTAATAAATTAAAAAATCTCGCAAGAGAACATTTTGGTTTTTGTCGCCGCGATCTGCATCTAAACTTAATCCACATGAGCTACCTTTTTGGGCTTATATGGGAATAAATAAAGTTGGGTTAGCAGATAACTCGAAGTGGTGAAAGGTGTGACCCCCTGCTAGGGGTGCAGAGCGGCGCCCGACCCGTCCCGCATCCAGCTTTGCAGAATCTCATCCCTTCATTACGAGAGTTTAGAGCTAACTTACCATGTTATGCGGGACTAGCGGGACCCGCATCTGCATCCCTGCCCCTGCTATGAAATCTCACCCCCAGTTCCACTTAGTAATATAGTACACAGGATTTTGATTGCAAAAGCTGTTAATTGTTGTTATCATAAACCTTTGTGATTTCTGTTGCAGATAGTTATCCCGTTTGACTGGGAAATGGATAATTATGAGGTGTGTATATATTTGTTTTCTACTCTGATGGCACACTATCGTTGGAAGAACATCTGTGTCCAATCATTGTGTTGCAATGCAGGAGTTTACTGATGACCTAGTTAAAGCTGAGGAATTGCCAGAGGATGAGAGAGAAAATTTTAAGGTGCACATTGCAGTGATTTATGTGCTTGGTCTATTATAAAGGATACTTAGCATAGCCTATGATCAATTTTTCTCGATAAGTTTTCTTCTTACTAACTTTGCTGCCTCATTTCGTCAATAGGAATTCGTAAAGGAGAAGGTTAGAGAAAGGAAGCGCGAGCTGAAACAGGTTCACAACTAACCAAGATATTATTTATTTACGCCCGAGATTTTAGTATATCCTAATGCTATTCTGCTGCGAAACTTCTGCAGGCCAAAGAAGCCAGAAAAGAAGCTATTGATAACATGGACCCTGAGAAAAAGAAGGCATTTGAAAACATCAAATTTCACAAATTTTATCCTGTAAATGCCCTGGACGCTCCTGATTTAAGCATACAAAAGGTACGCACAAATGCTACTCGGTATTCTAGACTGGACCATAAGAGCTTGTGCTGGATTTGATTATGTATCTATAATTGTGTTTTGCAGGCAGATTACATCAATAGATATTATATGAAGGCGCACAAACGGAGTTGAAGACCAAAAGACCTATCCTCACATTTCCTGTGAGCATTACGAATTAAGTTTGCTTGAAGAGCCAGTAAAGAATTTGGAAGGCAGGGGAGATTATCTTGGTCAATATATTCAGATGGAGTCCCTTGTTGAACCATGGATCGGATGAATTGTGGCACCCGAAGTGTATTTGCCCTACAGTCACACTCAACACAGACTCCTGCCAAGCCTTAAGAGCATCTCTTGTGCGTTCTTTTTCGTTGTGCACATTGTAAATTCCAGTAGGGGGTGGATGTAACGGTCCGAAGGCAGACCTTTTTACGGTAATGGACTGGCTTAGAAAAGAGCACTATGTGACTCTTTGAGTCCTCAGATTTTGCAACGTTGTAGCAATAGCTCTATTTGATTCCGTATGGCTTGCTGCTGTTTTGTTAACACGTTTGTAGCAATCTCAGCGAGGTGAATTATTTGGATGCCCATTACCTGGAACATTTTATGTATGAATCCTGCTATGGCACTCGCTCCCTGGGTGACACCGCAGTGATACCTAGCTCCACCGCCAAACCAAGCCGGAGCTCGAAGGCCGCTTCTCAGCATTGCTTCTGCAAGTTTGGAGAAGTGAAGAGACCAGTCGGTATGGCTACTGGTACAAGCAGTCGGTATTTCTTCTCGTACCGTATGTTGGCTACAGTTCTAGAACTTTGGATGCATTCCTTTAACTTCATATAAAAAACAAATGAGTCCCGCTTTGGTACAAAGGCACTGATGTTAGCTATGTTGTAGCGCAAAAAGAAAGGCTTGCACGTCATAACCGAGTACTGCTAGCCACTAGAGACAACGGCTGCTAATAATGACTGATCCAAGCGCAAATAATTTATGAATTAACACTAACGGCACATTCACTGTAGCAGCATTCCTTGCTGCACAGTACATACATTTCTTTTTTGAACACGCACCGTACATAATTTTGAATTATTTGCAAACATTTTGGAAAACATGACCAGATTTTGGAAAAACAAATCTGAATAATTTGAAATTTCTATACATTTTTTTAGAAAACCGAACATTATTGGAAAGTTCCAACATTTTTCAATAACAGAATGAAAATTCGAAAACTAGATCATTTTCCAATAAAACATTTTTTTGGAAATGTGAGCATTTTTTAAAATTCATCGATTTTCTTTGAGTTTATGGACAAATTTGAAAACATGCACAATTTTCTATTTGTGATTTTTTTGAAAACCAGACATTTTTTGAAATTCCCCAAACATTTATGAAATTTTTGAAAAAATTTCAAACATGAAAGTTTTTCGAATTTGTGTACAAATTTAGAAAACAAGGATATTTTTTGAAATTCTCAAACAGTTTTCAAACTTTGCCTGAACATTCTTGGAATTTGCAAACAATTTTGAGAAATGAATAAAATTTTAATTTGTGAACAAATTTGGAAAACAAGAACATTTTTGCAGTATCTGAGCATTTATTTGAGCATTCTTTATTTCCTAATATTTTTATATAAGCACAATTTTAACATATCCGAAGAAAATTTGAAAATGGGAACATTTCTTAAATTTGGGACAGATATATGAAAATGCAATATTTTTAAAATTTATGTACATTTTGAAAAAGGATTAAATTGAAGAAAAGGAAAAATAATAAATAATGAAAAAAATAAGAAAAATGTTTAAAAATGAAAACAAATATATCAGAAAAGAGACAACAGAGGAAAAAACTGATAAAGGTTTCCCAGTTGACCGCACTGTGAAAAGCTGGAAGTTGGCTTTTTTTTTTGAGGGGTGAAAAACAGTTTATTCATCACCAAATTCCACAAGGTGTGGGATACAAGTTGGGACCTGGGGTTGGCCTAACCACACATGGCGCCCCGGTCCTAACGAAAGCGAAAACTTAGCAAGTTTATGTGCGTCTCTATTAGCCGCACGACCTTTAAACATAAAATTACAAATGAAAGAAAAAGCTCTAACTCGAATCTCTTGTATGATTGCCACATTTTTGCCCATATGTGACTTTGAGATGTCACTAACCACTTGCTTCGCGTCAGAGGCGATCATCAGGTTGTTCAAATTGAGATCTTCGGCAAGGGCTAGTGCTTCACGACATGCGATCGTTTCCAGAATCGCTGGGTCGTCCACTCCTGCAATGACCAACGATGAGCTACCCAGATAGTTGCCTTGTTGATCCCAACAAATCACCGCGGCTGATCCTCCCCTACCAGGTCTGACTCCAGCATCGACGTGGATTTTGACCCGTCCCGAAGGAGGGGCTCGTGGCCTGACTCGAGAGGGTCCGCCCCTTGCCACTTGTTCTTGCTTGTTGTCCAGCGCCTCAAGCTTAGATATAAACCTCCTGACAAATTCTGTGGTGGCTTGGGGTGTTTGAAAAATCCCTTCGTGAATTGCCTTACGCCGAGCCGTCCATATCGCCCATAATGTGACCGCTAGCCGAACAAATTGGTCATGTGAAAGCGATTCCATTAGTGTAAAAAGCCATAACTTAGCTTTTGGTTCGGTGGTAGCAACCAACACTTGTGCAAGATCATCATCAATCAAAGCCCACACACACCTGGATGATGTACAATTCAGCAGTGAGTGCCTCCATGAGTCTAGTGCTCCACACATCCCACAAGCCGAACTATCTGACATATGTCTATGAGCGCGAACATCTTTCGTTGGGAGGGATTGTTTAGATAACCGCCACAGGAACATCTTCACTTTCCCCGGTACTTTAGTCCGCCACAATGTTTTCCACGTTCCTTCCTCTGCCACTGTCGATGACGAGCCCGCTGTGTTTTCCAACCAAGCCTCCCGCCTCCTTCTGGTTTCCACTAGCATGCGATATGCAGACTTGACAGAGAAAGTACCATTCCTCTCGAAGTTCCAACTCCAGAAGTCAGCCGTGTTGCGTGTGCAGAGAGGAATACCCAGTATGATCTTGGCATCCATAGGCATGAAAACCTGGTTGACGCGTTCTACATTCCATGTGGCGCTGGTGTTATCAATCAGCTCAGCCACCCATGTTGGTGGGTTAGCTACCCGGCAGCCGTAGGGTCGTAACATCTCGTTCCTCGGCAACCACGTGTCCACCCAGATTTTCGTTGATTCACCATTCCCTATTCGGCGGATGATCCCTTGCTGTAGCACCTCTCTCCCTTCCAGTATAGCCCGCCAAACCTGACTCGGGTGGCCACCAAGATTTGCATGCAGAATATCTGTGTCCGGGAAATAGATACTTTTCAGTATCCGTGCACTAAGGGAATACGGATCCTGCAGGAGTCTCCACGCCTGACGTGCAAGCATTGATAAGTTAAAGAGTTCAAAATCCTTAAAACCTAAACCCCCCATTCCTTTTGGCTCAATCATAGCCTTCCACGATACCCAATGAGGTTTCCTCTTGCCGTCCTTGGAGCCCCACCAGAATTTCCTCATGATCATGTTAAGATGTTCACACAATCCCCTCGGTAACTTGAAGCAAGACATAGAGTAGACTGGGACTGCCTGTGCTACTGACTTGACCAAGACCTCTTTACCTGCTGTCGACATAGTGCTCTCTAGCCAGCCTTGAACTTTGCTCCACAAACGATCCTTCAAATATTTGAAAGCCCCGATTTTAGAATTTCCTATATCAGACGGCATACCCAGGTACTTGTCATTGAGTGTTTCATTTGGAACATTGAGAGTGTTCTTGATCTCCTCCCTAGTACTATCAGGAACACCCTTGCTGAAAAAGATGGAAGATTTCGCAAAATTTATCCGTTGGCCCGAAGCTTCGCAATAACTGTTCAGTACCAGGTTCACCTCTTCAGCTCCAGCATTACTCGCCTTACAAAACAGCAGGCTGTCATCAGCAAATAACAAATGGTTTACCTGGGGCGCCGTAGGTGCCACTTGTAACCCACTCAGGTTGGATGACTCATTCTTCGATTTTAACAGCACGAGAGGCCCTCTGCTGCAAGCAAGAACAAATAAGGGCTGATTGGGTCCCTTGTCCGATCCTCTTGATGGTTCAAACTCCTCCAACTTTTTCCACTAAAAGCACCGAGAACTTGACCGAAGTGACCAAGTTCATCACTATATTTACCCATCTTTCCATGAATCCCAGTTTGATCATCACCGCCGTAGATAGGGCCACTCGACCCTGTCATAAGCTTTCATCATGTCGAGCTTGAGTGCAAAGGACCGGTGCTTCTTTGACTTGTTCCTTTTCATAAAATGAAGGCACTCATACGCAGTGATGATGTTGTCAGTTATCAATCGTCCGGGAACAAAGGCAGACTGCTCTTCAGATATTATTTCAGGTAAAATTACTTTCAGACGGTTGGCAATCACCTTCGAAGCAATTTTGTAAAGCACATTGCAAAGGCTAATCGGTCTGAACTGAGCTAACAAGGTTGGATTTTTTACCTTTGGAATTAGCACGAGGATGTCTCATTGATGCATGATGCTGATTCTGTTCCTTCCACTATCCGTAGCACTGCCTTTGTCACTTCATTACCACACACTTCCCAATGACGCTGAAAAAAATGAGCTGGGTATCCATCTGGGCCAGGAGCCTTCATTGGGAACATCTGAAAAAGAGCAGTTTTCACTTCATCCTCACTGTATGGTGCGTTCAAAGCATCATTCATTCGATCAGTAACTCTGCGAGGAACAGTTTCTAGAACCGGCCCCATGTTAGCCACGCCTTCTGATGTATAAAGGTTCTTGTAAAAGGCCGTTGCCATGGCCTCCATCTCCACCACATTATCTGTCACCGTTCCGTCATGACGCAACAATTCCTTAATCTGATTCTTCCTTCTTCGCTTGCTAGCACGCAAGTGAAAAAAATATGTGTTTTTGTCACCATGCATCAACCAATCAACACGTGCACGCTGTCTCCATAATATTTCCTCTCGGTGAAACAGTTCGACAAGTCGGTCTGTGATTTTTGTTTCTGCTCTATTCGGTCCAGTTCGTCCCGCCGTGGCTCGTAGCAACTGCAGTTTTGTCTTTAGCTCATTGATTTCCCGCCGAACACTGCCAAAGTGCTCGTGATCCCATGTTGATAGCTCACCAGACAGCTCCTGCAGCTTTCCCTTGATCTGGCCAACCGAATCTCCTGACGCCTCTGCCCACTTGTCGGCCACCACCGAAGCCAGCGCGGGATCCCGCTCCCAGCAAAGTTCGTATTTAAAAGGCTTCGGGCCCCTCCTGCATGCATGCATCTGTTGCAACGTAAGAAGCAAGGCTACGTGATCTGAGCTTGCCGCCGCGACGTGTTTAACCTGTGCTAATGGGAATTCCAAGAGCCACTCCGGGGATGCCACCGCCCTATCCAATCTCACTCTTGTGAATGATCCTCCGGCGACTTTCTTTTCAAACGTCCAGCTCTGTCCCTGGTAGCCGATGTCAGTGAGACTGCAAGTATCCAGAGCATCTCGAAACATATCCATCTGCGCTTGGCTCCTAGCGCACACCCCATCATGCTCATGGCCATGTAAAACTTCGTTGAAATCACCTACTGCAACCCAGGGAAGATTGCTAGTGTTAGCAATACCTCGCATCATGTCCCACGTCTTATATCTTTCTTGCACTTGCGCTTCTCCGTATACAAAAGTAATCCTGGTGTGCACCGGGACTAGTTCCTTCACAATAACATCAATGTGATAATCCGAATAACCAATAATTTCCAACTTTATTGCTTCGTTCCAAAAGATACCAAGGCCACCACTTCTACCTCTACTGTTTACAGCAAAACTTCTTTCAAAACCTAGTGACCCTACCATACTTTCAACACGTGATCCCTCTATTTGGGTTTCTAAAATGCATACAATAGAGGGGGCATGTTGCCTCGAGAGGTCTCGAAGCTCTTGAACTGTCGCGGGTTTGCTAGCCCCACGACAGTTCCACACCAGGCAACTCATTGCGCTAGGCGCGACCCCCCTGGGAGGCCTGCCAAACGTGCATCAGAAGATTTGTTTAGAGCAATGCTCTTTGTGTTGATAGGATCACTTGTACTCTGCTTGTTTCTCTTTGGCTCTTGCTTCGACGAAGGACTATCTGGAGCTTTCAACGTTGGCACAAGAGGAGTTTTGCTGCCCTGATGTGATGGAGGGGGGCCGGAAGATTTGCCTCCCTGATTAACTCCAAGCATCCCCCTTTTCCTTCCCTGCTCAGCATCTTCCATTGTAACATCAATCTGAAGATCATCTGACTCCATGAACTCCTCCACTTGGCTACCATTTGCAGCACCCTGACCCCGGCCTCCTCCGGACCGGCCACACCCTCGGCCACCCATGTTATTGTTGCCCCTACCTTCGCCCGGGCCGCGTCCTGGACCCCTAAACCATGTTGCCTTCAGGTCCTTGAAAACCAAAGCTTTAGGTGCCCACACACCATCTCTGCATTCCTTGAATAAGTGCCCTAGGTTGCCACACACCGCACACCAGTCAGGGAGCCTTTCGAATTTAACCCGGAAGATCACCCGCTGCATCCCTTCCTTCTTCTTGATAACTAGTGAGACTGCATTCTTTAGAGGCTTTGTGACATCGATCTTAACCCTTACACGAGAAAAATTACCCTCAAAATCTTGGGATTTAGGCTCCGCATAGATGAACTCGCCCACCGTCACCGAAAGTGCTTTGATCTTGGGGCAGTAACCATCAGGGAGGTCATGGATTTGCATCCATATGTCTAGCTTGGTGAGATCGATCAGGGAGGGTTTAGTAAACCCATCGTAGGGTGTCACGATCACAGCTTTCCCTTTGAAGGACCACAGACCCTCCTCCATTACACGTTCCCAATCGCCCAGGCATGAAAATTGCAGGGTATACAGATTCTCCTCCAGCGGTCTGATTTTCACTTCTTTTGCCAGATCCCAAGCAACTCTCATATTCTTGTAAAACCAGTACTGGCTGTAGGTCTTTTCTGTGTGAACCCTAGCTAGTGCCATCCACCGGACCGCTTCGCCCGACAGTTCGTCGTCTTCCACGATGACATCCTGGAGATCATCCTCCGTCAAGCCTAGTTCTTCCATCATCGCAGCCAGATCTAACTCTGTCTCTGCCGCACCCGAGGATGCGCCATCTTCCTTAGTTCTCTTGCCCGAAGAAACCATGTCCACGAGTGGTAGGGTCCCCATCGCTTCGTCCACTCCCGCCATGGCCGGGGCCCAAGGGCACCCGAGCGCCGGGGGGGGGAGGTAGATCAGGTCTCTACGTCGGGGAGAAAAAATCGCCGCCGCCGAGAGGAAGGAGAACCCTAACGAGAGGGGAAACGTGCAGCAGCGAAACAACTTCTACGTACAGGAAGGAGATAGCTGGAAGTTGGCTGGCCCATGTATCGTCACTCACATCGAGGTCTATGCAAATCCCGGACAATTTTCCCAGCGAGAGGCGAAGACGGCGTCACGCACAGGAAGATGCCCGACTAGGTCTTTTCCCATCTTTTTTTTCTTTTGTATGTTTTTTCTTTTCCATTTTTTGGTTTTTCCTTTTTCGTTTCTCTTTTCTTTTTCAAAAAACTTCACGCTTTTAAAAATATGTTCCAAGTTTCAAAAAAAAAAATCTTTGTGCTTTTAGTTTTGTTCATTAAATACAAATATTCGTAACTTGCATACGGTGTCGGAAATCATTCAAACCAGGCAGGAATGCCTACCACGGGCATGCCCACTTGCTTACAAAAAAGTTGGGTCATTTCAAGAATGGCAACAAATAGACCATATTCAATGCAGGATGTCCAAGTGGCTAGAAGGTTTCGTCTGAGAGCACGTTGTTTTTTGACATCCTTTGAAATGACTCCAAATTTTTGCATGGCCTTGTATGAACAATTTAAAAAACCATGCCAAGTTGTTTGGATTTTCGACAAGTTTTGCATTGTCTAAAGTTTTCTTGCTTAAAAAAGGCCGATAAGTGGCTAGACATGTTGCAACATGCATACAGTGTCTGAAATCGTTCAAACATGGCATTGATGCCTATCATGGGTGTTACCACCTGCTTGCATAAGTTGGGATCATTTGAAGGTTGTCCAAAAATACACCATGTTCAACTAAGAATGTTCGGGTATGCCAGAAGGGTTTGTTTGAAAGCAAATTGTTTTGAAATCTGTCAAATGGGCCCAATTTTTTTTTTGCACTAGCTTGCATGAACAACACAAGGCACCATGCCAAGTTGTTTGGATTTTTGACAAGTTTCGCATTTTACAGAGTTTTTAGGTGAAAAAGGCAAATACATGGCCGTACGTGTTGCAACGTGCTTATGGTGTCAGAATTCGTTCAAACTAGGCATGGATGCCTAAAATGGGCATGACCACATGCTTGCAAAAGTTGGGGCCAGTCTTGAGATTTTCGAAAAAGATACTATGTTCAACCGAGAGTGTTCGGGTAGACCAGAAGGGTTCGTTTGGGAGTACCTTGTTTCTCGACATCACTTAAATGGCCTTGACTTTTTCACGGCCTTGTATAACCAATTCGAGGCACCATGCCAAATTGTTTGGGTTTTCGACATGTTTTGCATTTTTTGAAGTTTTCTTGGTGAAAAAAGGCCGATAAATGGATGTACGTGTCGCAAGGTGTCGGAAGTTGTTCAAACCTGACATAGATGTCTACCATGGGCATGTCCACGTTCTTGCAAAATTTGGGGTCATTTTAAGAATGTTCATAGACCATGTTCAACGAAGGGTGTACTGTAGGCGAGAAGGGTCCGTCTAAGAGCACATTGTTCTTGATATCCTTTAAATGATCCCAATTTTTTTCCATGTTTCGGTATGAACAATTCAATGCACCATGTCAAATTATTTTGGTTTTCGTCAAGTTTTGCATTTCTTGAAGTTTTCTCGGTCAAAAAGGCGAATAAATGGTTGGACATGTCGCGCCTTGCATATGGTGTCTGAAATCTTTCAAACCTAACAAGGATGTCTACCATTGGCATACCCTCCTGCTTGAAAATTTTGGATCATTTGAAGGATGTCCAAACATAGACGATGTTGAACAGAGGGTGTTCGGGTAGGACAGAATGCTTCGTCTGAGAGCACGTTGTTTCTCGACATCCTTGAAATGGTCCCAGTTTTTTTCATGACCTTGTATAAACATTTCAAGGCACCATCACAAGTTGTCTGGGTTTTCGACAAGTTTTGCATTTCTGGAGTTCTCAAGGTGAAAACGGCCGACAAATGGCCGGACGTGTATAGCAATGCAAACGGTGTCAGAATTTGTTCAAACCTGACATGGATGCCTAACATGACCATGCCCACCTCTTGCAAAAGTTGGGGTAATTTATCCATAGTTTAAAAAAAACATCAGTTGAGAGGAGTGTGGCAGACAAGGCCAGATGGGTGCCTCCGTGAGCATGCAGTTTTTCCTAATTTGAATTTTTTGTCATTGTCAATGAACTTTTTCTTATGTCCTAATCATTTCTTGAAATTTATCAACAATTTTGGAATTTCAAATTGTGTATGAAATTTTGCAAACTTGAACATTTTTTAAAAAATTCTTAAAGTTCCCAAAAATAGACGAATTTTTTTAACAACATTCAAATCACATAATTTTTTAAAACTTTATCAACCTTTTATGAAACACAAATATTTCTTAAATTTGTTAATATAAAATTTGATGACAGGAACATTTTTTGTTTATTCTAGAATATTTTGAAAATTGTAAACAAGAACATTTTTGGTCCAAATGATATTTCAAGTTTTTGAATATGTTTCAAAAGGAATAATAAATTTTAAAAAGAAGAAAGATGAATTAACGAAAAAATAAAAGAAAAATAAAAAAGTCGTAAAAAAATGCTTAGACCTTGGCTCAAGTATGATGGCATTGCTCCCGTCGGGCGCCTGTTGGGCTGGCCCAAGCATTCGTAGATTTGAAAAAAGTTCATCAATTTTGTTTTTTTTGTAGATTTTCTAAAAAGGTTAAAAAGTTGCAAAAAAAGGTTCTAGAAGTTGAAAAAGATTCAGAAATTTCAGAAAAATTAACGAAATCGATTTTCTTTTTAAAAGTTCAGGCATACGATAAAAATAAAAATAAAAATAAAAAAGGAAAAATAAAAAGAAATAAGAATAAAAAGGAACAAATCCCGGTTTTAAAATATAAAAACAAAAAAAAAACCCAGAAAAACCAATTGGAAACTGGCTTGTTTCGCCTCAAGTTGGTTGCTCCCTGCTACTCATCACGAACTTGATGCGAGGCCGATTGGCTAGCACCCTTGTCCATCATCCTGAAGACCTGGGTTCGATCCTTCGGTACTCCCCCTTTTTCTTTAATTTGTGCGCTTCCAAATGGGCCGACCCATTACTGTAGGTGAAGGCTTCTTCCGTATCGGCCGGTGATGTATTCTTGAGAAAGACCATCCTATCTTTTATTATGAAAAGGTATGGATATATCTCCACCGTTGATGTGTTTGGGGGGGGGGGGGGGTGCCGAAGAAGTGAAAAGGAATTTGTAGGTCGCAGACGCAGAGTTGGTTACGAGGACTGGTACGCGCTTCCAAATGGGCCGACCCATTCTTGTAGGGGGGGGTTGTGCCAAGAAGTGAAAAGGAATTTGCTGGTGGTCGGACGCAGAGTCGATTCGAGGTCGGCACGCGCTTCGAATGAGCCGACCCATTCTTTGTAGGGGGGTGTCGGTGTCAAAACCGGCGGATCTCGGGTAGGGGGTCCCGAACTGTGCGTCTAGGCGGATGGTAACAGGAGACAAGGGACACGATGTTTTTACCCAGGTTCGGGCCCTCTCGATGGAGGTAATACCCTACCCTGCTTGATTAATATTGATGATATGGGTAGTACAAGAGTAGATCTACCACGAGATCAAGGAGGCTAAACCCTAGAAGCTAGCCTATGGTATGATTGTTGTTCGCCCCACGGACTAAAACCCTCCGGTTTATATAGACACCGGATAGGTTAGGGTTACACGAGTCGGTTACAATGGTCGGAGATCTACATATCCGTATCGCCAAGCTTTCCTTCCACGCCAAGGAAAGTCCCATCCGGACACGGACGAAGTCTTCAATCTTGTATCTTCATAGTCTTGGAGTCCGCCGTGACGATAGTTCGCTATCCGGACACCCCCTAGTCCGGGACTCCCTCAGTAGCCCCTGAACCAGGCTTCAATGACGATGAGTCCGCCGCGTTGATTGTCTTCGGCATTGCGAGGCGGGTTCCTCCTCCGAATACTTTATAGAAGGTTTTGAACACAAGGATAGTGTCCGCTCGCAAAACAAGTTCCACATAACACCGTAGAGAGAATAATTTTGCACGATCTGCCGACGTATTCCGTGGCGTGACATCACACCACAGCCAGGCCTTTATATGAATCGTTTTTTATTGTTCCACCTCAGCGTGTTTAGCGAGGCGGTTTCCTTGGCACGTCTTATCAAAGCATAGATCGTGCCCCCTTATTCCGGGATTCTCATCAATACAGACGTGGGTAACCCAACCGTGTCCGTTGGCCTGCCTTCCCTATCAAAGGCGAGTCCTAATCGACCACGGGGTGGGCTCTTGGTATTCAACCTCTTTATAATGAGACCAAGGCCCTCTTCTTTTTACACCCTCCATCGAGTTCGCCTCGCGCTTCGAGTTCCAACACCCAAAGCTTCAGATTCAGGCACTTCGGACTTTCGACGATGTCCGGATCCGACCAGCACGGCCGATGGATTTCTTCCTCCGTCACAGAAGAAGATGTGCTAAAGCTGCGCGACGCCAGGTATCTAACCGGAGAGATCTCGCATAGGCTGCCTGCTCCAGGGCAGGTCATTCCCACTCCTGAGCCCGGCGAGAGCGTGGTGTTCGTGTCCCACTTCCTTCGGGGTTTAGGCTTCCCGTCGGATCCCTTTGTGTGGGGGCTCATGTTTTATTATGGGCTTGATTTCCATGACTTGAATCCGGAGTCCATCCTCCATATCTCGTCATTCATTGTCGTATGTGAGGCCTTCCTCCACATTACCCCCCACTTTGGATTGTGGCTCAAGACCTTCAAGGTGGAGCCAAAGATGATCGAGGGGCAACAAGCAGAGTGCGAAGGGGCGGTCGTAAGCAAATGTGCTGATGCTCCGTGGCCCGAGGGCTCTTTCCAAGAGGAGCTTGGTTTGTGGCAACGGGAGTGGTTTTATATCACCGCTCCCAGGGGCACCAAATGGGCGGCGCTCCCTGCCTTCCGCTCGGGTCCACCACAGCGGCTGGCATCATGGGTCAACAAGGGGCTCGACTGGGGGCCGTCCAAGGACGTTCCCTTGCTGCAGGGCCGTATTCGAGACCTCCAGGAAAGAGGGATCAATCTAGTCACAGTGGCGCAGGTTATGGTGATCTGGCGCCTTCAGCCCTGCAATCGTCGCCCCCTCCGCCTGTGGGAATTCAATCCGGAGGGACCACGAGCTCTCCAAAATTTTATGGGCACGACGCCCGTGGAGATGTATAAACTGTTCTTCGGATCACAAGAGAAGTGTCCAAACTTGACCGAGGACGCAGGACTAAGTTGCAATCGCCCAGATACTCAAGTAAGTAGTCCGGTAACCGGACAAACTGTTCATTCATTTATTATATATATATATATATATATATATATATATATATATATATATATATATATATATATATATATATATATATATATATATATATATATATATACCCTTTAAAGGAGCCGGTTCTTGAACAGGAGTGGATAGCCAAGGCAAAGTTAATAAGGTGTCCGGCTCCCCTCCTCGAGATCACGCCGGATCCCATGCTGACCAAGATGTTGAAGGTCGCGCCTTTTGAAGAAGGCGGAGGAGGGAGCGGGGAAGCAACTGCCTCTACGAAGGAGGCTATCAAGGAAGGGGGGATGAAAAGTGCCGTCTTTCGAGGAGAGAAGAGGACTGCTTCGAAAGATCCGGAGGTCAAGGCCTCAAAGAGGGGAAAGGAATCTTCGGCAGAGAGTCCGGCGCTGGGAAGTAACCCAGCCGCATTATTCCCCCGAGGGGATCAGCTCTCCAACGAGCCGTAAGTAAAAAGAAGGGGTCTTGTAAATAAGGAGCATCCCCGTATTTATTTATGAAGATAACCGAAATTGTACCTTGTAGTTCGGACCTCAGCCCTTCTCAGCAGAGCTCGTCTTCGGGGGATCTTCTTCCGAAGATGATGGAGAGCGAAACGCCTCCACCTGTCGCACCCTCATGTGAAGCGGACGACCCGGAGGTGTCGTCGTGGAGGGTTCCCTCAAGTCCGGCGGGGCCGGAAGGTCCGGCGCCAAGTGGTGTGCGGTCGGAGGCGCTGAAGGATCTGCTCGGGCGCGGTTATCTCGAAGATCACCGTGCTCTAATGGGTACGGTGATTGAAAGAATTGCATCCGCAGAGAGCGGATTGCATGAAGCCGTCGAAGCTTATCGACGGGTTAGAGGTACGTGAAATGATGTACCTTCGGCAGTTATGCATATAAATGCGCCTGTATAGATAGTAGCCCCTGAGACTCGGTATGTTGTCAAAATTGACAATGTGCCGGGGATCAAATTCTCAGTTATAACATATCGCCGCTCCTAAACAGGTGGCGAGGCGTCCGGAGGCCAGCCGGACTGATGAATATGCCGAACTAAAGCGGCAACTTGACGAGGCGGATGCGGACATTGCGCTGGTCAATAAACGGTTTGACGAGTCACAAGGTATGCGACCTCTATGCGGACACCTTGTAAGGGAGCTTGACGCCCATGTCTTACTATTCGTATGCTTAATGCAGATGGTGCCGCTCCCGTGGAGGAGCTGCGGGCAGAACTCGCCCGAGCGAAAGAGCAAGCCAGAATTAGCAATGCGGCCGCTTTAAAGGCGGCCGAAGAGCTAGAAGCTGAACGGGCTGCTCACTGCCGAAGCAAAGAGGAGATGGCCGATATGGCCAAAAAGTTAAGGAATAATACCGATCGCTGCGAGGTTCTTGAAAAAGAACGTCAAGCGGAACAAGAGGGCCTAAAGAAGGCCGCCGCCGAATCCAAGAGTGCCCAATCGGCTTTGAGAGCTGCCAAGGAAGAGCTGAGTCAGGCCGGGGCAATTGCGGCTGGAAAACCGTTTCTGCCGCGGAGGAAATATACAGATCCAAAGTATGCTCAGTTGGATAAGTTGTGGAGTTCGGAGGATGCTTATCTGGACTTGGCGGCGAGCGCTGCGGACGCGGTTGAGCACTTCCGGGGCCAGAAGGGGCACAGAAGGGAAGAGCTATATTGGTCGCAATTCCATAGTCCGGAGCGTCCTCTGCCGCTGACCGATCGGTTGGCCGAATGGGCCGAGCTGAATCGGTTGTCCGGATTCGCCATGAAGCATGTCTTAACTCACTTGTGGCCGGGCGGACCCCAGCCGAAGAGCTATTTTGGTTTAGTGCAGCAGTTTCTTGGTGCGGTACCGCGTATCGATGCAATGAAGCGATCGGCGTGTATTGAGGGAGCGCGGATGGCTCTTGCCCGTGTCAAGACATACTGGGCAGAGATGAAGGCCACTGACGTTGCATCCCAAGATTCGGACAGAAGCCGAGTACCTGCCGAGCACTACTTTGAAGAAGTCCTGTCGGGCGCTCGTTTAATAGAGACGAAGTGCTCGAAGGATATTATGTTTAAATGACATGTATGATTTGTGAAAACAATGTTTCAATGTAATATAAGAGCTTTTTATACTTGTGCGTTCAAGTAGCAAACTACTCCCTGTGTGGCCATTTATGTATATGTATATATAACCTGAAAGATGGCAGTCCTTGGCTTCAGCACCCACGCACATAGTGCGGGGGTGTTTGCAAAGAAAGCGCTTTTTCACACTTAATCCAACGTCTTGGTCCTGTTAAGGAGGTGATGGCGTAGCAAACCAGGCAACCGGACTATAATGCTTTATCACTTTCACTTAGCCATAGGAGTTCGAGGGTGGGGCTACTATATAGCCCCTGGGGGCAACGCACTCTCCCGAATTCGGGGTGCGTATGTGCCTGACCGAAAACCGGTCCTTCGTTAATGCAGAGGAATCCTAAAAATTCCTGTGAGTCATCGAGTGGTTGACCAGTCTCTCGCTATATCATGACAGTCAGTTTTCGGCTTTCTCTACTGAGGTGCTCGCCCGGCCGAACCGGAGCACAATCGCAGTAGTTCTCCTGGTGCCGCGTTAGCCGTGAAAACGGAACGTAAGGCAGCAAAACACAGGAGCCAGGCAACCCAACATTTGACCAAAGACATGATTCGGAGCTGATGCATATAAGGCCTAACTCGAGACACCGAATACTCCCTAAGGTATTCGGTCTTTTATGAAAATGGGCAGAATAATGCCCTAAGCCCCTTGTGTCCAGTGCAGCAAAAAATTCTGGTGCGGCCAATGCCAAAGCACCAGCCTCCTCCTCGGTTATGTTAAGGAACCGGGGGAATGTATATCAACAAGAGACAGTGAAAAAAGGTTTACACAGGGTCTTAATCTGAAAAGAATCCTTGCAATGGGACCCTCTGCACGTCTGCGCTGTGTCTCCGTTGCAGCCGTATCCTGGACGGGTGTAGCACGTTGTTCATCTGTAAAAGAGAGGAACTTAGTTTGAAAGAAAAAGGATCGTGCGAAAGATGTACTTAATATTAAATAAACAGAGTACGGTTCGAAGAATTGAATAAAATTGAGCTCTATTGTCTCTTGTTATACATGCATGCAGCCCCTCGTATGGGGGTATGCCGCTAGTAGGCGCCGGACTCGTCTAGCCGTGTCCGGGGTTTGAATGACCAATTTCAGGTTCTTTGCCTAGCAGAGACGGATAGCTGTGGGGCTGTCAATGCAGTCTCCCATTCTTCCGTGCTCGAGTAACACTTAATACTTCCTTTTAACAAGATGATGCCGTATGGACCGGGCATTTTAAGTGTTAGAGATGCATAATGCGGTATTGCGTTAAAGCGGGCGAAAGCTTCGCGTCCCAATAGTGCTTGATGACTACTTTTAAACGGGGCGATATGGAAGAGTAACCTTTCACGACGGAAGTTGTCGAATGAACCAAACACAACTTCCACTAGTAGAAAAAGGGTCAAACGTGAAGCACATTAGTGCCGGTTTGTATTAGAGCCGGCACAAATGTATACATTAGTGCCGGTTCCAACGGCTATCCTTTAGCACCGGTTCATGGCTAACCTTTAGCACCGGTTCGTGCCACGAACCGGTACTAATGAGGGTGGTGGCAGGATGTTGTCAGTCTGGGCCCCCTCCAGCACCTTTAGTACCGGTTCGTGCCACGAACCGGTACTATAGGTCCTCCTGCATATAAAACCTTCGTCTAGCTCGCTCTGTTCTTCCCCCTTTCCCCTCTCCTCTCCTCTCTGTTCTTCCTCTTCTCCCCTCGAGCTCATCACACATTTTGCCCAAAATTTGTCAAGATTTGAAGGCCCCATCCATTCAAGTGATCACAAAGGTTAGCAACTTTGTCCTTTCATCTCTCATTGCTAGATTAGCTCTTGCATTGGTTTATATAGTTATTAATTTGTGAGTTTAGTAATTTGGGAGGAAATATATATATGTGCTAGTATTTGATTTATATGCAATTTGAGGTCAAAATAACACTTAGTTTGCATATGTAGGTGTGGTTTACTTAGTGCCTTCTAAATCTCTGTCGTAACCACTGTCGATCGCTCGCACCGTCCGTGCGCCGGTGTGGTGAGCCTCTTGTTCATGAAATTTTATATAAAAATTGATGTTTGTGTGATTTGGATATATAGTTACTCGTATAATAATTATCTTACCCGTACGTTGTTTGTTATACATAGTGCCATGGTTTTGATATCCGTCCCCGTCGGCCCTCGTCCTTGTTATGATTTGGATGTGGTATATTCTCTTTTAAAACTATTTGTTGCATTTCGTGTTTATGACAAATTATGCCCATCAAGTTGACATAGATATTTTTATCTAGGAGGTATGTGAACCGGAAATTCCAACCGACCCTATTGTCGAGAGGTTAAATTTAGTTGAAAGAGAAAACGAGTACTTGAAAGAAAAATTGAAAAGAATTGAGGGGGAGAAGATGGAATTGGAGTTGCATGTTGCCGATGTCGTCGATGATCACAAGATCAAGATGGAGAAAATGCGCTTGAAGATTAGAAAGATTAGAAAATATGCCATCGATATTGAGGCTTGGTATCATTATGCTGTTGGATCAATTGTTACCTTAGTTGCGATCTTGATCGCATTTGTTGTTGCATTTAAATGCTTTAGCTAGAGAGTTATTTGTTTGTTGCATTTAAGTGTTGTATGAACTTTATGTATGAACTTGTATTAATTTGGTCTATTCGTGTTGTGTAATGAAGATGAGCGGCAATGGATGTACGATGACCGATGCTCTCCCAGTTCGTTGAGGCGTGCATACTTTTACGCTATGGCTGAGGCAAACAAGCGGGCGGATGGTTTTATGCCTTGTCCATGTGCTGGCTGTAAGAATGGTCGCAATTACTCTACATCAAGAACCATTCACGTCCACTGTTTGAGTCGGTTTCATGCCCCACTATAATGTTTGGACCAAGCACGGAGAAAGAGGGGTTATGATGGAAGACAATGAAGAAGAAGAGGACGACGACAACTATCCTGGCCATGGGTTCCCTGAATACGATGATACAACAATGGGGGAAGAAGCTGAGCCGGTAATGCGGGAAGAAGCTGGGCCGGCAATGCGGGAAGAAGCTGAAGAAGAGGCATCAGATGAGCCCGTTGATGATCTAGGTCGGGCCATTGCCGATGCAAAGAGAAACTGCGCAAGTGATTTGGAGAAGAAGAAGTTGCAGCGCATGTTAGAGGATCACAAAAAATTGTTGTACCCGAATTGCGTAGGTGACAAGAAATAGCTGGGCACCACACTGGAATTGCTGCAATGGAAGGCGAGAATGGTGTATCCGACAAGGGATTTGGAAAGTTCTTGGTAATGATAAAGGATATGCTTCCAAAGGACAACGAATTGCCCGAGAGTACGTACGAAGCAAAGAAGGCTGTCTGCCCTCTAGGGTTAGAGGTGCATAAGATACATGCATGCCCTAATGATTCCATCCTCTACCGCGGTGAGTACGAGGATTTGAACGCTTGCCCGGTATGTGGTGCATTGCGCTATAAGATCAGCCGCGATGAGCATGGTGATGTCGAGGGCGAGCGCCCCAGGAAGAAGATTCCTGCTAAGGTGATGTGGTATTATCCTATAACACCATGGTTGAAACGTTTGTTCCAAAACAAAGAGCATGCCAAGGCGATGCGATGGCACAGAGAAGACCGTAAGAAAGACGGAAAGTTGAGAGTACCAGCTGACGGGTCGCAGTGGAGAAAAATCGAAAGAAAGTACGGGAAGGAGTTTGCAGATGACGCAAGGAGCGTATGGTTTGGTCTAAGGGCAGATGGCATTAATCCTTTTGAGGAGCAGAGCAGCAATCATAGCACCTGGCCTGTGACTCTATGTTTGTATAACCTTCCTCCTTGGTTGTGCATGAAGCGGAAGTTCATTATGATGCCAGTGCTCATCCAAGGCCCTAAGCAACCCGACAACGACATTGATGTGTACCTAAGGACATTAGTTGAAGAACTCTTACAACTGTGGAATGGAACAGGTGTACGTGCGTGGGATGAGCACATGGGGGCAGAATTTGACCTAAAGGCGTTGCTGTTCGTGACCATCAATGATTGGCCTGCTCTCAGTAACCTTCCAGGACAGACAAACAAGGGATACCGCGGATGCACGCATTGTTTGGATGATACCGACAGTATATATTTGAATAGTTGTATGAAGAATGTGTACCTGGGACATCGTCAATTTATTCCGAGCAGGCATCCCGTAAGAAAGAAAGGCAAGAATTTCAAAGGTGAGGCGGATCACCGGACGAAGCCTCGCCACCGTACTGGTGCTGATGTACATGATATGGTCAAGGATTTGAAGGTGATATTTGGAAAGGGTCCTGGCGGACAACCTGTTCCAAAGGACGCTGACGGACGCGCACCCATGTGGAAGAAGAAATCTATATTTTGGGACCTGCCATATTGGAAAGACCTAGAGGTCCGCTCCGCAATCGACGTGATGCACGGACGAAGAATCTTTGCGTGACCCTGCTTGGCTTCTTGGGCGTGTATGGGAAGACAAAAGATACACCGAGGCACGGAGGACCAGCAACGTATGCACGGAGAAGACGGCATATATCAGGGTCATGCAAGCTACGCTCTTACCAAAGAAGAGAAGGAAATCTTCTTTGAATGCCTGCTCGATATTAAGGTACCGCTGGCTTTCGTCGAATATAAAGGGAATAATAAACATGGCAGAGAAAAAGTTCCGAACCTAAAGTCTCATGACTGCCACGTGATTATGACGCAAGCGCTTCGTTGCATTGAGGGGCTTCTACCGAAAACGTTCGATTAGCCATTGTGAAGCTATGTGCATTTCTCAATGCAATCTCTCGAAGGTAATCGCCCAGAAATCATACCAAGGTTACATAATGATTTGGTGCAATGTCTTGTCAGTTTCGAGTTGGTGTTCCCACCATCCTTCTTCAACATCATGACGCACGCCCTAGTTCACCTATCTTGAAGAGATTAACGTTTTGGGTCCTGTATTTCTACACAATATGTTCCCCTTTGAGAGGTTCATGGAGTCTTAAAGAAATATGTTCATAACCATGCTAGGCCGAAGGAAGCATCTCCAAGGGCCATCAAAATGAGGAGGTGATTGAGTTTTGTATTGAATTTATTCCGACCTTAAGCCGATTGGTGTTCTGAATCGCGGCATAAGGACAGACTGGATGGAAAAGGCACGCTAGGAGGGGAACAAATAATATGTATGGACGGACATTCTCTCACTTTGAAGCACACTACAGTTCTACAGAATTCCGCCTTGGTGGCGCCGTATATGGATGAACACAAGAATTTGCTATGCTCCAAACACCGGAGCGGTCGATGACTGGATTACACGTGAACAAACCAGGAGTTTCGCCACTGGTTGCGGAACACGTACCATGCATGACACCTCTATTGAAGATGACCTGTACTTGCTGTCCCAGTTACCATCTTCGACTATAATGACTTTCAAAGGGTACGTGATAAATGGTAATACAGTTTACACGATCGCCCAAGATAAGAAGAGCACCAACCAAAACCGTGGTGTCCGTTTTGATGCAGAAACCAAGACGGGAAAGGAAACATATTATGGTTATATACAGGACATATGGGAACTTGACTATCGACGTGGTTTAAAGGTCCCTTTGTTTCGGTGCAAATGGGTCAATATGACACGAGGCGAGGTAACGGAAGACCCGCAGTACGGAATGACAACAGTGGATCTCAACAATCTTGCGTATGCAGACGAACCATTCGTCCTAGCCAATGATGTGGCACAGGTTTTCTATGTGAAGGACATGTCTACCAAGCCAAGAAAAAGAAAAGATAAGGAAGCGAATGCATCGTACGATGAGCCAAAGCGGCACATAGTTCTTTCCGGGAAGAGAAACATCGTGGGAGTGGATGACAAGACAGACAAGTCAGAACATTATGAAAAGTTTGATGAAATTTCTCCATTCACAGTGAATATTGACCCGAGCATCCCGTTAAATGATGAAGATTTTTCATGGTTACGGCGCAAAGGGACACACGCGAAGATAAAGTTTCACACCCAAAGATTTTGGATGTGATCGGCTTCACTATCATCACTTTCTTCTGTGTTTCACACCCAGAGGGGAATCTCTGTAATAGTTAGGGTCGTTATGTGTTTTGGCATTTGAAACGCGAAGAAATTTTATGTGCAAACAAATTCTTTCATGCCTTTACTGATTTTTAAAGTTAAATTATTCACAAACTAGTGATTCACACTAATTTCAAATAATTCAAAATTTAAACTATTCAAATTTGAAAACTACGGGCACTAACAGAAAGTTTGTAATTTTTTGTACCTAAAGCAAAAATATTCACAAAGAAACTCTAAATACATAAAAAACAACACAAAAATAAATAAAGCAAAAAAAGCCCACCTACTAGGCCAGAGCGGCCTGCATACGACTAGAAACCCAACCTGTTGTTGGGCGGGATGCAGGCCCATAAAAGGCCAAGTGGGCCCACAGGACAACAAAGAACACGAGGCCCAGTGGGCCTGCTTTGGAGAGGAGCTCGAGAGAGCGACCGCACGGGGGTTTATAAACCAGTGCGGTCGCCCCTCGGCTAGCGAGGTGGGACTAAACTTGCCGCACCGCACCTGCCCCAGCGCACCCCCTTTAGTACCGGTTGGAGCCACCAACCGGTACTAAAGGGGGGGCCTTTAGTACCGGTTTGTGCCACCACCCGGTACTAAAGGGGGTCGCTTCCCGCTGCTTGGGCTGGCCAAAACAGACCTTTAGTACCGGTTGGTGGCTCCAACCGGTACTAAAGGTGCCTTCTATATATACAACACTTCGAAAAATTTCATTCTCCCTCTGTTTCTTCCTCTGTTTCCCATTGAACCGCCTCGATCGATCGACGCCGTCATCGACCCGTCGCCGTCGCCGCTTCGCCGTCGCCGCCGCCGCCCCGTCGCCGTCGCCGCCGTCGCCGTCGCCGCCAAATCCCGTCGCCGTCGTCGCCCCGTCCCGTCGCCGCCCTCGTCTCCGTCGCCGCCCGGGCCCGTCCCGTCGCGCCGTCCCTCGTCGCCGCCCAGCGTCATGCCCGCCCGTCGCTGCCCCCGCCGTCGCCTCGCTGTCACTGTCGCTCGCTGTCGCTGTCGCCCGCTGTGAGCTCTCCCTCTAACCCTCTCCCTCGCTCGGCGGCCACCATGGCGCGCCTCCCCGAGCCCATACACACACACAAGCATGATGAACACACACACATACACGTATATATGTATGAATGCATGTATATATTAGTATATACGTATTTTGTATGTTTAATTAGTTTAGATTTTTAGATTATTGTTTTTCACTAGTATATATGTATGAATGCATGTTAGATGGATATAATTAGTGTTTAATTAGTATGGAATTTTTTATATAATGTTGTTTTTCTGTTTTTAATGGATGTATAGAAATTGTTTTTCTGTTTTTAGTGTTAGATGCTTAATTAGTATGAAATAGTATATAGATTTTTGAAATAGTAGAAATGTTAGAAATTTTAGTTATCAAAATCCAATCATTAAAAAATATTATTTTTGCGGGCATATAGCTAGTATTTGTTCTTGACGATGCCCGCCCGCATCCTCGCCGTCGACCCGTCCGCCACGACGCCCAGCCGCCCATGTCCGGACTGGCTCGCTGGCTGGCACCGGGAGGTGCTGCTCGAGGGCGCGCCGCTGATGAGGAACCCGGCCCGGGTCCCGTCGTCGACCCCGATCTCGTTTGGTGGCGTCAAGCGTGGGCGATCTCGGTGCGGAGGGACCCGGCCCGCCGGAGGAGGTACGTCGCCGTGTTAGGGAGGAGGACGAGCACGTCCATCGCTACATGGTTGCGTTAGAGGGCGGCAGGTTCTCCAATACCTGGCAGTATCTTCGGGGATCTCACTTCAGCTATGATCCTGTGAGGGTTCCTTCTCTTTGGGTGTCCACCGCCGCACGCAGGAACCATGAGTGTCCTAGATTCTTCTGTAGTATTCGATCTTTAATTAGCTAGCCAGTGATGTACTATTCAATATTATATATTATTCGAGACGATGTATTGAGATTGTATCTATTATTCTAGACGAAGTATTCGAGATTATATCTATTATTCGAGACGATGTAATTTGAATACTAAATTGTTTTATATTTCTTTTGAATTAGTTAAATAAAAGCTATGGCGCACAATACCGACAGAGAGGAGAATGACCATGTTCGATATGATACGCGGGCCGATGATAATCATAATGAAGAAGATTATGACGGTTCAATTTCTAAACAACACCGGAGAGGGTGATATGATATTCGATCGCGACGATCGAATTGATGAAGTCATGAACTACGATTATGACGATGACGAAGAACATGTTGATCCTGAAACAACAAAGACCGGCGAGGTATATATATTTATATAAGCAGGTTTCGTGATCATCACATGTTTTAAATGACTTGAAGATATATTAACGAATCGATCTTTGTTCTTTCAGCCATCCGGTTCGAGCAAATCTTCAGCAAAAGGACGAAATGAGGCCCGAACAAAAGTTGAAGGAGGCGAAAGTACAATATCTAGGCGATCGGACCTAATGGCGAACCATTAGCGCCTAAGAAGATTGCGGACAAGTTCATTCGTCGGTGCGGAGTTCTTGTGAAGGACCAACTCGATCTCCCTTCAAGAATGGAGAGAGCCAGCAAAAGACAAAGGACAAAAGTCAAAGAGGACGCTGCTCCACGTCCAGATGTTACTTTTGTCGACAAGAATCAAAAAGATCTGCTTTGGGATACTCTCATGGAACATTTCACCCTACCGGATCATTTCACGAAGCAGATGTGCAGAAAGTCAAGGACGCTGCTCTTAGGAAGATGGCGGTTGCATTCAAGAACCACAAGAATCATGAATGGGACAAGTACGTCAAGGAGGAAGGAAGACTCCAGATTCGAGGGAACACTAGAGAACCAACGTGCTCATTGGGACGAATTCGTGAAATTCAAGGATTGAATTAGCTAAGGGCGGTCGAGAATAAACAAGAAGAATGCGAAAAAAGGATAAGTTCCATAAGCTGGGGCGGTGGCTATGCGGTGGCAATGCCTAAGTGGGATAAGTATGAGAAAGAGATGGAGGATGCAGGTGTCACTCCGGATACTAAGAGCTGCCCCTGTGCAGGACTTGGTTCTATGCGCATGGGGGGGAGTTGGACCCGAAGACAGGCAAAGTTTCGACGAAGGCATGTCTGAACGGAGCCGACGATGCGATACTTGTTGCAATAGAAGAGGCACGATCGGGGGTGTTCCAGCCCAACAGAGAGAACGATGAGCTTACGCGTGCTCGGGAAATCCTGAACACCGGGAAGAACACGAGGCAAGGGCGCTATTCGGTGGTATGAGGGTTTTGATGGAACAACGACTACAGAACCCGTGCGAGAAAGAAGATTGCGGAGGAGAAGAAGAGGAAGATGGAGGAGGAGCAGAGGAAGCGGGACTATGAATGCCTTCAAGGCCTAGAAGCAAGTCAAGCGGAATTGGCAGTCAAATTCCAGCGGCAGCAGGAGCAGATCGACTCACTTAGCCAGCAAAGGGGGTCTCAGTAGCTGCAGCAGCTAGCGGATGATCCAGCATTGGATAGCACTGCCCCATCCATGCAGAGAAGCAGCGTGGGTTCCGCCCCGGACAACGCAATGCTGGGTAGATACCCCGTGGATGACATCACGGAGAACACTAGCTGCAAGCTACACGTCAAAATGAAGAACATATCCATGAAGGTGGCAGACGGAGAAGCTTTTCCAGTTACCCCCAAAGCAACCTACCATTGCATCCCGATTCGAGAGGGCTATGCTCGTGTCATGGTTGACGAGGTGGTGCAGCCATATTCGGGCTAGAGCTTGACATTCACGGAGGTGAGGATGAGCGCTTTCTCGGAGACGCCAACCATCGTATCATCCTATGGAAAAAGGATTGCATCATCTTTCGAAGGCCACCGACACCGCGTCATCTGACTCCTCGTCGAAGTCCGCCACCGAGTCAGCAGTCTCCCGCTCCTGCAAGTCCACCAAGTCCGGCAAAGTGTCAGGCCACTCCTCCTCCTCCAAGTCCGCCACAGCGTCGGACGCCCTCCTCCTCCAAGTCCGCACAACCTTAGGCCCTCCTCCTCCAAGTCCGCACATCTTCAGGTGCCACTCCTCCTCGTCCAACTCAGCCCGTCGCCGGGCGTCTTCCCGCCTCAAGAATCGCAGAAGAGACACCCGCAGCTATGGTGCGTGGCGGCACGAGTCGAGGTAGTACAGGAAGTACAGGCGGAGGCAAGCGATATAAATATGGTCCAAGCCTCACGCCTCTTCCGCAGAGGTCTTATGACAGGTCCGAGGAGGAAATCGCAGCCATATCGAAGTCCGAGGTGGAAGCCCATTTTGCACCAAACCGCCACCGCCGCCAAGGAGAAAGTGCACGAGGAAGCGATTGACCACTTCATTCGTATGGCTCAACCACCAGCTCCCAAGCCTGTTGACACAGACTATGAGCGCCACATCGGGAAGTTAAATCGAGCACGCCTCACGAAGGAGGCGAGCTCGGGATCAGCAAACAAGAAGCAGCTGTAAAAAATGCGGAAAACCATTCGCCACTGGGAGAACAGCGGCATAATCGATCCCTCGCTTGTTGTGCCAACAACACGTGACAAGACGCGCCCAATATTATTGTGGGCAAACATTTTACGTTCTGAGGTGGGCAATGTGGTAATAACGGAGGACCATATAATGCAGGCTGAAGTTCTCAAAATCACTGTTGGACAACTCCTCGAGATCGAGCCCATGCCTGTGCTTAGAGAGGATGAAATAAAAGCGGAAATATGTCCGGGCCAACCTTTGGTCCATCCAGACAAGGTCAAGAACCTCCCAACGAGAATGTATGAATTGCATCAATGGTACATGAACATTACCAAGATTTCCGATCGATTGTCCCTCATGGTGAATGTCAAGGAGGAGCATTACTTCCATGAGAAAGCTGTGTCCGTTGAGTATTCTGAACTGTTTCAGTTATACAATCAAGACGCACTCGACAAATCTATCGTCGATTGCTATTGTGCGTAAGTGATTTCTTTCTGTAATTTAAGTCTCAAGCTAGCTGTCTTGATCCTTTTGATCAATCATTACCTGTAATTATCCTCACTATATTCTTTTCTCGTGGTATTATATGCAGGATGAAGATATATGAAATGAGAAAAGGTGGGCGCTTTGGCATCGGGTTCATTGACCCAAACACGTTAATGAATACACATGGAGTCTAAATCCACGTTATCAAAAGGACGTGAGGACAACATGCTAGAGTTCTTGAAGCGCCTCAAATACAATGAAGATATACTACTTCCTTACAACTTCCAGTGAGTCACACTGTCTTGTACTATAAATTTTCTGTTTTTGCCTACTAGCTAGCTACATGTTTTTGCTTTACATATGCCCGCTTAATTAAGACATGCAAACGTGTGTGCATGCAGATTTCACTGGGTCTTGTGTATCATTAAAGTTGACGCCGGAACAGTTGAAATACTGGACTCACTACTCAAAGAAAAAACTGACTATAACATCTTGTTTGGGATAGTCAACATGATATGAACTATTTAATAACCCCTTTATTCATTTTCTTTGTCGGCGGGCAGGGCTTGGGCAAGGTTCATCAGCGTGACCCGGAGAATGGAAACAAAAGCTTAAATGGTTTCACCCAAGGTAAGTAATTAGTAGTACTAGCTAGCTAGCTAGCTGCCATCTCTTTAATTATCATGCTTGATTAATTATTATCTAATCAAATTCCATTCTCGTAAAGGCCTCAAGCAGCGCAGGGTCTGATCTGTGTGCATTCTGCGCTTGCGAGAACATTCGCATGATGGCGTCCAAAGGAGCAGATCTCAAAGACAGGAATGGGTACGCTTGTCAAAACACTATTCACAATTTTTACACCATTATCGATATCTAGTCACACAACTAATACACACGCATATTGATCTCCTTCTTAACAGTTCACAGAGGAAAGGGAGAAGCTCCTAGAAACGGAGCGCCGAGAAGCACTTCAAGAGGAAATAGCGGGATTTTTGCTCGACCAGGTCATAAACCGAAGGAGAATACTATTACCCGCCATCGCCCCCATCGTGCTCAAGGCACCAATTAGGCTAATGCCACTGGCTCCAAGGCAACATGCATATGTAGGAGAAATTGTATATAGCTATACATGTGTATGTGTGAATTAATTAATATGATGGTTTGTGAGACATTGATGATATATATATATATATATATATATATATATATATATATATATATATATATATATATATATATATATATATATATATATATATATATATATATATATATATATATATATATATGCATAACGTGTACAATGTGTAGTATCGTAAAATACCAGCAAACGAAAAAGAATTAAATTGATAACACAAATTTAATTGGAAAATAAAAAATAAAACAAAAACCCACAAACATTTAGTACCGGTTGGTGTTACCAACTGGTACTAAAGGGCTCCCGGCCCCCGGAGCTGGCTCGTGCCACGTGGTTGGCCTTTAGCACCGGTTCATGCTGAACCGGTACTAAAGGGGGGCTTTAGTGACCACACTTTAGTGCCGGTTGTGGAACCGGCACTAAAGGGCCTTACGAACCGGTGCTATTGCCCGGTTCTGCACTAGTGTTCTAGCTGTATGGAGCCCGTACAAAGGGCATATGGGCCTGGCATTACTCCTTTAAAGGAGGTGTTGCTACGGAGAATTTTGGTTGGGTTTATCCCCATCCTGCGGATTGTGTCTTGATATATCAGGTTAATGTCACTGCCGCCATCCATGAGGACATGTGTAAATTGGAATCCGTCGATTATAGGATCCAATATCAAGGCAGTCCATCCTGCGTTCCGGATATTTTCGGAATAGTCCTGATGGTCGAAGGTGATTGGTTTTGACAACCAGCGTGCGGCGCGCCCTTTAGTGGGCGCCACTGCTTTTTCCCTTTGATCACGTGAAGTGAGTTTACTGTTTTGACCTCCTGTGGGAAAGTTTTTGTTTTCCGAGGCTCGCTTGTGGTGCTCGTCGTCATCTTCACTTGGTGTGTCGAGCCCTTGTGTTCGGGCGTTCATCTGCTGGACTGTTTGAAGACCCAACAATTTCGTGGGTATGGTTAGCAGCCTCCGTGAGTCTTGTGGATTTGGCATATCTTGTCCAAGATTTTGTTGAAGTTGGATAGCTCATCGCTGTTGTCCTTAAGGGGCAGTTTTTTGTTGTTCTGCCGTGAGCTTTTGAATCCGGCGTTGACTGCCGTGCTTTTTGGACTGTTCCTTTTAATCCGGCGCTGGTCCTTGTTGCGCCGTGGTTTCCCATTTTCATCCCTGATTTCGGATGTATTTGGGTAGCTGGTGCTGCATCTTGCTAGCCAGCTATCCTCTCACGCACAAAAGCGGGTCATGAGGCTTGTTAATGCGGCCATTGTTCTTGGCTTTTCTTGGCCAAGGTGTCTGGCGAGCCATTCGTCTCGGACGTTGTGTTTGAAAGCTGCTAGGGCTTCGGCGTCCGGACAGTCGACTATTTGGTTTTTTTTAGTAAGGAACCTGTTCCAGAATTTCCGGGCTGACTCTCCGGGCTGTTGAGTTATGTGACTTAGATCGTCTGCATCCGGAGGGCGGACATAAGTCTCCTGAAAATTTGCCCGAAATGCATCCTCGAGCTCTTCCAGCTTCCAATGGTATTTTCAGGAGGCTCTTAAGCCAATGCCGAGCTGGCCCTTTGAGTTTAAGGGGTAAGTATTTTATGGCGTGGAGATCATCTCCTCTAGCCATGTGTATGTGGAGGATGTAAACCTCAATCCAGACTCCGGGGTCTGTTGTTCCGTCGGATGCCTCTATGTTTACGGGTTTGAATCCTGCTGGAAATTCATGATCCAGCACCTCGTCGGTGAAACATAGGGAGTGTGCGGCGCCCCTATATTTGGGTGTGCCGTGATCTTCGGAATTTTGGCGTATTGCATTGCTTTGACGAGCATGCTTTCTTGGCCCATAGATGGACCTAACTGGGCCATCCTTTTGATGTGAATCCTTAAGCGGATCGCATATTGGCTTGTGTGCGGCACCCTTCGCCGCTCTCTTTTTGCCGTGAGGTCGTCCATCTGACCGGGTGGCCTTCTTGCTTTTTAATTGTGGGGGCTCTAAGGCCTCCTCATCGAATTCGGGCAGTAGCTTTCTTTTCGGGTAGCTCTTTGTTCGGTGACTGTCGCCGTACTTATCTGCGGTGCTGAATACTTTGCTCCATCTGGTCCTGAGTGCATCTTCCGCTGTTTTGAGCTTCCGCTTCTGCTTTTTCAGGCTACGCGCAGTGGCGACGAGCCTTTTCTGGAGGTCATTTTGCTCCAATGGTTTGTCCGACATGAGATCGTCCGGACTGTTGTCTTCGCCGGGGACAGATTGCTTATCCAAGTTGTCTTGTTCGGACGATTGCTCGATTGCTTGTTCGTTGTCCACCGGTTCGCCCTGCTCTATGGCTGGGTCTTTGTTGAGGCGGGACTTTGTTCGGCATTTACGTTGCCGTTTTGACTGCTTTTCGAGGGATTTATCCCTCGTAGCGTCCCGTTGTTCCTCGTCTTCATTTCCGTTAGGTGTATCCACCATGTATACATCATGGGATGAGGTTGTCCAGCATCCTATAGGTGCTGGTTCATTGTTGTCTCCTACATCGCCGTCCATACCGTCGACGTCTTCGGAGTCGAAATCGAGCATGTCGTGTAAGCTTTCGGCGGTGGCTATGAAGTGGGTGGTGGGTGGGCATTGAATTTCTTCATCTTCCGCATCCCAACCATCCGACCGTAGTCCGCCAGGGCTCTCCGGATAAAGAGAGACTTTAGTGAATTCAGGATGTCGCCAAAGGGCGAGTCTTTGAAAGATGTCCGCGCCGTGAACTCCATAACGGGCGCCCAATCAGATTCGATTGGCAAGGGCGCGGAGGGTTCGGAGTCCGAGAGGATTCCGCACCGGAGTCGAGGTCTTCGCAGCGACAGGGATGAAGTTCGCTCGATCGTCGAGAGATTGTAGCCCCGAGGCGGTGTCCAACCACTGCCCTCGATTGGGGAATCCGCCCGGATTAAGGGTCGGAGCGGATATCGGTGCGGCCTCGTGGCACTCGCTCGCTGCAGAGCTAGATCATGCCCATCGAGACAAGGCGGCGCGCTTGGCTGCGGCTCGAATCCGCTGAAGATCAAGTCTCCGCGGATGTCGGCCGATAGTTTAAACTTCCAAATCTGACTCGATGGCGGGCGTAGCTTCGATCTGCTCCGGATGGCTGCTTAATTGGCCCGCGATGCAAAGCCGCCGGACATGAAGATCTGTCCGGGAGAAAAGTCTCACCCTGGACCGCGTCGTTGTTGATGATCGAAGGAGCCATCGGGCCTATCGGTGACAAATACGGAGGAACTCTCAATGAAAGCACCAATGTCGGTGTCAAACCGCGGATCTCGGGTAGGGGTCCCGAACTGTGCGTCTAGGCGGATGGTAACAGGAGACAAGGGACACGATGTTTTTCCTAGGTTCGGGCCCTCTCGATGGAGGTAATACCCTATTCCTGCTTGATTAATATTGACGATATGTGTAGTACAAGAGTAGATCTACCACGAGATCAAGGAGGCTAAACCCTAGAAGCTAGCCTATGGTATGATTGTTGTTCGTCCTACTAAAACCCTCCGGTTTATATAGACACCAGATAGGTTAGGGTTACACAGAGTCGGTTACAATGGTAGGAGATCTACATATCCAGACGCCAAGCTTGCCTTCCACGCCAAGGAAAGTCCCATCCGGACACGGGACGAAGTCTTCAATCTTGTATCTTCATAGTCTTGGAGTCCGGTCGTGACGATAGTTCGGCTATCCGGACACCCCCTAGTCCGGGACTCCCTCAGGGGGTTTGTGCCGAAGAAGTGAAAAGGAATTTGTAGGTCGCAGACACAGAGTCGGTTACGAGGACTGGTATGCGCTTCCAAATGGGCTGACCCATTACTGTAGGGGGGGGGGGGGGTTGTGCCAAGATGGTACGCGCTTCCAAATGGGCCGATCCATTACTGTAGGTGAAGGCTTCTTCCGTATCGACGGGTGACGTATTTTTGAGAAAGACCATCCTATCCTTTATTATGAAAGGGTATGGATAGATCTCAACCGTTGATGTGTGTTTAGGGGGAGGGGGGGGGGGGTGGTTTGTGCCGAAGAAGAAGTGTTCGCAGACGCAGAGTCGGTTACGAGGACTGGTACGACCGGGTACGATTGTTCCACACCTCTGCTACGCTTGTGGTGATTTTAACATGCACCTATGTGAGTCGGAGAGGGACGAGTCTGGTACGAGCACGCCCTCTCGTACTAATGCCGTGTTGCATCCTGGATGCCCGGGAAACCCCTGGGGAGGCTATCTCTTGTTCTTTGTCAATCTATAATCCTCACTGGATGGTTATAAGTTCACCTAGAGAGAGGGAAAACACTTGAGTCCATGGCACGATCTTGGAACAAACGCCAAACATCTTCTCAAGGGGAAGATTCTCTGATCAATGGTACAAGTTCGCCGCATGGCACAACGCCCCTTCCATGTTGAAGACATCAAGCTTGGTTATGCCACACCAGACATGCGCACCAAAAGGATGAAGAGTGACCGATTGTGGTGGGATCAAGAAGGAGATACGTCTGAGGAAGAGGATGATCCGGGAGATGGAAGAGGAAGCTAAGGGGGGAAAAGAACCGGAGACACTAAAGACATCAGCTCTAGTGTCCTTGCACCTATGAAGTCAGTCCAGTGCTTTGGGGTGGAAAGCAAGATGCGATATGAGAAGGTCTATGACGAGTCTTCATCACGGTCTACACTAATTCACCATCGTCATTAGACCTATCGCTTGGAGTCAAGGAAAAACTCCTGAATCGAATTGGCATGATTAAGATACAACACCGTTCGAGGGATGCTAAAGAGGTGGCACACAAGATTGCTAGATTTTCTTATCATTCAGATCCTCTATTTTCTGGGACTGCAAAGTTTCATTTTGCGAGACGTTTGGAACGAAAACATGTACTCCCTCCGTTCCAAAATAGATTACTTAACTTTGTACTAAAGTTAGTACAAAGTTGAGTCATCTATTTTAAAACGGAGGGGTATATTTGACAAAGCATGAAGAGTCTTCTCAAGTATTTGAATCACGTCATGAGTAGGAGTAGAAGAACACAAGTAATACCAATACTATGTGGTGGATGGGGCGGCGTATCCGCATTCTGTGACTACACCGTCTACGACGTTGATAATATTCAATTTATTTCATGTATGTATAACAGCAGGAAACGAAATCAGGAACGATGTTATAGGCGTCCACTCCATCTGCTTTATTATCCCGATAATTGCTCCGGCAAGCGGCTAGGCGCTGTCCTGCTGCTCCTGCAGCGCCTGGAGCAGCGCCGAGCGGAGGTCGTCGGCGTCCTGCATCGAGGCTGGCACGTCCACGAGGACGTCTTGCAGGGTCACGCCCTGCACGTGGCTAACGCAGGCATGCTGCACCTGCAGCTCCAGTGACCGGAGGGCGCCCATCAGCTGCGCGGGAGCGTGCTTGGCAGTGGTGGTCACGCGCACCGCGGCCCCGTCTCGTCCCACCATCCGCACGTCCACAGTTTCATCTACCTGCAGGAACTTGGAAGCTGGACCGCCGCGAGAAGCGGCGCCCGCAGCTCCCTTCTCCAATGTCTTGTTGACCTCGTCCTCGAGGTGCGCTACGCGGGTGCGTAGCTCTCCGATGTAGGTGGCGGCGTCAGCAAGGAGTGATGCCTTGTCCATACGGGACACGTTGGGGACGACAGCGCGGAGGTCGCAAAATCGACGGTTCAGTTTGTCGCGGCGCTGCCTCTCGGCCTGCACGTGGCCGACGGTTTGGCGAGAGTCGGAGCCGGGCCCGGGTTTCCGGCCACGCCGCTTACCATTGGACAGCGGCGTTGCCGGGACGCCCGACGGCAGCTCCAAGAGCTCAGGGCTCCGGGGAAGCGTGCTCCCCATAGGCGCCCACAGCTCCCTGTCCTCGCTCTGGGACATCCTGCCGTCGTCGAACAGCCATTGCTCGTGAAGCAGGGGCACGAACTCGACTACCTCTTGGCCCACCGTGGAGAATTGGGAGGACGGCGAGGGTGGAAGGAAGCAGGAGGACGTTGAGAGTAGATTGTCCATGGACGGCACCTCGATATCACTCCTTTGTCGCCTAGGAGTGACAAGTAGAGATGCTAGTATTTCGATCCCTTGGGTACTTTTTATACTGGTGTCAAGTTTGGGGTTATAACGTCGCCGAACGGATCGATTCTGTTCAAGCAGCGGCCTAGACACATCAACAGGAACTCGACTCGACGGGACTATGTATACTGCTGAATTCCCCGACAGAACCCAGATTTCTATTTTCTAAATCTCAGTCGAATGAGATTTGATTAAGCTGTGAAAAAAGTTTTGTTTTTTTTCTTGCATGTTATATCACTTGGGACTTGATTAATTAAATATCAGTCGACTGAGACCTAACCATACGCTTCTATTTTCCTTTTTATTTGAAGAAACTGAGCCGATACAACCCGCCTCTTTCTTTTTGGGAATAGCAACCCAATTCTCGCAATAAAAGGGAAATCCTTGCGAGCGCGTGTGATCCATAGACCATAGGCGTGTGGATCAATCAGTGAATTAAGATGTGGTTGAATGGTTAGGTGGTCAGTGTTCTCAACTCATCAGATTTTAAGTCTTAAATTTCACACTGGTGTTCGCATTATTTTTGGATTTATTTCAGGCTTTGCAACGATGTGCATCCAATGAAGGAGACGTTTCCATCGACTACAAAAGCGTCTATGGCGATTTCGTCAACCTCAAGATGATGTGTCGGCTTAGTATCTCGGAAATGCTCATGGAGATAAGGTGTGCGTCCATTCATAGGAATGACTGTATGTACATATATATATATGAGCATCTACATTGGTACTGTTGCTATCTCCGTCCTAGTTTATTAGAGCATCTATAGTCGGACTTGGCAAATCATGTCCTCTATACGTTCGCGAACGCGTCCGGCACCCGCGGACACTGGCCGGGTACTCTCTATATCCGCGCCTCCACACCCGTGTATCTCATATTTCCTCCTCTATATTCGATCATGCAACGTTGATAAAAACTGCATAGTTCATGAGCGGACATACAAATGCACAATCGGTTCATCAAAACATCACAGCCGGAGCATCAAAAGATAGCCAAAGTTCACATAATACACATAATACGGCGGACAAGTTCCAACTACATCTAAAAACTTGAAATTAAGACAGATCTTCACCACTTCCTTGCTGGCCCTTTGCCCTTCCGGTTGCCGGCATAGCTGTAGGAGTCCACAGCAGGAGGTGGGTCCACGTCGGAGCCGTCGGACCCATCGTCGGAGGAGGAATCGGAGATGACGATGTAGCCTTGCAAGCGGCGGACAACGCGGTTGCTTGCGCTTGAGCTTGGCCACCCTCGCCGCCTCCCGCGCTGCCTCCGCCGCCTCCCGCTTGGATTGCTCAATGCCAAGCTGGAGTTGCTTGGCTTTGAGCCTCTGGAGCCTTCGGGCCTTCATCTCCACCTCAGTCAGTGACCGGCGGCACGCCCATTCGAAGAGATGGTCCTCCTCGTCATGGCACCTGGCAGCGGCGGGCGGACTGCGCAGACCCGTTGGACCCACCCGCCATCTCCCTTGCCATCTGCCTCTCGCGGTGAGTGGCACGTGCCTCCGATTCCGGAGTCCGCATCCGCTGCGTCGGCGGAGCTGGCAGGAACCAAGCGCTACCCGCGCAGAGCAGCGACCGGAGGTGGAGGAGGCCGTCGGGCAGGAGGAGCAGATCAGGCATGCCTCGCAGATCCACGCATGTGGCAGGAAGGACTGGCGCTGGCGTCGGCACTACCGCGACGGGCCGTCGCACGGGACCCGGAGCTGCCACCCATATCGACCCGCGATCGCTCGAGCGCGATACGGAGCGGCAGCTCCTCCTCTTCTCCGGAGCTGCCGTCGGAGTGGTTGCCGATGCTGGACATGCTCGCTGGTGCTAGGGATTTGGCGGATGGGGAAATGGGAGCGTCGGGGAGCTGAGCGGAGTGAGCTAGGGTTTCTGTCGGACGGGGGTTTTGTGGGGTCGGGGTGGGCCAGCGGTGGGCCGGGCTGACGTGGTGGACGCACCCGGGCGTGCCCGAGCCACCTCATACCCACCCTACATTTGGGAGGGATATGAGGGGTGCTGGTCAATCCAGACGTTTGAGGCCCGTTTGAGAGCTTCAGTTGGGTTGGTTTTTTGTGACCAGTAAGTGACTGGATGGCCTGCCTGGGCGTATGAGACTGAATATAGGGTGCCCAGCTGTAGATGCTCTTAGTCCCCTTTATATTCTGTGCCAGATTTTGACCTTAAATTTAACAAAAACAATGCTAATGCATGTTATAAAAAATAATATAATTGGCAACTATGTTAAATACGAATACAATGATATAATTTTTTATGACATGCATTCATATTTTATTAGTTAAATCTCTACTCAAAATTTGACACAAAATACAAGGAGGACTTATAAACCAGGATGGAGCTAGTACCGTAAAATCCTTCCTAGGATAGTAGTATTTGAAGTAAAACTATGATTTTTAATGTCTCAGAAAATGTTCATTTGCAATAGCAGAGCTTTTCTTTCCTTTCTCCCAGGGCGATTTGGGAACAAACCTTCCCTCGATCTTTGTCAGCAAGCCCATGAATTCACCTCCCGTCTACTTGTCGCTCTGGTGGCTGGTGGCGGGGAGGAGATTCCTGGTGCCTCAGCTTCAGCTAGTAGATTTGTAGGGTTTTAGTCCTCACAGGGGCAGTATTTGAAGGATGACGGTGCTCCTTCTTCGAGACGAATTAGATGGAGCTCCAGCGTAGATTACTGCCAGCTCCTTGGGGCAGCGAGGTTACAGTTTCTTGCCGTGCGTGCGCGTGCGCGATAGTGATTTTTGGTGTCAGGTTCTTCAAATCAATGCAAGAATTCAATGGAGACGACTGCGGCTTCGGGGCGCTGGTCCTTAGGGGCACGTGCATGAAGACTTCTTGGCTATCATCGACAAGGTCAGGTCGGCACCGGTATGGGAGCAGCGATAACGGCACGTTCTCGCTGTGACATCGGCACGTTCTGGCGGCGACAATGGTCGTTCGGTGGTCCTTGAACCTCGATATATTTTTTATTATGTTTGAGGTGCTTTGTACTCCCGATGAATCTTTATAATGGATCTAATCCTTTTTGCCAAAAAAAAAAAACAGATCTAAAATAAGGCACCATTGCTCCAACAGCTGCGCTAAATAGGGCAGGCCACACAAAATCATTTTTCCACAATTTACGTACATATTGCAACAAACAAATATCAAGCTATCAAAATTTAATCCAAAATAAATAGTACAAACATAATAACAAATTTATCAATCCACAACAACACATTATTACATAGTTCATCAATCCACAAGTATCTCGATGTAATTTTTATTATATTTGAGACACTTTATACTTTTGATGAAGTTTTATAAGAGATCCTAATGTTTTTTCGCAAAAGAAAAAATGAATTTAAAATAAATTGTTCACGAAACAATACAACAAAGTTCATCACACATGACATGAAACATAGAGTTAAAACTAGTCATCTTGTTCCCCATGCCATGCCCATCACTACTCCATGAGATGTTTTCGATAACAGGATCTCTGATGTCATGGTATGTCTAAAGAAAGCGACGGAGTCGGTCTTGTCTTCTATGCGGCAGCACCAGTTGTCTCGTGAAATCATAGAAGGTGTAATCCAATTCTTTCTCACGCTCAATCTTAATGATTATTTTGTACATGATGATGCACCCTATGATAATATACCAAAGGATCCATTGATACCAAAATCTAGCCAGTCCCTGCATAATAGTAAATTGGGCTTACAAAAGCACAAAAGCCTTCTCCACATCTTCCTAGCGGCTGCTTGAACATTATGAAAGTATGGTTCTTTCTTACCTTACCTTGGGGACTCGGAAATTTCCTTCGCAAAAGTAGCCTACCTCGGAACGCCTTGATCGGACTACTACTTGAAACACACGCATATATCCAAGTCTAGCTGGACTAATCAACCTATAATCTTCTTTAATCTTTGATTCTGTGTTTGTGTGCTCCTTCTAGTTTTGGTTTGTTGACTGACTCAGTCCCTTGTACGGACTCATCCACTTGCTCCATGAAAGTTAATTTGTTATTGTTGGCTAGACTGTCCGTGACAATCGCCCCTTCAATTTTGATTTGGTGATTTACGGATCAATTCAAATATGTCTTGGACTAGCCAGCCACGCTAGTAACTTTGTGTAATATGCACCACCTTGTAAACTAAACCGTTCACCACAACTAGATAAATGTCTGCTATCATGTGGACTACACCCTCCACTTCAGCCTCATGTAAGGGCATGACCTCATTGAAATACTCACTACCCTGCCACCACCGCTCCCGCCAACGCCAACGATCTCCTTTCACTGTCGTACTGATGACAGCATGCCATCTTCCTTCTTGTTGCTCTGCCGAATGACCATGGCCTGATCTCTTTTGCTGCACCTCCTAATGACTATATGCCCGTCCCGCCTCACCTCCTTGGGCAAACACGGCTTCAAATACTTGGCCTTCTTTGAAACCAATTGTTGAGATTCGCCCATGGATCAATCACATCAAAAGTATGAACACACGTGCACACGAAATCTTTTAGCCAAAGGCAAACGTAATGTACCACTTTTTTCTTTATTTTCCTTTTCTTCATGGTATAATCTAATAATCAAGGGTGTGTATACGTAGTTTTTTTCTTAACACAGTACATATGCAGGCGCTCATATAAACACGCATACACTTACCTCTATAAACGCACACACGCACACCCTATCCCTATGGGCACCCATTCCCCACGAAAATGAACACGGGTGTACAACGGGCATGCCTAGATTTGATATCCCAAAATTTCAGATGTTTTCAAAAATTTCTGATATTCTTTTAATCCGACTTTCATATAGGGGTGCATGGCACCCGGGTGCTCGAATGCATTTTCCGGCTATAGCCGGCTATTAAAACTATGACAAACAGACCAATCATTCATCCCTAACGAAAGACGACGAACGAACAGACAATGTAGATAAACAGAGGAAGATATCCTTGTTGGAGTAGAAGGTGTTTATAATGAGCGAGAGCACCTGATTGATCTCTGCCTGGAACGCGAACGTCTCCGCCTCCACACCGCCCATGTGCATGTGCGCCGACCGAAAACATATAATAGAGCATCTGCACCAGGCCCTCCCTATCAAGCCATCCATTCCTCGCATCACGATTCGTGCAAGTACATTTCTCCTTTTTGTTTCTCTCACAAAGGACATGTCTTGAAGTTCAAACCTTTGCAGAATAGCAAAGATTTCTAACTAGAATCTAGGATAAAACTATCAGATTTTTTGGTCAAACATAAATGTACAAAATAAGTTTTGTTTGATTTGAAAAAGAAAATCATATTTTTAGTATTTATGTCGGACAAAAAATTCTGAAAGATTCATCCTAGATTCTAATTAGAAACCTTTGCGACGCTGCAAAGATTTAAACTTCAAGACATGTTTTATATGAGAGAAACAAAAAAAGAAATGTTCATATAGCTAGAAAGTTAGTTGTGTCGCACAGATTTTAAAGCAACATTGAAGAGTCAAGATAGAAGGGCCGGGGTGCAGGTGCTCTAAAAATCTACGTCCATGCGCCGATGCCATTGCCTTTCGCTCTGCTACTGCTTTGCTTTGGGAAGTTTGGGGCAATATGGATGGATGGGTTGGTTCCTGATGCAATGCGGCCGATTCACTGCTGTGATTTATGTTTGATTATTGCTTGTCGCGCTGAGAGAATGGGGAGACAGATAGACGAACAGGTTACAAGTGGCAACCGGGCAGGGACGAAGCTAGAAAAAATGGGCACTGGTGTCAACCGCTGCGCATGCTAGGACTCTAGCAGAAAGTATAGTGGTGCAACGACATAGATAATCGCCGGAGCGATATTAAGTGCAAAAATATGCAACGAGCTGGTGATATTATTATTACATCAAAATAATTCATACCGAGTACTCCCTCCGTTCCACAATGTAGCGCATATAGATTTTTCTAAAAGTCAAACTTTATAAACTTTGACCAAGTTTATAGAGAAAATCATATACATCTAGAATACCAAATACATGTGCTTAGATACATCACAAGACATACTTTCATATTATATACATCTTGTATTGTAGATATAAATAGTTTTCTCTATAAACTTGGTCAAAGTTTATAAAGTTTGACTTTGTAGAAAATCTATATGCGCTACATTATGGAACGGAGGGAGTAGCGAGTATTGGCTGAGCGAAGTCATAAAATAACACTTCTTTACATATTCTGGAAATAATAGGCAAAAAGATGACTTTGGAACGATTCATTTGTAACAATCTGGAAAGGATGAAGAAAAGAACATATTATATTCACAACAATAGTAAGAAACAAATAATGCAGAAAATAAGTATCATTAAGCAAAAAAATAAAGTGATACACGACTCACATTTTATAACTTCCCTTCTCGATCTTTCATCTTCTTAAATAGATCAATCACATCATCATTTGTTATTGTGGAAAATATGTCTTTCTTCACATAGCAAATCAGGCAATCACTCATGAACTCATCACCCATTTTGTTCCGCAAAACACTCTTGACGATATTCTTTGCCGAAAAGCATCTCTTCACTGACGCCGTGGCAATTGGCAAAACTAGCACCAACTTGAGAAGTTGATACACCAAAGAAAAAGTAAGATGCTATTTAGTTTGCACCAACAATTTAGCAAGACCAGCAATGCCATCCAAAGTGGCAAATCTTTGGTTCGCTCGGACATTGTCTATGAAAATCCGAAGTTCATGACCAAGATTCATCAATTGTGTTGAACTGAAATCATCAGGATAAAACTCAGCTAGCTTCAATAAACTATCCAAGTTAAAAGCAACGAAGGAGTTTTTTGGGTCGAAAGAAGCCATGTGGATAAGCAGTGCAGAATTCACTTCATTGAATCTATCATCGAACTCTCTAAGTTGCCAATCAATAACAGAATTAAGGCACTCTATTTGGTAATGATGAAGATTTGTAATATTGGTTCTTTTTCTTGGCTGCTGGGCTGGGGTCAACGGAATTTTTGGGCTGGGGTCAGACGCACTTTTTATTGATACTCCCTCCGTTCTAAAATTCTTGTCTTATATTTGTCTAAATACGGATGTATCTAACACTAAAACATAACTAAATACATTCGTATTTAGACAAATCTAAGAGAAGAATTTTGAGACGGAAGGAGTACTTATTAGCTGAAAATCCAGAAGGCATTGGTGTCAATTGACACCAGTGGTTGCATGGGAGCTCCGTCCCTGCAACCGGGGAGTTCTTGGGCGTCAGCGGAGGTGCCGGAGAAGGTGGCACGGAGACGGCGGAGCTGGAGGACGGAACAACAACTGCGGCCGTGACGAGGCTGATGGGCGTGATGGCGGCGCGGTAGGAGTTCGTCTCCGCTGTGGAGTCTGTCGCCCATTTACTCGTACGACCTGATATATAAAAAGGACCGATCTAGCGAGTGGCCGGCTGCTCGCTACACTTTGCGAGTGGCCGGCCTAAAATTGCAAATTTTGGTCCCTTAATAATTTATAAATAGCAATTACCTAGTGTATGTCTTATTTTTCAGATAGTGGATGTTTTTCTTAGCATTAAATGCGTATAGCAAATGCATACAGACTAGTCTGTGAAACACATTTATTTTTGCTCTTAAATCTTTAAAAAGTCATACCTTTTAAACCACACATCAGAATTCAGATTAGTTTTCACCTTTGGATTCATCGCGACGAGATCTTCGAAACTAGATCCCGCATGGGCATGTTTCGATGAATTTTTTTGATGCCAACTTTGGTGCTATATGGTGCAACTAAAGTACTGCATTGTGCAACTTTAGTACTACATGGTGCATCTTTTTTTTAAAACCAACTTTGAAGCTATATGATCTAACTTCATATGAGGTTGCAACCTATCAACCATAACAACTTGATGTGTAACTAGTCTACTACCCCTAACAACTATCTAGTAGTGGATTGCAAGCCTTGTCCCTACTTTGGGCCTCCTTCAACCCGTCCTCCGCACCATGGCTGCTGTCCTCCTTCGCAAACTCCTCTCTCCGACGACATCCTCCGACTCTGGCCCCTCCTCTTCCCCGAGAGCCTGACCGCACTCAAGTCCAACCTCCTCAACGCGTCCGACAGTACCGCAGCAGACCTGGCGGAGCTTGATGTAATCATGGGTGTCTAATATTCAGCCACTTTGTGCTCAGTTGGCTAGTAATGTAGTCTAGTTGCACACACATTGATATTTAGTTGGCTTGTAATGTAGTCTAGTTGCACACACATTAATGTTTAGTTGGCTTGTAATATAGTCTAGTTGCACACACATTTATGTTTAGTTGGCTTGTAATGTAGTCTAGTTGCATACACATTGATGTTTAGTTGACTTGTAATGTAGTCTAGTTGCACACACATTGATGTTTAGTTGGCTTGTAATGTAGTCTAGTTGCACACACATTGATGTTCAGTTGTCAGGAAGACTAGTTGCATACACATATGCTCAGTTGGCTTGTAATTTAGTCTAGTTGCACACACATTGATGTTTAGTTGGCTTGTAATGTAGTCTAATTATACATATATTGATGTTTAGTTGGCAGAAGGACTAGTTGCACACACATATGCCCAGTTGGCTTGTAATTACTCTAGTTGCACACATACTGATGTTTAGTTGGCAGGACACTAGTTACACACATATGCATAATTGACGCGGTAATGTAGTCTAGTTGCACACACATTGATGTTTAGTTGGCAGGACTATTAACACACATATGCTCAATTGACGCGGCAATATAGTCTAGTTGCACACACATTGATAATTAGTTGACAGAAGAATTATTGAAAACTAGTAAACGTAACAATCCAGACACAGATCCATCCACCTGACATGAGCCAGCCAACTAGTAAACGTAACAATCCACACACACCATAAGAGAAAGAAACACACACACGAAAGGAAAAAGTGTCTGCCATGAACGTGATGGTAGCGACGGCCACTACTCAAGGTCGATGCATCCATGCGCTGGGAGGTTGCCTGTAACGCCCCGGACACACCCGCCGGTGGTCGTTACTCCTGGCGGGATCTAGACTGGCCTCACAGATCAATACTAGTCTTTTCTGCGCACTTTGTCCTTACTCGTGCGCACCCGGGAGCAACTTCCCGGTCGGTCACCCATCCTGACACTACTCCAAGCTGAGCACGCTTAACTTTGGAGTTCTGTCCGAATGGGCTCCCGGAAAAGAAGGAATTCCTTATTGATATGAGTAGTCTATCATTCCTAATAAGCCAGGCTATCACATACACCCCCACTCAGAGGAACCGGCGTCCTCGTCGGGCCACGAGAACGCCCTCTTGGCACAAACGTCTGTGCTTCCAGTCCGGTACATGTGCCATGTCGGGTGCCACGACGGGTCACAAACGTCATGAACAACATGACCACACACATGTCCGCAACCATCCGTGTAACCGTAAGGGTCGGCTCTGATACCAACTTGTAACGCCCCGGACACACCCGCCGGTGGTCGTTACTCCTGGCGGGATCTAGACTGGCCCCACAGATCAATACTAGTCTTTTCTGCGCACTTTGTCCTCACTCGTGCGCACCCGGGAGCAACTTCCCGGTCAGTCACCCATCCTGACACTACTCCAAGCTGAGCACGCTTAACTTTGGAGTTCTGTCCAAATGGGCTCCTGGAAAAGAAGGAATTCCTTATTGATATGAGTAGTCTATCATCCCTAATAAGCCAGGCTATCACATTGCCACAGCTTGCAGGCTCCGATGACGGCCTAAGCACGCCGGAGGCCGCGGGGTGCTCGCGAATGGTGAGTCAGGGAGGCAACAGGGAATACGACGGCCTCGGCAAGATGACGGAGCAGTGCATCAACGCCGGTGTTCCGTGCTCCTCTGCTCCTCCATGCTTCATCGCCAGCTCCAGAAGCCAACTAAGTACAAGCTCTTGTGCAACCGCACAAACCTGAATAGCCAACTAGTTTAGTCAAGTAGACCAATACGCATAGTGTTTTGTGTAAAACAACAGAATCAAGTCGTTAGACCACATGAGCAACACCCAATCTCGTAAAAAATTCCCAACAAGCACTCACCACAAAAAGCACAACCTCATCCCCTGCGGCGAACTGCACAAGAACTCCCAGCCCCCTAATCTAAGCTCCCTACGTGCATCCAGTGTTGCCTAGGGGTACAACGCGACCACACATGTTGATGCATCATAAAAAAATGCAGGCAACACTATGCCGTGCTGACAGAGAAGCACCAAAAATCGACGGAGACGGGGCTGTCAAATCAGGTACCGGAATGCATGTACATCAAATCGAATTGATGCGGCCATCGCGCGTGGTGCGGAAGGGCGGCTACTTCAGGATGCTGGGTGCGGCGGACGGGCACTTGGCTGAGGCTGCCGCGGCCGGGTTTACTCGCCGTCATGGATGGTCACGGCAGCATCAGCCTGTTGCTGAAGGAGGCTGTGACCTGTAGATGGATGGCACAACGGCGCGGGTGGACTAACGAGTAGCTCGGCTCGTTAAGCTCGTGCTCGTTAAGGCTCGGCTCGTTAAGCTCGTTAAGATTAACGAGCAGAAAACACTGCTCGGCTCGGCTCGTTTGAAGCTCGTTAAGCTCGCCAGCGCTCGCGAGCGCTCGTTAACAAATTGTAATGTTTTATGTTATGTAGGATGAATGTGTAGATGTGGTTTTCAAGATGAAATATGGTGACTACAAAAGGAATTGCACTAGTTTGTTGCCTCATATGTCGATTAGATTGAATTGATGGGCTGAGGTGCTACAAAAAGTTTGTCACGTAAGATGAAAATATGTGTTATGTTGTTACTAACGAGCTTAACGAGCTACTCGTGAAACTCGTTAGCTCGTTCGTTAAGCTCGTTAAGCTTAACGAGCTGAAATCAATAATTGGCTCTGTTCATTAAGAACCGAGCTCCGAGCTTAACGAGCCGAACTATCGAGCGCTCATTAAGCTCGCGACCTACGAGCTTTTGGTCCAGCCCTATGTGCAGGCAAAAAAGGAGGAGGCGGCCAGCAACATACGAAAGCAGGGGAGCAGGCCCGCTAGGCGCGGCTCGCGTCGCCAGGAGGACGGGACCGGCCTGACGCATGCTGGGCACGGCGCACGTCACCTGGAGGCGGCCGGAGGGGCGCGGCAGCGGGCGCGTAGCCGGCAGCAGGAGCGGAGCGGCGGCTGTGTTGCCGGGAGGAGGAGCGCAGCGGAGGGGCGTTGCCCTAAAGAGGAACGGCGTGGCGGCCGGCGTCGCAGGAGGAAGCAAGGCGGCACTGGGAGGGTGGTTGAGTGGATAAGAAACACGACGTGTCTACCCGGATGAGCGATCCGCAAAACTCTCCCGACCAGATAACGCCTGGCACTGCGAGCCATACGATACACATGTATCGAGCGGTCACCGCGTGGCCGCTCGGTTCGCCCAGATAGCACGCGTGCATTTTTTAGATTTTAGGATATAAAAAACTGCTAATAGTCATTTTCTGAGCTTTTGTAGAACTCGGTTTAACATATTCACGGTATATTTAGATAATCCAGAACTGTCACAACCAAAATCGTGCTCACAGGAAACTGTATTCTACAATCTCCATATCCAAACACTAAAGAAACCCAGTGCCCCCTCTCCTGAAATGGCGAACAGGAAAAGTCTCCATCTCTTGTGCTGTTCCGCGATAAAGAAAAGGGCCATCCTTTGTTTTCTTCTTATGTTTCTTTGCGTGTAAAGGCTATCCTTTTCACCGACAGGTCGCCGCCTGTCAAAAACAGTTTCAGCATTGCCACACATTGAAGGAGACACGTACGGCAATAACAAACCTAATACTCCCTCTGTAAACTAATATAACAGTGTTTAGATCACAACTTTAGTATTCTAAATGCTCTTATATTAGTTTATGAAGGAAGTACTATAATGTTTAAATCCAGACTTGCAAGGACCCACTAAACAACAGATCATTTTCGCAAATAACACCCGAATAGTAATAATTACAGTTGTACGTGCGCCGGATAGCTCTAGACTTACACCCACTAAACAACAGATCATTTTTGTAAACCCCAGCATGTACGTGCGCCCATTATAGATTGCTGTTTTTGTTTATTGAACCTTTTCGGCTGAAGGTTGATCCACTTGGTTCATCTATCACTATTTAACCAGAAGTAGGTGTAAAATCTCAGGTTAGGTCTTTTTTTGTGTGTGTGGGAAAAACCTCCCATCTATTCATCATTTGTGAAGGCAATATAAAGCACATAGAAGTAATAATTACATCCAGATCAGTAGACGACCTAGCAACATAACCCTCCCTCATCCCGGTTCCCATGGATCCGAGGCATGCAGGCGCGGATGCAAACTTCCCCGGCGGCGGTGGCAGTGATGGCTACTGCAGGCAAAGGGCAACGACAGCGGCGATCAATTTATAGGTAAGCTTTAGTGGACGCCCAATCTTTTTATTGCTTTGAGAGGAGTGTTGTCATGCAGTGGAAGGCAGCATGTGCATTATATGTGGAGTTGGTGCTGAGCCTGGCGGTAGTAGAGAGGGAAGGTGCCCATCGCTTGGTCTTGAGAGTTGATTTGTATCTTTTTTTTTCTTGAAAGTGAAGACATTTATTAGATTGATTCTTATTTTTTCTGGTGGGTTTTGTTCTACTGATATGTGACAAGAAAGAAAAAAAAACTTCCTTGAATTACAGAATGTGTTGTGAGAAAATTATGTAAATGGAGTGTGGACTGCATATATAGGTATGGTGCAACGTTTTTGCATCCAGAGATTGGATTACACATTCCTCATGTTTGTATGGAATAGTACACCTATTTCTTTTGACTAGTTTAGAGCAAGGTAGGTCTAAAGGCTGCCGATTCAGGGCTCAACTTGAGCAAATCTTGATTTCTTAATTGTTTGGTCGATGTAGCATCTGAGACTGACTGACTTCTCTAGCCAGTTCTGTTCTGTAATTTTAGAATATATGTTGTCATGTGTTTGTCATGTGCTTGCTTCAGCTTTCGGTGTCCGGATGACTATATGAACAAGACTCGCCAGGTACTGCATCATTTAACTAACAACCAACTTCCTTGTTTCATTGTTCGCGTGTGCCTTCCGATCCATCAGGTATAGTTGTGCTTCACCCGCCTTCCGTTGACAATCATCTTTCTATTGCATACAGTTGCAAATACTTACTTTTCTTTAAAATTTAAATATAACAAATAATTTATAAATTATCCGGTTAGTCGTGCGTTGCACGTGTACACGCTAACTAGTTGTTTCTAAAAACTGTGAAATATTTCAGGGATGTTATGTGCAGTTGTAAAAATTCATCCGATATAATATAAACATTTGTGAAAGAAATTTATAAAAATTGTGACCTAGAGAAAAGATAAGAGCAAGATGAATAGTGCTTGTTAATTGGCATGCACATGACTTAAATTTGTCCTTCTATAGAAGTCAGGAGATGTTACATTTTGTCCCGAGTTTTTGCATGGACATTAGATAGTGTCACTTCCCTTACACACACGAATTATTACACAATTTTTCTAATCTTAGAAAAAATCAAATGAAAGAGGAGAGAGAATATGGGTTGCTCGGTCAACTTGTTACCAAAATTAATTATGGAAACACTCATATCATGCTATTGTGTTTTTGCTATTGGCAAACATAAAAATGTGTTAGTGTAGTTTTTAACATGGATGTTTATATAAGTTAACTGCATTGGCTTTGTACCAATGTTCTAAAGCAATGCCGTCCCATATTAAGTCCATCTGATCTGAAAAAATATCCACCCGGCCCATGTACATGTCATTGATAAGCCTGATGTTTGCAGCAAGTTGTGCAATCACGTACAATGCATGAAAGTGCCAGGTTCATTTGTTCCACATATGATAAACAAGGATAGAACATGTGTAAAGTGAAAAAAATGGACTACACTACATGTGAACATACAGTATAACTAGAGGGGGGGGGGGGGCATGATTTCTCAAAGCCTACGGCTAAAACTAACATCAAATAGCATGCATGCCAATGATGTTAGAAGTCAGCCATAAATTCACATTAGAAATGAATATGAATTCATCATTAATTCATTATCACGAGAGAAAATCCAACCATGCAAGTAACCAACCGTGGCGTCATGGGCTACTATAGATCAGGGTGTTTTACGCAATAGCGCCTGATTTGATTATTTTTAACTGTAATGGCTAAGCAGCTGTATTGATCAACAATGAGGTTCATACTGATACAAAACGGGTCATGGGGGACTCCCAACCACATGTGACGCCCTAGATCAAGAGTTAGCGGCATACTTAGCCAAGCTACGCGCGTCTAATTTTTTTTCATGCCTTTCAAACATAAAACCACATTTATTTAACATTTGACGACTATCGGCTATTTCCTGTAGGATTGCGCTGTACAGACTATTCAAGCCTTCATTGATTTCTTGCACCACCTGCTTGTAGTCACATGAAATAACGACTGTGTCCAAAGAGAGTTCTTGTGCTAATGCAATAGCTTCTCTACACGCCAACGCCTCAGAACAAGCCGGGTCTGCGATTCTTGAAAACACCATCACTGAGGAGCCAAAGAAAACTCCATTGGACGCGACATACTGCAGCAGAGGAACCCCTCGCTCAATTCCTCCCGAAACCCCTGTGCACATTGATCTTGACCACTCCATCAGCAGGAGGTAGCCAAGTTGTCCACCTTGACGGACTTGGTTGAGCTACAAACACAGCCGTCCTTGGCTGTTTTAATGCATCTATCTCCGCTATGTACCGCTCAATGAACAAATGCGTCGACGCAGGGCTTTTAATAATACCGTCCTGAATTGCCTTTCTTCACGCTGTCCAGATGGCCCATAAAGTCACTACTAATTTGATCAGACTAGTATGTGGTGGTGACTCATTCATCATGACGATCAACTATTTGGGCGACGGCTCCCTCGTTCGTATGCTCAACTAGTTATGCATCATCCAAAGCCCATACATATCTGGGCATTGAGCACTCGACCAACGAGTGTCGCCAAGAATCCTTCGCGCCACACAATCTTGTGGTGAACATATTTTGTTGGATTTGAGTGCTATGCCAAATACCAGAGAAGGTTATATGCAGCTTCCCTGAAACATACACGTTCCCAAGCTTTGGCATACCTTAGCTGCTTAGGATTGATTCGACTGACCCAGTCTTCCTTCTAGCCATGCCTCACAGACTGATTTGATCCTTCCGCCACAAAGCCAATCGCCCAAGCCTGTAAAAAAAAGCTAGTGACCCCGGTTGGGGCAGAGATGGTATATGGGCTGAGCTCTAGGATTGTGTTGGTTGCTTTGCCGAACGACGGTCACTTGATCTTATGCTGCATCACAGAAAAAAATAGCGCGCTGTAGCGTCCTGAGTAATGTATCACTAAATAGATCAATGTATAATGTCTTGCTAATAGTATATTTTAAGGGCAGTGTTATTTTAGAACACTATTTTTCCATTCGGAACCACCCAACGACTACATGTCCCATCTTGGGTCGGTATTAGGGGTCGCCTCTGGGGGCAAGTGCAGCTTCAAATATTTGTTTCTCTGAAACTAATTGTTGAAATTCACCCACAGAATCACGTCAAAAGTACAAATACACATACACACGAAATTTTTTAGCCAAAGGCACACGTGTTGTACCGCCCTTTTTCTTTATTTTCCTTACTGTGACTAAAGAGAATCGAAGAAGATCCTCAGGTGCAAGTCGATAAGCACTCCTTACTGTGAAATTCCCGCTGCGCTCTGGTTCCCATGCAAGCAAGTCCTCCCCCAACCTAGGAGAGGTTCTGGTTGTTGCAATCACCTCCGCATCCACCGGCAGAAAAATGCTATTAGCCCAGGACGGTTCGTATGATACTCACTACTGCACGATGGTCCAAACGCAACACTACGATCAGAGACCCTTCGATGAAACTGTGTGCGATGTCATAATCGCAAACGTGGTGTAAAAAACCGTCAAAAAAGGTGCAAAAAGTTTGCGATGACAGATGCATCAAACACGGTTCAGAATTTAGTTGCGTGTGCGATGCAGGGCATACGGTTCAGCTCAATTAACTGTTTGGGATGAAGAGGAACAAAAGAAACGGGCAACCAGATGAAGGTGTGTGCGATATACAGCATACGGTTCACTGGGATGAACTGTGTGTGATTAGGCAACACAATAGAAACGGTTCAACTGAACAAGATGTGTGTGATACGCGAAAAACAGGTCCGTAATCAGAAATGTGTGCGAAGACCAATAATAACACAGACAATTGCTGCTAATAAGCCGTGTGAATTGCTCAGTCTGCAGTAGAATAACATATATATATATATATATATATATATATATATATATATATATATATATATATATATATATATAAAACTGAAATAAACATCTAATTACATAAGTGACTATACAAGTCATTCGCACACACCTCAATAAACAATTGCATGCATTCTAAAGTAGGAGAAACGAGCGTCCAGTCATCTACTTGTGACGCTTCCGCCACTTCTATGTGGCTCGATCCCTCGTCTGGGTCAGGAAGAAGACAGTTTCTCATGTCAATGATCCGCATGTATATCTCGTAGCTTATGTACGCGTCCATGGCCGCGTACTTGACATGTTGTTCATCCAGTCTCTCATGCCACACACTGTGCCAGGCGTTCTTGTCCTTATTGCTCTTTTCCTTCATCTTCGCGTAGTAGGGGTGAATGATGACCGAGGCGAGGTCAACCAGGGAGTTCAGTTTGTTTTTATCGCTGCTCCAAACCTTGTGGTGGTGCTGGATGTTGACAAGATTCGGGCATTTCAAGTCCGAAACCTGGAGCGCTTTTAGATCGTTGGTGGTGTCCACCGTAGCGAAACAGTAGTCGGAGCTGTTTATAAACCTGGAGAAACACTCGCAAGGCCTTGTGGCAAGGTGGTAGTGGTAGCCGAGGACGTCATGTTGCTCGCACAACTGGGCGACGGCAACCTTCTGATCGTGCCCGGCACGACCGATGGTGTACTCGAGGTCGAAGCCGATCACTCGGTACTTGTCCTCGGCAAGGAACTGCTCCATAGTTTGGATGGAGCTCTCCACCGAGACTGGATCGTTCGTGTACACCACCGAGAGGGCCTTCCCCCTCACGTGGGTGACCATTACGTGATGCGTGGTGAACTGCCCGCCGTTGTCGTCGTCCGCCGCTGGGAGCGCCATTGGAGCCACGAGGAGCGCCACTGGAACCGCTGGATGTCCTCTCTGTATGTGTCCTCGTGGGTGTGCTTATTTTGTCGTGTGAGACGAGAGATGAAGGTACATGGCCGCAGGAATAAAAGGGGGCCGGGCGGCGTGGATTCAAGGCGCGTCCGAATGGCAGTTTTTGCAATGGGTAACTGCATCGTCGCGCCGCGCACTACAAGAAATCTGTTAATCATGACAGATCTAGTCCGTCACAAATTAGTGAAAAACTGTCATGGGTGTCCATCCTTGACGAATTTGAAATCCGTCATGTATATCGCGTCATAATTTGATATGGTACTAGTCATGATGGTTCTTGGTCGTCATGGATCTGCCCCAGGCCCGCCCAGGCCCAACCATTTGTAACGGAACAATCCGCATGGCTAACGCCACGTAGGATTTTCAATTCACTAATTCAAATGATGTGGCTGCCTACGTGGATACTATTTTTCGTCACAAAATCCATCATGGATTTAGGCAAAATTTAGAGGGCAATTTAAATTTGCTTGAGCCCAATATCGCATATCTTGTGGCCAAAATTGGACCCGCTATGGTTTTAGCATAATGCTTTACACAAATCCTAATGCCAATTTTGGACCAACAAAAATAATTTGCTAGGTGTGAAACATTACAAAGTTTATCACATCCATGTGTACGTATCTACAACATAGCAGTTTAAAAAGTCCTCTACAAAATGATAACATACAACATAGGTTGAGAAAATATATCACACAACAAAGTTATGAACCAATACAATCCATTTTACATCAACAGAACATATAAAATATTGAGGCTGTTGTTATTCAGGCTCTTGCCCTCGACGCTTTTGATGGCAACTATCATGCTGCGGCTGATTGTGATGGGTAGCACCAAGTAGCACTCTATCCAATCTTACCAAGAATATTTACAAGAATATTAGATATTTGCATATATGAATGGATAGTTGAAATAAGAGAATTTCAACAAAAATAAAAAATGAATTCCATGTTGTCCAGAATAACATTGTATCTACTATAAAACAAGAGTAAACATGTGGTTTCTTAAAATTAATCCAAAGAAAGTGTGCCAAATGAAATTCAAATGACAAAGTGACAAAATACACATCACAGAACTCCAAGTACTATAGCAGCAGTAGTTGAGGCCATATAAACCCCCAACGAAATGGCATATCACTAACAAACAATCCCCCATGATTTGTAAACTTGTTGACACATGAACATTTGAAGTTTATGTCATCCGGGTCGAGGAGCAGCGGCAATGTTTATGTTGCAACTTCATTTCAAAGGGCTGACAAATAGTAAACAATACTTGCTTGCCAAGTGAACTTCAAATGGCATAGAAAATTTCAACAAAGAATATGATACAGTTTCCTTGAGAGATCTCCCACACTTAGTTTTATTCATGGAACATTAAGCTATGTATTTGTTATTAGATGAAAAGTCAAAATTTGTAATGTACTTGACTATGAAATTTGAAAATACTTGATAAACAATGAAATAATAGATAGGGAAGTGCAGCTTGAAATGATCATGCATCGTTTATATTCATTCAGGATATACAGAAAAGCTTTTCTATCATAAACACATTGATTTTATTATCCGTGTTACTTCTGTGCATAACAATTTTATATGCTGCCGACTTGACCAGCATAGTACTATTATTTATAACAGAGAACAATAATGAAACGAAATGAACCAGTATATATTTATACAAGGTGGCAGCAGTAGGAACAAGCCTTGCCCCTACTTCACGAATCAGCTTACAAAAAAGTTGGGTCATTTCAAGAATGGCAACAAATAGACCATATTCAATGGAGGATGTCCAAGTGCCTAGAAGGTTTCGTCTGGGAGCACGTTGTTTTTTGACATCCTTTGAAATGACTCCAAATTTTTGCATGGCCTTGTATGAACAATTTAAAAAACCATGCCAAGTTGTTTGGATTTTCAACAAGTTTTGCATTGTCTAAAGTTTTCTTGCTTAAAAAAGGCCGATAAGTGGCTAGACATGTTGCAACATGCATACAGTGTCTGAAGTCGTTCAAACATGGCATTGATGCCTATCATGGGCGTTACCACCTGCTTGCAAAAGTTGGGATCATTTGAAGGTTGTCCAAAAATACACCATGTTCAACTAAGAATGTTTGGGTATGCCAGAAGGGTCTGTTTGAAAGCAAATTGTTTTGAAATCTGTCAAATGGGCCCAATTCTTTTTTGCACTAGCTTGCATGAACAACACAAGGCACCATGCCAAGTTGTTTGGATTTTTGACAAGTTTTGCATTTTACAGAGTTTTTAGGTGAAAAAAGGCAAATACATGGCCGTACGTGTTGCAACGTGCTTATGGTGTCTGAATTCGTTCAAACTAGGCATGGATGCCTAACATGGGCATGACCACATGCTTGCAAAAGTTGGGGCCAGTCTTGAGATTTTCGAAAAACGATACTATGTTCAACCGAGAGTGTTCGGGTAGACCAGAAGGGTTCGTTTGGGAGTACCTTGTTTCTCGACATCACTTAAATGGCCTTGATTTTTTCATGGCCTTGTATAACCAATTCGAGGCACCATGCCAGATTGTTTGGGTTTTCGACATGTTTTGTATTTTTTGAAGTTTTCTTGGTGAAAAAAGGCCGATAAATGGATGTACGTGTCGCAAGGTGTCGGAAGTTGTTCAAACCTGACATAGATGTCTACCATGGGCATGTCCACGTTCTTGCAAAAATTGGGGTCATTTTAAGAATGTTCATAGACCATGTTCAACGAAGGGTGTTCTGTAGGCGAGAAGGGTCCGTCTAAGAGCACATTGTTCTTGATATCCTTTAAATGATCCCAATTGTTTTTCCATGTTTTGGTATGAACAATTCAATGCACCATGTCAAATCATTTTGGTTTTCGTCAAGTTTTGCATTTCTTGAAGTTTTCTCGGTCAAAAAGGCGAATAAATGGTTGGACATGTTGCGCCTTGCATATGGTGTCTGAAATCTTTCAAACCTAACAAGGATGTCTACCATTGGCATACCCACCTGCTTGAAAAATTTGGATCATTTGAAGGATGTCCAAACATAGACGATGTTGAACACAGGGTGTTCGGGTAGGACAGAATGCTTCGTCTGAGAGCACGTTATTTCTCGACATCCTTGAAATGGTCCCAATTTTTTTCATGACCTTGTATGAACATTTCAAGGCACCATCACAAGTTGTCTGGGTTTTCGACAAGTTTTGCATTTCTGGAGTTCTCAAGGTGAAAACGGCCGACAAATGGCTGGACGTGTCGCAACGTGCAAACGGTGTCAGAATTTGTTCAAACCTGACATGGATGCCTAACATGACCATGCCCACCTCTTGCAAAAGTTGGGGTAATTTATCCATAGTTTTAAAAAAAACATCAGTTGAGAGGAGTGCGGTAGACAAGGCCAGATGGGTGCCTCCGTGAGCATGTAGTTTTTCCTAATTTGAATGTTTTTGTCATTGTCAATGAACTTTTTCTTATGTCCTAATCATTTCTTGAAATTTATCAACAATTTTGGAATTTCAAATTGTGTATGAAATTTTGCAAACTTGAACATTTTTTAAAAAAATGTTAAAATTCCCAAAAATAGACGAATTTTTTTAACAACATTCAAATCACATAATTTTTTAAACCTTTATCAACCTTTTATGAAACAAAAATATTTCTTAAATTTGTGAATATAAAATTTGATGACAGGAACATTTTTTGTTTATTCTAGAATATTTTGAAAATTGTAAACAAGAACATTTTTGGTCCAAATGATATTTCAAGTTTTCGAACATGTTTCAAAAGGAATAATAAATTTTAAAAAGAAGAAAGATGAATTAACGAAAAAATAAAAGAAAAATAAAAAAGTAGTAAAAAAACCCTTTGACCTAGGCTCAAGTATGATGGCATTGCTCCCGTCGGGCGCCTGTTAGGCTGGCCCAAGCATTCGTAGATTTGAAAAAAGTTCATCAATATTGATTTTTTTGTAGATTTTCCAAAAAGGTTAAAAAGTTGCAAAAAAGGTTCTAGAAGTTGAAAAAGATTCAGAAATTTCAGAAAATTTAACGAAATCGATTTTCTTTTTAAAAGTTCAGGCATACGATAAAAATAAAAATAAAAAAAGGAAAAAGAAAAAGAAATAAGAATAAAAGGAACAAATCCCGGTTTTAAAATATAAAAACAAAAAAAAACCCAGAAAAACCAATTGGAAACTGGCTTGTTTCGCCTCAAGTTGGTTGCTCCCTGCTACTCATCACGAACTTGATGCGAGGCCGATTGGCTAGCATCCTTCGGTACTCCCCCTTTTTCTTTAATTTGTGCGCTTCCAAATGGGCCGACCCATTACTGTAGGTGAAGGCTTCTTCCAAATGGGTCAACTTGTTACCAAAATTAATTATGGAAACACTCATATCATGCTATTGTGTTTTTGCTGTTGGCAAACATAAAAATGTGTTAGTGTAGTTATTAACATGGATGTTTATATAAGTTAACTGCATTGGCTTTGTAACAATGTTCTAAAGCAATGCCATCCCATAAAAAGTCCATCTGATCTGAAAAAATATCCACCCGGCCCATGTACATGTCATTGATAAGCCTGATGTTTGCAGCAAGTTGTGCAATCACATACAATGCGTGAAAGTGCCAGGTTCATTTGTTCCACATATGATAAACAAGGATAGAACATGTGTAAAGTGAAAAAATGGACTACACTACATGTGAACATACAGTATAACTAGAGGGGGGCATGATTTCTCAAAGCCTACGGCTAAAACTAACATCAAATAGCATGCATGCCAATGATGTTAGAAGTCAGCCATAAATTCACATTAGAAATGAATATGAATTCATCATTAATTCATTATCACGAGAGAAAATCCAACCATGCAAGTAACCAACCGTGGCGTCATGGGCTACTATAGATCAGGGTGTTTTACGCAATAGCGCCTGATTTGATTATTTTTAACTGTAATGGCTAAGCAGCTGTATTGATCAACAATGAGGTTCACACTGATACAAAATGGGTCACGGGGGACTCCCAACCACATGTGACGCCCTAGATCAAGAGTTAGCGGCATACTTAGCCAAGCTACGCGCGTCTAATTTTTTTTCACGCCTTTCAAACATAAAACCACATTTATTAAACATTTGACGACTATCGGCTATTTCCTGTAGGATTGCGCTGTACAGACTATTCAAGCCTTCATTGATTTCTTGCACCACCTGCTTGTAGTCACATGAAATAACGACTGTGTCCAAAGAGAGTTCTTGTGCTAATGCAATAGCTTCTCTACACGCCATCGCCTCAGAACAAGCCGGGTCTGCGATTCTTGAAAACACCATCACTGAGGAGCCAAAGAAAACTCCATTGGACGCGACATACTGCAGCAGAGGAACCCCTCGCTCAATTCCTCCCGAAACCCCTGTGCACATTGATCTTGACCACTCCATCAGCAGGAGGTAGCCAAGTTGTCCACCTTGACGGACTTGGTTGAGCTACAAACACAGCCGTCCTTGGCTGCTTTATTGCATCTATCTCCGCTATGTACCGCTCAATGAACAAATGCGTCGACGCAGGGCTTTTAATAATACCGTCCTGAATTGCCTTTCTTCACGCTGTCCAGATGGCCCATAAAGTCACTACTAATTTGATCAGACTAGTATGTGGTAGTGACTCATTCATCATGACGATCAAATATTTGGGCGATGGCTCCCTCGTTCGTATGCTCAACTAGTTATGCATCATCCAAAGCCCATACATATCTGGGCATTGAGCACTCGACCAACGAGTGTCGCCAAGAATCCTTCGCGCCACACAATCTTGTGGTGAACATATTTTGTTGGATTTGAGTGCTATGCCAAATACCAGAGAAGGTTATATGCAGCTTCCCTGGAACATACACGTTCCCAAGCTTTGGCATACCTTAGCTGCTTAGGATTGATTCGACTGACCCAGTCTTCCTTCTAGCCATGCCTCACAGACTGATTTGATCCTTCCGCCACAAAGCCAATCGCCCAAGCCTGTAAAAAAAAGCTAGTGACCCCGGTTGGGGCTGAGATATATGGGCTGAGCTCTAGGATTGTGTTGGTTGCTTTGCCGAACGACGGTCGCTTGATCTTATGCTGCATCACAGAAAAAAATAGCGCGCTATAGTGTCCTGAGTAATGTCTCACTAAATAGATCAATGTATAATGTCTTGCTAATAGTATATTTTAAGGGCTGTGTTATTTTAGAACACTATTTTTCCATTCGGAACCACCCAACGACTACATGTCCCATCTTGGGTCGGTATTAGGGGTCGCCTCTGGGGGCAAGTGCAGCTTCAAATATTTGTTTCTCTGAAACTTATTGTTGAAATTCACCCACAGAATCACGTCAAAAGTACAAATACACATACACACGAAAACTTTTAGCCAAAGGCACACGTGTTGTACCGCCCTTTTTCTTTATTTTCCTTACTGTGACTAAAGAGAATCGAAGAAGATCCTCAAGTGCAAGTCGGTAAGCACTCCTTACTATGAAATTCCCGCTGCGCTCTGGTTCCCATGCAAGCAAGTCCTCTCCCAACCTAGGAGAGGTTCTGGTTGTTGCAATCACCTCCGCATCCACCGGCAGAAGAATGCTATTAGCCCAGGACGGTTCGTATGATACTCACTACTGCACGATGGTCCAAACGCAACACTATGATCAGAGACCCTTCGATGAAACTGTGTGCGATGTCATAATCGCAAACATGGTGTATAAAACTGTTAAAAAAGGTGCAAAAAGTTTGCGATGACAGATGCATCAAACACGGTTCAGAATTTAGTTGCGTGTGTGATGCAGGGCATACGGTTCAGCTCAATTAACTGTTTGGGATGAGGAGGAACAAAAGAAACGGGCAGCCAGATGAAGGCGTGTGCGATATACAACATACGGTTCACTGGGATGAACTGTGTGTAATTAGGCAACGCAATGGAAACGGTTCAACTGAACAAGATGTATGTGATACGCGGCAAACAGGTCCGTTATCAGAAATGTGTGCGAATACCAATAATAACACAGACAATTGCTGCTAATAACCCGTGTGAATTGCTCTGTCTGCAGTAGAATAACATGTGTGTGTGTATATATATATATATATATAACTGAAATAAACATCTAATTACATAAGTGACTATACAAATCATTCGCACACACCTCAATAATCAATTGCATGCATTCTAAAGTAGGAGAACAATCGTCTAGTCATCTACTTCTTTTGACGCTCCCGCCACTGCTATGTGGCTCGATCCCTCGTCTGGATCACGAAGAAGACAGTTTCTCATGTCAATGATCCGCATGTATATCTCGTAGCTTGTGTACGCGTCCATGGCCACGTACTTGACATGTTGTTCATCCAGTCTCTCATGCCACACACTGTGCCAGGCGTTCTTGTCCTTATTGCTCTCTTCCTTCATCTTCGCGTAGTAGGGGTGAATGATGACCGAGGCGCGGTCAACCAGGGAGTTCAGTTTGTTTTTATCACTGCTCCAGACCTTGTGGTGGTGCTGGATGTTGACAAGATTCGGGCATTTCAAGTCCGAAACCTTGAGTGCTTTTAGATCGTTGGTGGTGTCCACCGTAGCGAAACTGTAGTCGGAGCTGTTGATAAACCTGGAGAAACGCTCGCAAGACCTTGTGGCAAGGTGGTAGTGGTAGCCGAGGACGTCATGTTGCTCGCTGGCGGGCGACGACAACCTTCTGATCGTGCCGGCACGACCGATGGTGTACTCGAGGTCGAAGCCGACCACTCGGTACTTGTCCTCGGCAAGGAACTGCTCCATAGTTTGGATGGAGCTCTCCACCGAGACTGGATCGTTCGTGTACACCACCGAGAGGGCCTTCCCCCTCACGTGGGTGAACATTACGTGATGCGTGGTGAACTGCCCGCCGTTGTCGTCGTCGGCCGCTGGGAGCGCCATTGGAGCCACGAGGAGCGCCACTGGAACCGCTGGATGTCCTCTCTCTATGTGTCCTCATGGGTGTGCTTATTGTGTCATGTGAGACGAGAGATGAAGGTACATGGCCGCAGGAATAAAAGGGGGCCGGGCGGCGTGGATTCTCGGCGCGTCCGAATGGCAGTTTTTGCAGTGGGTAACTGCATCGTCGCGCCGCGCACTACAAGAAATCTGTTAATCGTGACGGATCTAGTCCGTCACAGATTAGTGAAAAACTGTCATGGGTGTCCATCCTTGACGAATTTGAAATCCGTCATGTATATCGCGTCATAATTTGATATGGTACCAGTCATGTCGGTTCTTGGCCGTCATGGATCTGCCCTAGGCCCGCCCAAGCCCAACCCTTTGTAACGGAACAATCCGCATGGCTAACGCCACGTAGGATTTTCAATTCACTAATTCAAATGATGTGGCTGCCTACGTGGATACTATTTTTCGTCACAAAATCCATCATGGATTTAGGCAAAATTTAGAGGGCAATTTAAATTTGCTTGAGCCCAATATCGCATATCTTGTGGCCAAAATTGGACCCAGTATGTTTTTAGCATAATGCGTTACACAAATCCTAATGCCAATTTTGGACCAACAAAAATTATTTGCTAGGTGTGAAACGTTACAAAGTTTATCACATCCATCTGTACGTATCTACAACATAGCATCTACAACATAGCAGTTTAAAAAGTCCTTAACAAAATGATAACATACAACATAGGTTGAGAAAATATATCACACAACAAAGTTATGAACCAATACAATCCATTTTACATCAACAGAACATATAAAATATTGAGGCTGTTGTTATTCAGGCTCTTGCCGTCGACGCTCTCGATGGCAACTATCGTGCTGCGGCTGATTGTGATGGGTAGCACCAAGTAGCACTCTATCCAATCTTACCTAGCATATTTACAAGAATATTAGATATTTGCATATATTAATGGATAGTAGAAATAAGAGAATTTCAACAAAAATAAAAAATGAATTAGATGTTGTCCAGAATAACATTGTATCTACTATAAAACAAGAGTAAACATGGGGTTTGTTAAAATTAATCCAAAGAAAGTGTGCCAAATGAAATTCAAATGACAAAGTGACAAAATACACATCACAGAACTCCAAGTACTATAGCAGCAGTAGTTGAGGCCATATAAACCCCCAACGAAATGGCATATCACTAACAAACAATCCACCATGATGTGTAAACTTGTTGACACATGAACATTTGAAGTTTATGGCATCCGGGTCGACGAGCAGCGGCAATGTTTATGTTGCAACTTCATTTCAAAGGGCTGACAAATAGTAAACAATACTTGCTTGCCAAGTGAACTTCAAATGGCATAGAAAATTTCAACAAAGAATATGATACAGTTTCCTTGAGAGATCTCCCACACTTAGTTTTATTCATGGAACATAAGCTATGTATTTGTTATTAGATGAAAAATCAAAATTTGTAATGTACTTGACTATGAAATTTGAAAATACTTGATAAACAATGAAATAATAGATAGGGAAGTGCAGCTTGAAATGATCATGCATCGTTTATATTCATTTAGGATATACAGAAAAGCTTTTCTATCATAAACAAATTGATTTTATTATCCGTGTTACTTCTGTGCATAACAATTTTATATGCTGTCGACTTGACCAGCATAGTACTATTATTTATAACAGAGAACAACAATGAAACGAAATGAACCAGTATATATTTATACAAGGTGGCAGCAGTAGGAACAAGCCTTGCCCCTACTTCACGAATCATACTACAAATTTAGTCTGATGCACGGATATATAGGTACGTTCAGACTACAAATTTGAAGTAGGAGCAAGGCTTGCACGAACCAGTATATATTTATACAAAGTGGCAGCAGTAGGAACAAGGCTTGCACGAATCAGACTACAAATTTAGTCTATACATATGTTAAAATTACTTCACGTTAATGAAAGTACAAGCTGATTCAAAACACATATAGAAGCAATCACGGATATAGGTACAGATGCTGAAACCTTCCAGGACACAAGCGAGAAGATAAATTGGATTGTTTTTTTATATAACATCAAGGTCTAGAAATGCACAAAGATATTCAGTGGTCACTAGTGCAGAACCGGGCTTTAGCGTCGGTTCGTAACGGCCTTTAGTACCGGATCAGCAACCGGCACTAAAGAGTGGGGACTAAAGGTCACCCCCTCTTTAGTACCGGTTCGTCACGAACCAGCGCTAAAGTGCCACCACGTGGCACGAGCCAGGCCCGGGTGCGTGTAGGGCTTTAGTACCGGTTGGTAACACCAACCGATACTAAATGTTTTGGGGGGTGGGGGTTTGGTTTTTTCCCCATTAATTTTGTGTTTTCCATTTAATTTTTTTGTTTGCTGGTATTTTACGATACTACAAATTGTACCACGTTATGCATATATATATAAATATATTTTCCTGTACGTAGAACATATATATATATATATATATATATATATATATATATATATATATATATATATATATATATATATATATATATATATATATATATATCATCGAATGTCTCACAACCAACACCATTAATTATTCACACATACACATGCATGTATATACATATACAATTTCTCCTACATGTTGCCTTGGTGCCTTCGGAGCACGATGACAAGTGGTTCATGGGGGCGGTAGCGGGTAATAGTATTCTCCTTCGGGATCTATGACCTGGTCGAGCAAAAATCCTGCTATTTCCTCTTGAAGTGCTAGTATGCGCTCCGCTGGTAGGAGCTGCTCCCGCACCTCTCTGAACTGTTAAGAAGGAGATCAATATGCATGTGTATTAGTTGTGTGACTAGATATCGATAATGGTGTGAATAGTGTTCTGACAAATATACCCAGTCCTGTCTTTTAGATCTGCTCCTTTCGGACGCCATCATGGGAATGTTCTTGCAAACGTAAATGCACACAGATCATTCCCCGACGCCTGCTTCAGGGCCTTTACGATAATGGAATTGAATCGGATAATGATTATTCAAGCATGATAATTAATTAATGGTACTGAAACAACAATTAAAGAGATGGTAGCTAGCTAGCTAGCTAGCAGTACTACTTAATTAGTTACCTTTGGTCGATACCAAAACAGCTTTTTTGCCCATTTGCCTGGAGTCACCTTGATGAACTTTGCCCAAGCCCTGCCCGCCGGCAAAGAAAATTAATAAAGGGGTTATTAAATAGTTCATATCAGGAAATGACGAACTAAATAGGCTGAGATATAGTTAATAATGATTGAAATTACCTGTTGACTATCCCCTTCATGATGGTGTAGTCTTTTTCTTCTTTCAGTAGTGAGTCCAGTACTTCAACTGTTCCTTTGTCAACTTTAATGTCTAACAAGATCCAGTGGAAACTACATGCGCACACGTTTGCATGTCTTAATTAAGCGGGCATGTGCATAACACTAATCAACTACCGTAAACCCTATACACTTAATTATTAACATCTAGCTAGATAGTAAGCAAAAACAGAATTTATAGTACAAGACAGTGTGACTCACAGGAAGTTGTAAGGAAGTAGTATATCTTCACTGGTATTGAGGCGCTTGAAGAACTCATTAATGGTATTTGGGTCAATGAACCCAATGCCATAGCGTCCAGATTTTTTCATTTCATACATCTTCATCCTGCATATAATACCACAGAAAAGAATATATAGTGAGGATAATTACATGTAATGATTGATAAAAAATTATAGAAAGAAATCACTTACAGACAATAGCAACTGACGATAGATTTGTCGAGTGTGTCTTGTTTGTATAACTGAAATAGTTCTGAATACTCAACGGACAGAGCTTTCTCATAGAAGTAATGCTCCTCCTTGACATTCACCATGAGGGACTCTCGATTGGAAATCTTGGTAATGTTCATATACCATTGATGCAATTCATACATTCTCGTTGGGAGGTTCTTGACCTTGTCTGGCTCGACCAAAGGTTGGCCCCGGACATATTTCCGTTTTATTTCCTCCTCTCTAAGCGGAGACATGGGCTCAATTTCGAGGAGTTGTCCAACAGAGATCTTGAGCATTTTAGCCTGCATTATATGCTCCTCCGTTATTACCACATCGCCCAGTTGGGGAACGTTAATGGTTTGCCCACAATAATATTGGGCGCGCGGCCTCCTCTCATGTGTTTTTGGCACAACAAGCGGGGGGATCGATTGCGCCGCCTGTTGTCCCAGCTGGGGAATAGTTTTCTCGCTTTTTTTGCCCGCTGCTTGTTGGCTCGAGCTCGAGCTCGCTTCCTTCTGTAGTCGTTCTCGATGTGACTTCCTGATTTGGCGCTCATAGTCTGAGTCAACAGGCTTGGGAGCTGGTGCTCTAGCCATACGAATGAAGTGGTCAATCTTTTCCTCAGGCACTTTCTCCCTTGGCGGCGGTGCCGGTTTCGGTGCAAAATGGGCATCCACTTGGGCCTGCACTATGGCTGTGTTTTGCTCCTCGGTCATGGCGTAAGGCCTCTGAGGAAGAGGAGCGAGGCTTGGACCATATTTATATCGCTTGTCTCCGCCTGTACTTCCTGAACTACCTCGACTCGTACCGCTACGCACCATAGCTGTGTCGTGTCTCTTCTACGATTGCTGAGACGACGGAGACGGCTGACGTGGCTGATTTGGAGCAGGAGAAGTGGCCTGACGCTGTGCCGGACTTGAAGCAGGAGGTGTGGCCCGACACGGTGCGGACTTGAAACAGGAGAAGTGGCGGACGCCATGCGGACTTGAAACCGGAGGAGTAAGCTCAGCGTTCGGGGACTTGGAGGAGGTGGCGGACTTGAGGAGGAGTCGGCTCACGCGTTCGTGGACTTGGAGGAGCGGAGTCTGCTGACTCGGTGGCGGACTTCGAGGAGGAGTCGGCAGATGATGCGGTGTCGGTGGACTTGAAGATGATGCATTCCTTTCTCCATAGGATGATCGATGTATGGCCTCTCCGGTGTGCGCTCGTCTTCACCTCCAGGAATGTCAAGCTGTAGCCCCGAATATGGGTCCACCACTTCATCAACCAAGACACGAGCATAGCCCTCTGGAATCAGGGTGCAATGGAAGGTTGCTTCGGGGGTAATTGTAAAAGCAACGCCGTCCGCCACCTTCATGGATATGTTCTTCATTTTGTAGTGTAGCTCACAGTTAGTGTTCTCTATGATGTCATCCACAGGGTATGTATCTGTGACGCCCGGATAATCAAGCTACAGTAAACCTCTGCTAATGATACCATGTCACCTTGATTACTGTTGCTAACCTCGCGTTAGATCAAAACATTTAAAAGTCAAATTTGAATTTTTGAAAAACAATAAATGTTTTCAAATATCAAAACTAAAATGTTCAGGTTGTGACCAATAATGCATAGGTAATTGTGGTGGAGAAGCCACATTTTTATAAAAATAAATAAATGCACTAAGGTATTTAAAACAGTAGCTAAAATCAATAATGAAATGCCTTTTAAGATTTATAAAATATTAAACTATCTTATTTAGTTGCCCAAACTTATGTGGCAGTAATATATTTATTTAAACAAAATGAGGGACTACTTTTATAATCTATAAAACTAAAATAAAAGAGAAACTAGAAATAAAACAGAAAAGGGAAAGACAAAACAAACAAAATAAAATAAAGAAAACGCCCCACCCCTGGCCCAAATGGACCAACCGGCCCACGGGCCCAGGCGCACCCCCTCCTCTCCTCCCCTGTTCATGAACCACCCCGTGGCCATGGCTGATGCCCGCCACGGCACAAGTCGTCACCGTGGCGGCCATCCGCCGGCACCCCCCCATTCCTATAAGGTTTTGCCCCGGGCCAAACCCTAGCTCTCTCCCTCACTCCCCCCACTGGATCTGGGTGCCCCTCGCCCCTCTACGTTCTGCTCGTCGCACCCGAAGCCACATTCATCGCCGCCGCTGCTCGTCCACGTGGTTACCGGCCACCGCACGTCATTCCGCGCTGACCTGGAGCTCCGGCGTGGTCGTCTACTTCGTCTCCGCCACTGGATCGAGGCTGAGATGCACCAGCGATGTCGCTCACGTCGATCCCCTTCGTCGGCCGCCGCCTCTGCCTCGACGTCGATCCAGCTGTCTTCGACCCCACTGCCTCGCACGGATCGACGCCCTCGACCGCCGTGGATCGTCGCCGCCGTCTGTCTGCTCCAAGCCTCCCCCGAGCCCATCTTTGCACCTCTCCAGGTCCCGGTGAGCTCCTTGACGTTTCCCCCTCCTCGCGTCGTAGATAGCACCCCCCCTGGCATTGCTCCCCGCCGCGTTCGAGAGCCGACCGCCACTGCCCGGTGACGCCCTGCGTGCTCCGGCCACCACCTCCCCTTCTCCTCCCCGTCGCCGCTTGCATTTTTTGCCGCCGCCGTAGCCTTCAGTCCGCCCGCGCCGTTCCACCATGCCCAGCGTCCCGTGCCCCGTGGGCACCGGCCGAGCCGGCGTCGCCAGCGCTCCGCCCCGGTCGAGCTTGACCGCCGATCCACCCGCCTCCCACAGCCGCGCCGTACCTCGCCCTCCCATGGCCGGCGCCATGCCCACCGGCGCCTCGCCGTGGCCTCGGGTGCTCGCCGGGTACCGGCCCCATTCGCTGCGCCCGCTACGCGCCCGCCCCGCTATGCCCCCTGGGCCTATGACAAGCGGGGCCCAAGCCACATGAAATGTTAATAATAATAATTATTATAAATTAATTTAAAAATTATATCAATTAAATAATTAGTTATTTTAATTAATTCTGTTTAATAAACTAACCAACTAGTTAATTAACTAAGTAGTGTATGACAAGGGAGGCCCACCCCCTGCTGACCAGTCAAACTTTGACTGGTCAACTGGGTCCCCCTTGGCCCAACTGCCATCCCCTGGGTACACTTCTGTTTACCATGTGATGGGTGTGCATAACATTTTTCCAATTAATTTCTAATTAATAATAATTCTAAATATTCTTAAAAACTTTAAAAATTAATATAAAATAAATCATAGCTCAGATCGAAAAACTTTGTACATGAAAGTTGCTCAGAATGACGAGACGGATCCGGATACGCAGCCCGTTCGTCCGCCACACATCCCTAACATATCGAACATGCAACTTTCCCCTCCGGTTCATCTGTCCGAAAACGCGAAACACCGGGAATACTTTCCCGGATGTTTCCCCCCTCGCCGGTATCACCTACTACCGCGTTAGGGCACACCTAGCACCGCTCATTGTCACGTCATGCATCGTCATGCTTATGTTTGCATTGTATTTATTGTTTCTTCCCCCTCTTCTCTCTGGTAGACTACGAGACCGACGCTGCTGCCGCCCCGTTCGACTACGGAGTTGATGACCCCTCCTTCTTGCCAGAGCAACCAGGCAAGCCCCCCTTGATCACGGATATCGCCTAATCTTCTCTATCTGCTTGCATTAGAGTAGTGTAGCATATTCTTGCTTCGGTTAATCCTATTCATTTGCATAGCCTTTGTCATTGTTGCTCTGATTGTTACCCTTACCGCTATCCTACTACTTAGAATAGGATGCTAGTGTTCCGTCATGGCCCTACACTCTTGTTAAGTATGCCATGCTATACTCTCGGGCCGTGATCACTTGGGAGGTGATCACGGTATATACTATATACTTTATATACATGACACATGTGGTGACTAAAGTCGGGTCAGCTCGTTGAGTAACCGCAAGTGATTACGATGAGGGGCTGAAGGGGCGGTGGCTCCATCCGGTATAGGTGGGCTGGGTTCCCACGGCCCCGATCGTTACTTTGTGGCGGAGCGGCAGGCAGGTTGAGACCACCTAGGAGAGAGGTGGGCTGGCCTGATCGGTGTCGTGGTTACATCAATTAACACGCTTAACGAGATCTTGGTATTTGATCTGAGTCGGCCATTTGGTCTATCGCACTAACCAACTATGTGGGAACAGATTATGGGCACTCGGCGTCGTGGTATCGGCGAAGCCTTCGTGACGTCGGCGATCGGCGGCGACGCTGGATTGGACTGAACGCCTGCTAGGCTAGAGGTCGCTTCGGCGCGACGCAACATGCAGGTGTGCTAAGGCGATGGGCCCGGACCCTGTGGCGCTTAGGTTTAGACCGCGTGGTGACCTCTCTGTTGTGCCTAGGTGGGGCTGCGGCGTGTTGATCTTTCGCGGCGGGCATGACCCGAAAAGTGTGTCCGCCAAATGGGATCAAGCGTGTTGGGTTATGTGGTGCACCCTGCAGGAAGTTTATCTATTGAATAGCCGTGATCTTGGTAATAGGGCGACTTGGAGTTGTACCTTGACCTCATGACAACTAGAACCAGATACTTAATAAAACACACCCTTTCAAGTGCGGATACAACCGGTGATCGCTCTCTAAACAGGCAGCGAGGAGGGATTGCGGGTAGGATTCTGCTATGCGATGCTACTTGGAGGACTTCATTCTACTCTCTTCTACATGCTGCAAGACGGAGGCTGCCAGAAGCGTAGTCTTCTACAGGACTAGCTATCCCCCTCTTATTCTGGCATTCTACAGTTCAGTCCACCGATATGGCCCTTTACACATATACCCATGCATATGTAGTGTAGCTCCTTGCTTGCGAGTACTTTGGATGAGTACTGACGGTTGCTTTTCTTCCTCTTTTCCCCCTTTCCCTTCTACCTGGTTGTCACAACCAGATGCTGGAGCCCAGGAGCCGGACGCCACCGTCGACGACGACTCCTACTACACCGGAGGTGCCTACTACTACGTGCAGGCCGCTGACGACAACCAGGAGTAGTTTAGGAGGATCCCAGGCAGGAGGCATGCGCCTCTTTCGATCTGTATCCCAGTTTGTGCTAGCCTTCTTAAGGCAAACTTGTTTAACTTATGTCTGTACTCAGATATTGTTGCTTCCGCTGACTCGTCTATGATAGAGCACTTGTATTCGAGCCCTCGAGGTCCCAGGCTTGTATTATGATGCTTCTACGACTTAATTATGTTTTTAGAGTTGTGTTGTGATATCTTCCCATGAGTCCCTGATCTTGGTCGTACACGTTTGCGTGTATGATTAGTGTACGACAGAATCGGGGGTGTCACAAGTTGGTATCAGAGCCGACTGCCTGTAGGAATCCCCCTTCCAAACTCCTTGGCCAAAGTTGAGTCTAGTCGATGAAAATTGTTTTACTAACATGGATGTGCGGCCCATGGGCCCACGTCGCCATTGGGTGGTAATAGGATCTTTTATTCCTTGACCTATACTCTCGGACTCTGATCTCTCTTCTATTCTGGTTAAATGATTTTGCTAAAATCTAACTCTAGGTTCTCGTTACCACTTCCTGCCGGAGAGCCCCTTCATTACAGATGATCGACTGCTTCACCAGAAGATTCCAAAGATAATCTCCGATGTTCTCTCGAGACACTTGTGCCCACCGCCTTTGCAAAGTCCCTACCACTGTTATATTATTATGGATAACAACATACACTTGTCCTTTCAATCCCATTGATCTTGTTATTACAAGATACCCCGAAAATTCTCTCTATTGTTCTGAGAATACTTTGTGCCTACTGCGTTGCAGTTCATTACCCACATGAACACCACAACGGATAATTCCTCAAACTTACCGAGTATCCGCCCATCCCCAGTTGTTTATGTGTTTCACTAAGTTCTTCGAAATAATATTCGATATTCCGAAAATCCTTAGCAGCTTATTGCTCTTGGAATTCTTGCTTGCTTGCATTATGGTTAATCCCATAAGTATAGAAATCTTATTGGCAACCTTTGTCACTATAATTTTGAGTACATTGATTCAATATGTTGCGAATGCTTGCAATCCCCAATCAGATCCTAGAGTTCATCCTTTCGGCTCAGGCATTTTCTTAAACACGAGCTGGATCTCGACCAATCAATTTTTTTGTCGATTTTACCCCTAAGCTTACTCAACTTATCCATCCTTAATCAGAGCGTTTGCTTCTGATCCTTTAATTTGGAAATCTTAATTACTTTGCCTTGAGCTTTGAATTAGTCAGTTGTTTCTATAATCCAAAGCCCTTGCTTTGTTTTGTCCTCTGATCGTGTGCCGATACTCACATCAGCTCCATTATGGACTGGCAGATCCTTTGTTGGATTTTATCCAACAGCGTCCTTCATATTCAATAACCTTGTGAGCCTTCCCTCAGATACATAATGCCTTTGGTAAATTGTATCCTCTGCTTTCTTAACCATGCTCAGCTTTCGAGCTGGTGGTATTTACTATTGAAGCTTGTGGTATATATTTCCATGATACCCTGATGGGTTGAACCTATGCCTTCCTTAATATGTGTGAACTCGAAAGTTTTCACAAGTCATACACTTCTGGTATTTTGCCAGATAAAATTTCAACACTACAACTTCCTCGAAAGTGAGAAGTGAATGAAATGTTATGCATTGGAGAAGTGGGAGTCGACCTTGAACTTTGTGTTCATGCCCATGGACACGATGTAGATCTTATTATTAAAGCTTCTTTTAAATTAATTATTCCTTTGGTATAAGTTCATCTTATATCTGGGATCCGGCCTTTTGCAATCGTGGTTCCGACCATGTTCTCTTTAAATACCATTTCTCGTGCAAGTTTAAGCACTTGTCTTCTATAGAGCAATACCCCAGTCCAACCTCTACTTTGATCTGTCATCGAGTATTACCCCCTCTGGTATCTCGAGATTATCACGGAACTGCATAACTTCTTATGTGTTCTTCATCAAGTATTACATTCTCACCGATTCCAAATTTTTTTCATGGGCTCTGAGTTAATAAACACTTAAATACATCGATAACTGAATTGAGTTCACACCGCGATTAAACAACTCTTGGTAACCTTCATTACTTACGAATTTGAACTCGATCACGTAAGTCCTAGCCTGATCGGCTATATCATTATCATGCCGATTTTAACTGTGCTACCTGGTCCTTAACCCCGGAGCACAACTTTTGATGATGAGCTAAGCTTACGCCGATCTCCCTCGTCATACCATTTCGCCTTGAACAACAAGCTTGATTTCGAGTTTGTGTCGTACCTATGGTTCCAATAACCTCTTGCTTCATCATTCCTTTGGCTTGATGTCATCGCTGATCGATTACATCCTCATGAAATCTCTCGACAAAATTTGTCATGATCATCATCAACAATTGACTCCTTCGAAGATATCAATTGAATTCATGATGAGAAATACCATCCTTGCCCTCGATGATTTGTTTTATCATCTACCACTTTATTTCCTTCCGTTCAACACAAACTTGTTCGTGTTTTGTGTTATACCTTGCTATCCAACATTTGTTCTCCTTTACCTTGGAGTATTACCTTCTTTTATGTCAGGAATGTCGTGAGAATTTCACCACCTCTGGAAATTCTTGATACAACTGATACTTATCACCATCACCATTCTTTCTTGGTCCCCGTGTTGATTCCAACAAGTGAACGGTGCTGTTTGGATTCTGCCCTTCTAGCAACTCTATTGCTTTGAAGATAATGGCCGGCCGTTCATTCTTAGACTATTGATTATTGAATCACCATTCTGACATTGGTCGTGCAACCCAGCCCATATTTCGGGTGCACCTTTCAACCAATGTTTAAACTGGGTATGTTTTCCTCGAGCATATCCCCTTATATCATTATCTGACAAATGTTATCTCTTTGTTCACATGATTGCGGAAATCCATCTTTTGGAAATCTCGATGAATTGTCGTTTAGTTCATCAGCCACCCTCTCATCCTATCCTTGGTTTAATGATGAACTCATGTTTCGGAACTCGCTTCCATAGATCATTTCTGAGAATCTCACAATGTCATCTCATCAAATTGTGTTGCACCTTTTTCTTCTCAGGCATCCTGGGTCTGACGTATCCTAACACCAATCAGATCTGAATCTCGGTCAGATATGATGGTTGGAACATAATTCCAAAAGTCATAACATTGGTCTTTATATGACCTGGTAAGATGATGTCATGCCTAGCACACCTGGCCGGAGGACCTATTGTTATAAGTTTCCTTTGGCAAGGTTAGTCATTCTTCCGTGAGGAAATTGTAAGACTTATTCCTGATGGATCCTTTTTGTTTCCAAAGTCCGATCTTCACCTGTTGACCATGTCAATGCTATCTCGAAGCATGTCTTTGCTACTCCGATTTTCAACAGGATCATTTGAAGCCCAATGCTAATGTTTCCTGCTCAATTATCCAAACACCGCTGTATGGGTAATGTCATGAAAATTCTCTGCCGTACCTAAAGAGTTTTCTACATTATATCATGTCATGGATATCATGCTCTGCTTGTCCTTGGTAAGGATATACCCTTGAAATATGTGTTTAAACACATTTTCCTTTCCATTGTTCTGTTTAAATCTGATAATTGTATTTTCCTTTCCATTGGTTGGTTTAACATTTCTTGTGATCTATATGATATAAGCAGTAATATTTTCCTGCTTATGTAAACACCTCGGTGTACAACCCTATCAGTAAGACCCCGTTACTATTATTGATGACATTCCGGTAACCACGGATGGACGAGAACTTTGCCTATTGGTCCGCCTCGTCCTAACGAGCATGAAAATGGTTTTCTTCGTCCCTCGCCCTTGGTACCGCTGTTGTTGCCGACATAATCGACAGGCTACCCTCTGACCTGCCTTGCTATCATGACCATGCAAGATGTCACCGCTCCTGCTACTTTTAACCCACATGGTGGGCCCATAACCCAAAGTTCCACAGGATCGAAACCTGACTCTCCAGTACCCCCATATCTCCAAAGTTATTCCTCATGATTGGCTTCGTATGAAGATCACCAACCACCTTCCAAGAGATGATCTAATCTTCTATCAGACGCAATACTTATTCTCGTTGCTCTGGACCCCTTTCACACTTTGTTTCAGGCATCGAACGATTGCCTACCCGCTCGAAACTTCTCATGGTACCTACTTACTTTGCTCTCGATATTTTATTAAGTTTCAATTTGAGAGTTACTTTCCGCCTCCTTCCCCGATGTTATCTACCAGATAGTAAACCTTGCCGAGGTCCGTTCTCCCTGAATGCTTCCCTTTTATTATTTCATAAGTGCGATGAAGACCCTCAAGAAAGAATGCCGACTTCATCATGATGCATTGGAATAAAGAATTGAAGAAATCAATGAAAGGGATTAACTTCTTCGAGAAGAACAACCAAGACCAAGAAGACCCGTTAGAATTTCACAACCACAAATTTCCCCCTTACACCACCTCTTAAATCTCGCGACGAGATTTCTTGTAGTGGAGGAGAATTGTGACGCCCGGATAATCAAGCTATAGTAAACCTCTGCTAATGATGCCACGTCACCTCGATTACTATTGGTAACCTCACGTTAGATCAAAACGTTTAAAAATCAAATTTGAATTTTTGACAAACAATAAATGTTTTCAAATATCAAAACTAAAATGTTCGGGTTGTGACCAATAATGCATAGGTAATTATGGTGGAGAAGCCACATTTTTATAAAAATAAATAAATGCACTAAGGTATTTAAAATAGTAACTAAAATCAATAATGAAATGCCTTTTAAGATTTATAAAATATTAAACTATCTTATTTAGTTGCCCAAACTTATGTGGTAGTAATATATTTATTTAAACAAAATTAGGGACTACTTTTATAATCTATAAAACTAAAATAAAAGAGAAACTAGAAATAAAATAGAAAAGGAAAAGACAAAACAAACAAAATAAAATAAAGAAAACGCCCCACCCCTGGCCCAACTGGACCAACCGGCCGACCGGCCCAGGCGCACACCCTCCTCTCCTCCCCTGTTCACGAACCACCCCGTGGCCATGGCCGATGCCCGCCACGGCACCGGTCGTCACCGTGGCGGCCATCCGCCGGCACCCCCCCCATTCCTATAAGGCTTTGCCCAGGGCCAAACCCTAGCTCTCTCCCTCACTCCCCCCACTAGATCTGGGCGCCCCTCGCCCCTCTACGTTCTGCTCGTCGCACCCGAAGCCACCTTCGTCGCCGCCGCTGCTCGTCCACGTGGCCACCGGCCACCGCTCGTCATTCCGTGCTGACCTGGAGCTCCGGCGTGGTCGTCTACTTCGTCTCCGCCACTAGATCGAGGCTGAGATGCACCAGCAATTTCGCTCGCGTCGATCCCCTTCGTCGGCCGCCGCCTCTGCCTCGACGTCGATCCAGCCGTCTTCGACCCCCCTGCCTCGCACGGATCGACGCCCTCGGCCGTCGTGGATCGTCGCCACCGTCCATCTGCTCCAAGCCTCCCCCGAGCCCATCTTTCCACCCCTACAGGTCCCAGTGAGCTCCTTGACGTTTCCCCCTCCTCGCGTGTAGATAGCACCCCCCTGGCATTGCTCCCCGCCACGTCCGAGAGCCGACCGCCACTGCCCGGCGACGCCCTGCGTGCTCCGGACACCCCCTCCCCTTCTCCTCCACGTCGTCGCTTGCATCTGTTGCCGCTGCCGCAGCCTTCAATCCGCCCGCGCCGTTCCACCATGCCCAGCGTCCCGTGCCCTGTGGGCACCGGCCGAGCCGGCGTCGCCGGCAGCTCCGCCCGGGTCGAGCTCGACCGCCGCAGCCACCGCCTCCACAGCCAGCGCCGTAGCTTCGCACTCCCTGGCGGCGCCCGTGCCCCGGCGCCTCGCCGTGGCCTCGGGTGCTCGCATGGGCGCCGGCCCGTTCAGCTGCGCCCTTCTGCGCCCGCCCGCTATGCCCCAGGCCTATGGCAAGCGGGGCCGAGCCTGAGAAATGTTGATAATAATAATAATTATAAATTAATTAAAAAATATATCAATTAAATAATTAATTGTCTTAATTAATTCTGTTTAATAAACTAACTAACTAGTTAATTAACTAAGTAGTGTATGACAAGGGAGGCCCATCCCCTGTTGACCAGTCAAACTTTGGTGGTCAGCTGGAATCCCCTAGCCCACCTGCCATCCACAGGTACATACATGAACCATGTGATGGGTGTGCATAGCATTTTTCCAATTAATTTCGAATTAATAATAATTCCAAATATTCTTAAAAACTTTAAAAATTAATATGAAACAAACCGTAGCTCGGATCGAAAAACTTTGTACATGAAAGTTGCTCAGAACGATGAGACGAATCCGGATACGCAGCCCGTTCGTCCGCCACACATCCCTAACATATCAAACATGCAACTTTCCCCTCCGGTTCATCTGTCCGGAAACGCGAAACACCGGGAATACTTTCCCGGATGTTTTCCCCCTTCGCCGGTATCACCTACTACCGCGTTAGTGCACACCTAGCACCGCTCATTGTCACGTCATGCATCCTCATGCTTATGTTTGCATTGTATTTATTGTTTTTCCCCCTCTTCTCTCCGATAGACTACGAGACCGACGCTGCTGCCGCCCCGTTCGACTACAGAGTTGACGACCCCTCCTTCTTGCCAGAGCAACCAGGCAAGCCCCCCCTTGATCACCAGATATCGCCTATTTCTTCTCTATACCGCTTGCATTTGAGTACTGTAGCATGTTACTGCTTTGGTTAATCCTATTACATTGCATAGCTTTGTCATTGTTGCTCTGATTGTTACCCTTGCTCGCTATCCTCTGCTTAGAATAGGATGCTAGTGTTCCGTCGATGGCCCTACACTCTTGTCCGTCTCGCCATGCTATACTCTTCGGGCCGTGATCACTAGGGAGGTGATCACGGGTATATACTATATACTTTATATACATGACACATGTGGTGACTAAAGTTAGGTCAGCTCGTTGAGTACCCGCAAGTGATTCTGATGAGGGGGCTGAAGGGGCAGGTGGATCCATCCCGGTAGAGGTGGGCCTGGGTTCCCGACGGCCCCCGACTGTTACTTTGTGGCGGAGCGACAGAGCGGGTTGAGACCACCTAGGAGAGTGGTGGGCCTGGCCCTGGTCGGCGTCCGCGGTTACATCAATTAACACGCTTAACGAGATCTTGGTATTTGATCTGAGTCTGGCCATTTGGTCTACACGCACTAACCAACTACGTGGGAACAGTTATGGGCACTCGGCGTCGTGGTATCAGCCGAAGCCTTCGTGATGTCAGTGACTGAGCGGCTCGCGCCGGATTGGAATGGAACGCCTGCTAGGCTAGGTCTGCTTCCGGCTGCGTACGCAACATGCAGGTGTGCTAAGGGCAATGGGCCCAGACCCATGTGCGCTTAGGTTTAGACCGGCGTGCTGACCTCTCTGTTGTGCCTAGGTGGGGCTGCGACGTGTTGATCTTCCGCGGCCGGGCATGACCCAGAAAAGTGTGTCCAGCCAAATGGGATCAAGCGTGTTGGGTTATGTGGTGCACCCCTGCAGGGAAGTTTATCTATTCGAATAGCCGTGGTCTTAGGTAACAGGACGACTTGGAGTTGTACCTTGACCTTATGACAACTAGAACCTGATACTTAATAAAACACACCCTTTGAAGTGCCAGATACAACCCGGTGACCGCTCTCTAACAGGGTAATGAGGAGGCGATTGCCGGGTAGGATTATGCTATGCGATGCTACTTGGAGGACTTCATTCTACTCTCTTCTACATGCTGCAAGACAGAGGCTGCCAGAAGCGTAGTCTTCGACAGGACTAGCTATCCCCCTCTTATTCTGGCATTCTGCAGTTCACTCCACCGATATGGCCCTTTAAGCATATACCCATGCATATGTAGTGTAGCTCCTTGCTTGCGAGTACTTTGGATGAGTACTCACGGTTGCTTTTCTTCCTCTTTTCCACCTTTCCCTTCTACCTGGTTGTCGCAACAGATCTTTGGAACCTAGAAGCGGGCGCCACCGTCGGCGGCGACTCCTACTACACGGAGGTGCCTACTACTACGTGCAGGGCGGCGACAACCAGGAGTAGTTTAGGAGGATCCTGCAAGAGGCCTCGCCTCTTTCGATCGGTATCCCAGTTTGTGCTAGCTGCTTAAGGAAAACTTGTTTAACTTATGTACGTACTCAGATATTGTTGCTTGGTGACTTCGTCTATGATCGAGCACTTGTATTCGAGCCCTCGAGGCCCCTGGCTTGTATTATGATGCTTGTATGACTTAATTATGTTTTTAGAGTTGTGTTGTGATATCTTCCCGTGAGTCCCTGATCTTGGTCGTACACGTTTGCGTGTATGATTAGTGTACGACTGAATCGGGGGCGTCACAGTATCCAGCAGTGTGTCGCCCGGGGCAGAGCCAATGCTGCTTCTCGGCATGGATGGGACGGTGCTATCCAATGCTGGACGATCATCCACTTGCTGTTGCCGCTGTTGAGACCCCCTTTCCTGGCTAAGTGAGTCGATCTGCTGCTGCTGCTGCTGCTAGAATTTGAGGGCCAAGTCCGCGTGCCTTGCTTCTAGGCCTTGAAGGCGTTCTGCGTCCTGCTTCCTCTTCTTCTCCTCCTCCATCTTCTTTCTTGCACGGGACCTGCAGTCCTCGTTCCATTCTGAAAAGCCCTCATACCAGGGAATAACGCCCTTGCCTCGTGTTCTTCCCGGTTGTTCAGGATTTCACAGAGCGCGCGTAAGCTCGTCGTTCTCTCTGTTGGGCGTGAACACCCCCGTTCGAGCTTCTTCTATTGCATCAAGTATCTTTTGTTCGGCTCCTTTTAGACTTGCCTTCTGCGAAACTAGGCCTGTCTTCGGGTCCAACGCCCCCCATGCGCATAGAACCAAGTTCTTCACCTGGGGGGCCAGCTCCTAGTAACTGGAGTGATCCCTGCATCCTCCATCTCTTGCTCAAACTTATCCCACTTAGGCATTCCCACCGTGTAGCCACCTGGACCCATCCTATGGAACTGCGTCTTTTTTGCGGCATTGGCCTTGTTTTTTATCGACCGTTCCTTAGATAATTCTGATTCCTTGAATTTCACGAAATCGGCCCAGTGTTCTCTTTGCTTCTCCAGTGTTCCTGTGAATTCTGGAGTCTTCCTTGCTGCAGCGAGGTAGTTGGCCCATACAGTTTTCTTGTGGGTGTTGAATGCAATTGCCATCTTCTTAAGAGCAGCGCCCTTGACTTTCTCCACATCTGCTTCAGTGAAATAATCTGGTAGGGTGAAATGTTCCATCAGAGATTCCCAAAGGACTTTTTTTGCTCTATCGTCGACCCAAGTAACACCTGGACGTTTAGTCTTTGGCTCTTTCCATTCTTGAATGGAGATCGGGAGTTGGTCCTTCACAAGAACTCCGCACTGACGAGTCCACTTGTTCGCAATGTTCTTAGGCGTGAGGGGTTCGCCACTAGGTTTGGTGGATTCGATGTTGTACTTTACACCCTCCTTCAACAATCTGCCCGGGCCTCGCTTTGTCCTGCTGTCTGTAGAAGGAGATTTGCTCGATTCAGAGGGCTGAAAGAAGAAATATCGATTCGTTAATATATCTTCAATAAAAAAACATGTGATGATCACCATGATGCCTGCTTATATAAATATACCTCGCCGGTAGTCTTTGTTACTTGAAGATCAGCATTGTCTGTGTCATCATAAACATTGTCTGTGTCGTCATAATTATAATCATAGTTCATGACTTCATCAGCTCGTTCGTCGAGATCGAATATCTTTTCATCACCCTCTCCGGTATTGTTCAGATATTGGGAGCCGTCATCTGCTTCATTCAGATCATCTAGCCTGTGAGGGCTGCGTATGATGTCAAACAATTCCTCTTCTCTCTCTGCCGGTATTGTCCGCCATAGCTTTTACTTAACTAATACAGAAGAAATATAAAACAATTTAGTACTCAAATTACAATGCATGGATGCGACAATAAGGAAAAACTGAATCATATATATAGTACATAATATATGCATCGTCTCGATTAATATATAATCTCGAATACATCATCGTCTTAATATATATAATCTCGAATACATCGTCTCGAATATTATATATCGAATACATCACTGGCTAGGTAGCTAATAAAGATCGAGTACTACGGAAGAATCTAGGCCACTCGCGGTTCCTGGGGCGCGGGCGGTGGACACCCAAAGAGAAGGAACCATCACAGGATCATATCTCCGGTCATCTGCCCAAAGAACCTGCCAAGTATTGGAGAACCTGACGTCCATAGCAGCCATGTAGCGATGGACATGCTCGTCCTCCTCCCTGGCACGGCGACGCACCACCTCCGGTGGCGCCGGCTCCCTCTGCACCGAATGTGGCCCACACGAACGCCACCAAAGGAGATCAGGGTCGACGATGAGACCCGAGGCCGGGTTCCTCACCAAGCGGCGCGCCCCTCTAGGTAGCACCTCCCAGTGCCAGCCCAGCGGAGGCCAGTCCTGGACATGGTTCCTCCGAAGCAGGACGTCGTCGTGAACGGGTCGACGGCGAGGATGCGGGCCGGGCATATCATCGAGAACAAATACTATATTCCCGCAAAAAGTAACATTTTTTAAATGATTGGATTATCATAACTAAAATTGTATATATATGCAAATTCTAACAATTTGACATTAATCTAATTCATCTAATTAACTAAAACTAATTCTAAAATTTCTAACATTTCTAATTATATAACTAACATTTCTATAACATTTCTAATATTTATATAACTAAAAAACGAAAACATTGCTAACATTTCTATAAATATTTCTATAACTAAAAAACAGAAAAAATGTATAACATTTCTATATAACTAACATTTCTAATATTTCTATAACTAAAGAACAGAATAATTTCTAACATTTCTATAACTAAAAAACAGAAAAATTTCTATAACTAAAATTTATAACAAACAAACTAATGTGTGTGTGTAGTGTGTGTGTGTGTGTGTGTGTGTGTTTGTGGACATGGCGGCCGGGGTGAGCTCACCGGTGAGGCGACGACGGGGCGACGGGACGGGCGATTTACGACGAGGCGGCAGGATGGGGCGGCGACGACGGGCGGGAGGCGCGCCACGGGACGGGGGGGGACGGCAGGCGGCGGACGCGTCGATCGGGGCAGGCGGCGCGTGTTGTCGACGGAGAGAAGAAATAGAGTGGGAAACTGAATTTTTTTCAAGTGTTGTATATATAGGACGGACCTTTAGTACCGGTTGGAGCCACCAACCGGTACTAAAGGTCTGTTTTGGCCAGGCCAAGCGGCGGGAAGCGCACCTCCTTTAGTACCGGGTGGTGGCACCACCCGGTACTAAATGCACCCTCTTTAGTACCGGTTGTAGCCACCACCCGACACTAAAGGGGTCTTGTTGCATGCAATCTTGGTGCAGAAAGTTTAGTCCCACCTCGCTAGTCGAGGGGCGACCAGACTGGTTTATAAGCCCAGTCAGGCGGTAGCTCTCGAGCTCCTCTCCTAAGCAGGCCTCTGGGCCTACTGCTCATGCTGCTTTGTGGGCCTCTTGGGCCTTATGGCCTGCATCCTGGCCCAACAAAGGTTGTGTTTCTAGTCGTATGCAGGCCGCTTTGGCCCAAAGAGGGCGGGCTTTTTATTTTCTTAATTTTTTGCTTTATTTATTTTTGTTTTATTTATTTTTGAGTTTTTTTGCTGTATTTAGAGTTTCTTTGTGAATATTTTTCTTTAGGTACAAAAATTACAAACTTTCTGTTAGTGCGGTAGTTTTCAAATTTGAATAGTTTAAATTTTGAATTATTTGAAATTTGTGTGAATCACTAGTTTGTGAATAATTTAACTTTGAAAAAAGATTTTTCAGTGATTCTTTTTTCTTATGTTTAATATTAGTGTGTTTTATCATTATATTTAATTTGGTAATGCTTCGGTAATTTAAAAAATGAAATGCCTTTGTAACAGATGAGTTTTCGTCCGAAACCCTAATACTTCGAAAGAGATTGTCCATTTTGTACACGAAGTGCATCCAGTTTTTGCCGTAACCAGTAAATGCATGAAAGAATTTGTTTGCACATAAAATTTCTTCGTGTTTCAAATGCCAAAACACATAACTACCCTAACTATTACAGAGATTCCCTCCTGGGTGTGAAACACACAAGAAAGTGATGATAGTGAAGCCGATCACATCCCAGATCTTTGGGTGTGAAACTTTTTCTTTGCATGTGTCCCTTTGTGCCGTAGCCATGGAAAATCTTCATCATTTGACTGGATGCTCGGGTCAATATTCACTGTGAATGGAGCAATTTCATCAAACTTTTCATAATCTTCTGACATGTCTGTCTTGTCATCCACTCCCACGATGTTTCTTTTCCCTGAAAGAACTATGTGGTGCTTTGGCTCGTTGTATGATCCATTCGCTTCCTTATATTTTCTTTTTCTCGGCCTGGTAGACATGTCTTTCACATAAAAAAACCTGCGCCACATCATTGGCTAGGACGAATGTTCGCATACGCAAGATTGTTGAGATCCTTGTTGTCATTCCGTCTGCGGGTCTTCCGTTACCCGCCTCGTGTCATATTGACCCATTTGCACCGAAACAAAGGGACCTTCAAACCACCTCCATAGTTAAGTTGCCATATGTCCTCTATGTAACCATAATATGTTTCCTTTCCCGTGTTGGTTGTTGCATCAAAGCGGACACCACTGATTTGGTTGGCGCTCTTCTTATCTTGGGCAATCGTGTAAAATGTATTCCCATTTATCTGGTGCCCTAAAGTCATTATAATCGAAGATGGTAACTGGGACAACGAGTACAGGTCATTTTGAATATCGCCATCATGCATAGCACATTTCTGCAACCAACCGGCGAAAGTCCTCGTTTGTTCACGTGTAATCCAGTCGTCAGACTTCTCCGGGTGTTTGGAGTGTAGAAAATTCTTGTGTTCCTCCACATACGGAGCCACCAAGGCAGAATTCTGTAGAACTGTGTAGTGTGCTTTAGTGAGAGAATGTCCGTCCATACATATTATTTGATGCCCTCCTAGCGTGCCTTTTCCATCCAGTTTGCCCTTATGCCGCGATTCAGGAACACCAATCGGCTTAAGTTCAGGAATAAAGTCAATACAAAACTCAGTGACCTCCTCATTTTCATGGCCCTTCAAGATGCTTCCTTCTGGCCTAGCACGGTTATGAACATATTTCTTCAAGACTCCCATGAATGTCTCAAAGGGGAACATATTGTGTAGAAATACAGAGCCAAAAGCGTTAATCTCTTCAAGAAGGTGAACTAGGACGTGCGTCATGATGTTGAAGAAGGATGGTGGGAACACCAACTCGAAACTGACAAGACATTGCACCAAATCATTCTGTAACCTTGGTATGATTTCTGGATTGATTACCTTCTAAGAGATTGCATTGAGGAGTGCACATAGCTTCACAATGGCTAATCGAACGTTTTCTGGTAGAAGCCCCCTCAATGCAACCGGAAGTAGTTGCGTCATAATCACGTGGCAGTCATGAGACTTTAGGTTCTGGAACTTTTTCTCTGCCATATTTATTATTCCCTTTATATTCGACGAGAGTCCAGACGGTACCTTCATGCTGAGCAGGCATTCAAAGAAGATTTCCTTCTCTTCTTTGGTAAGAGCGTAGCTGGTTTGACCCTGATGTATGCCGTCTTTTCCGTGCATAAGTTGCTGGTCCTCCCGTGCCTCTGGTGTATCTTTTGTCTTCCCATACATGCCCAAAAAGCCAAGCAGGGTCACGCAAAGATTCTTCGTCACGTGCATCACGTCGATTTCGGAGCGGGCCTCTAGGTCTTTCCAATATGGCAGGTCCCAAAATATAGATTTCTTCTTCCACATGGGTGCGCGTCCGTCAGCGTCCTTCGGAACAGGTTGTCCGCCAGGACCCTTTCCAAAGATTACCTTCAAATCCTTGACCATATCATGTACATCAGCACCAGTACGGTGGCGAGGCTTCATCCGGTGATCTGCCTTACCTTTGAATGCTTGCCTTTCTTTCTTACGGGATGCCTGCTCGGAAGAAATCGATGATGTCCCAGGTACACATTCTTCCTACAACTATCCAAATACATACTGTCGGTATCATCCAAACAGTGCGTGCATCCGCGGTATCCCTTGTTTATGCATCACGAAGGTTCTTGAGAGCAGGCCAATCATTGATGGTCACGAACAGCAACACCTTTAGGTCAAATTCTTCCTGTCCGTGCTCATCCCACTCATGTACACCTGTTCCATTCCACAGCTGTAATAGTTCTTCAAATAATGGCCTTAGGTACACATCAATGTCGTTGCCGGGTTGCTTAGGGCGTTGGATGAGCATTGGCATCATAATGAACTTCCGCTTCGTGCACAACCAAGGAGGAAGGTTATACAAACATAGAGTCACAAGCCAGGAGCTATGGTTGCTGCTCTGCTCCCCAAAAGGATTAATGCCATCTGCGCTTAGACCAAACCATACGTTCCTTGGGTCACCTGCAAACTCCTCACTGTACTTTTCTCAATTTTTCTCCACTGCGAACCGTCAGCGGGTACTCTCAACTTTCCGTCTTTCTTACGGTCTTCTCCGTGCCACCGCATCGCCTTCGAATGCTCTTTGTTTTGGAACAAACGTTTCAACTGTAGTATTATAGGAGCATACCACATCACCTTGGCAGGAATCTTCTTCCTGGGGCGCTCGCCCTTGACATCACCAGGGTCATTGATACGTCTCCAACGTATCTATAATTTTTGATTGCTCCGTGCTATATTATCTATTTTTTTGGACTATATTGGGCTTTATTTTCCACTTTTATATTACTTTTGGGACTAACCTATTAACCGGAGGCCCAGCCCAGAATTGCTGTTTTTTTTTGCCTATTTCAGTGTTTCGAAGAAACGGAATATCAAACGGAGTCCAAAGGAATGAAATCTTCGGGAACGTGATTTTCTCATCAGATAAGACCCAGGAGACTTGGACCCTCCGTCAAGAAAGCCATGAGGCGGTCATGAGGGTGGAGGGCGCCCCCCTAGGGCGCGCCCCCCCCTACCTCGTGGGCCCCTCGGAGCTCCACCGACGTACTTCTTCCTCCTATATATACCTACGTACCCCCAACAGATAAGATACGGTGCCAAAACCCTAATTCCACCGACGCAACTTTCTGTATCCATGAGATCCCATTTTGGGGCCTGTTTCGGAGCTCCGCCGGAAGGGGATTCCACCACGGAGGGCTTCTACATCAACATCATAGCCTCTCCGATGAAGTGTGAGTAGTTTACCTCAGACCTTCGGGTCCATAGTTAGTAGCTAGATGGCTTCTTCTCTCTTTTTGGATCTCAATACAATGTCTTCCCCTCTCTCGTGGGGATCTATTCGATGTAATCTTCTTTTTGCGGTTTGTTAGTTGAGACCGATGAATTGTGGGTTTATGATCAAGATTATCTATGAGCAATATTTGAATCTTCTCTGAATTCTTTTATGTATGATTGATTTATCTTTGCAAGTCTCTTCGAATTATCCGTTTGTTTTGGCCAACTAGATTGGTAGTTCTTGCAATGGGAGAAGTGCTTAGCTTTGGGTTCAATCTTGCGGTGTCCTTTCCCAGTGACAGTAGGGGCAGCAAGGCACGTATTGTACTGTTGCCATCGAGGATAACAAGATGGGGTATTTATCATATTGCATGAATTTATTCCTCTACATCATGTCATCTTGCTTAAGGCGTTACTCTGTTTTCATTAACTTAATACTCTAGATGCATGCTGGATAGCGGTCGATGAGTGGAGTAATAGTACTTGATGCAGGCAGGAGTCGGTCTACTTGTCTCGGACGTGATGCCTATATACATGATCATACCTAGATATTCTCATAATTATGATCAATTCTGTCAATTGCTCAACAGTAATTCGTTCACCCACCGTAAAATACCTATGCTCTTGAGAGAAGCCACTAGTGAAATCTATGGCCCCCGGGTCTATTTTCATCATATTAATCTTCCTATGCTTTATTATTGCTTTGCTTTTTTACTTTGCCTTTTTATTTTACTTCACATCTTTATACCAAAAATACCAAAAATATTATCTATCATCTCTATCAGATCTCACTCTCGTAAGTGACCGTGAAGGGATTGACAACCCCTATTCACGTTGGTTGCGAGGAGTTGTTTGTTTTGTGTAGGTACAAGGGACTTGTGCGTGGCCTCCTACTGGATTGATACCTTGGTTCTCAAAAACCGAGGGAAATACTTACGCTACTCTGCTGCATCATCCTCTCCTCTTCGGGGAAAACCAACACAAGCTCAAGACGTAGCAAGAAGGATTTCTGGCGCCGTTGCCGGGGAGGCTTACGCGAAGTCAAGTCAAGATTTGACTCCCGACAACGAGCCATTTCTGGCGCCGTTGCCGGGGAGTCTATGAAAAAGTCAGCATACCAAGTACCCATCACAATCCCTTATCTCTTGCATTACATTATTCGCCATTTGCCTCTCGTTTTCCTCTCCCCCACTTCACCCTTGCCGTTTTATTCGCCCTCTCTTTCCCAATCTCCTCTCTTTTCTCTTGCCTGTCTTCTTGTGTGTTGGATTACTTGTTGCCATGGCCGAGTCAAAAAGAACTAAGGGTCCTTTCCAGGGCTCTAGCACCTTGGATAACCCTTCTATCCTCTCTAAGCTCATAAATAATGATGCTACGAAAAGACCCACCGGGGTTACCAATGAGAGCTTAAGTAATTTTGATGAAGTTGACTCTGGAATTTTTCCTTATTTACTTGATGAGTCTTTAAAAGATGCTTGGGATAGGTTATTAAGGATTCGGTCTCGCTATGTACCACAATATCAAATTGAGGTTTACCTAAAAAGTTTCTATATTGGATTGCCCGCTTCTTTCAAACAAGTTCTAGACTCTATTTTTGATGAAGGTTTTCTTGAAGGGGATGCTATAGATACCTATGAAAAAATGAAAACTATATTTGGGCACCCCATGAATGATAAGGTTGAGTCTACCACTCTCTTATGCTTCTATCAAAACGAAATTATTAAAGAGATGATGTCTAGTTTGGAGGCAAACTTCCGTAATGTGCTTAATCTTACTTCTTCCATTAATGGCCATGTGCTTACCTTAAATAGAAGAATGAATGCTATAGAGAGGAGATCCTCCTCTTCTAGTGCTAAAGACGGCACAACCTAGATCTATCCTTGCTTTTATGCCTAGCTAGGGGCGTTAAACGATAGCGCTTGTTGGGAGGCAACCCAATTTTATTTTTAGTATTTTGTTTTTGTTTATGTTTAGGAATAAATAATCCATATACCTTATGTTTAGATGTGGTTTTATGTTTTAGTTAGTGTTTGTGCCAAGTTAAACCTATAGGATCTTCTTGGATAATAGTTATTTGATCTTGCTGTAATTTCCAGAAACTTTCGGTTCACGAAAACAATTGTTAAAAATCACCAGAACGTGATAAAATAGTGATTCCAATTGCTGCTGATCAATAAACAAATTGCCTACGTCATGCTATTTTGGCTCAATATTTGGAGTTACAGAAATTTGCGTTAGTTACAGGTTACTACAGACTGTTCTGTTTTTGACAGATTCTGTTTTTCGTGTGTTGTTTGCTTATTTTGATGAATCTATGGCTAGTAAAATAGTTTATGATCCATAGAGAAGTTGGAATATAGTAGGTTTAACACCAATATAAATAAAGAATGAGTTCATTACAGTACCTTGAAGTGGTCTTTTGTTTTCTTTCGCTAACGGAGCTTACGAGATTTCTGTTGAGTTTTGTGTTGTGAAGTTTTCAAGTTTTGGGTGAATTTTTTTGATGGATTATGGAAAAAGGAGTGGAAAGAGCCTAAGCTTGGGGATGCCCATGGCACCCCCAAGATAATCCAAGGACACCAAAAAGTCGAAGCTTGGGGATGCCCCGGAAGGCATCCCCTCTTTCGTCCACTTCCATCGGTAACTTTACTTGGAGCTATATTTTTATTCACCACATGATATGTGTTTTGCTTGGAGCGTCTTGTATTATTTGTGTCTTTGCTTGATTTACCAGAACCATCCTTTCTGTACACACCTTTTGAGAGAGCCATACATGAATTGGAATTTGTTAGAATACTCTATGTGCTTCACTTATATCTTTTGAGCTTGATAGTTTTGCTCCATGTGCTTCACTTATATCTTTTGAGCTTGATAGTTTTGCTCTAGTACTTCACTTATATCTTTTAGAGCACGGTGGTGGATTTGTTTTAAAGAAACTATTGATCTCTCATGCTTCACTTAGATTATTTTGAGAGTCTTAAATAGCATGGTAATTTGTTTAATAATAATATGCTTAGTATTCAAGATTTGTAAAACTTTCTTTTGAGTGCGTTGAATACTAAGAAAAGTTTGATGCTTGATAATTGTTTTGAGATATGGAGGTGATGATATCAAAGTCGTGCTAGTTGAGTAGTTGTGAATTAGAGAAATGCTTGTGTTGAAGTTTGCAAGTCCCGTAGCATGCACATATGGTAAACGTTATGTAACAAATTTGAAACATGAGGTGTTACTTGATTGTCCTCCTTATGAGTGGCGGTCGGGGACGAGCGACGGTCTTTTCCTACCAATCTATCCCCGTAGGAGCATGCGCGTAGTGCTTTGGTTTTTGATGGCTTGTAGATTTTTGCAATAAGTATGTGAGTTCTTTATGACTAATGTTGAGTCCATGGATTATCGCACTCTTACCCTTCCATCATTGCTAGCCTCTTGATGCCGTGCATTGCCCTTTCTCACATTGAGAGTTGGTGCAAACTTAGCGGTGCATCAAACCCGTGATATGATACGCTCTTTCACACATAAACCTCCTTATATCTTCCTCAAAACAGCCACCATACCTACCTATTATGGCATTTCCATAGCCATTCCGAGATATATTGCCATGCAACTTTCCACCATACCGTTCTTCATGACGCATTCATCATTGTCATATTGCTTAGCATGATCATGTAGTTGACATAGTATTTGTGGCAAAGCCACCGTTCATAATTCTTTCATACATGTCACTCTTGGTTCATTGCATATCCCGGTACACCGCCAGAGGCATTCATATAGAGTCATACTTTGTTCTAGTATCAAGTTGTAATCATTGAGTTGTAAATAAATAGAAGTGTGATGATCATCATTTTCTAGAGCATTGTCCCAAAAAAAAGAAAGGCCAAAGAAAAAAAAGAGGCCAAAAAAAGGGAAATAAAAATGGGCAATGTTACTATCTCTTTTTCCACACTTGTGCTTCAAAGTAGCACCATGTTCTTCATATAGCGAGTCTCATATATTGTGCTTCAAAGTAGCACCATGTTTTTCATATAGAGAGTTCCATATGTTGTCACTTTCATATACTACTGGGAATTTTTCATTATAGAACTTGGCTTGTATATTCCAATGATGGGCTTCCTCAAATGCCCTAGGTCTTCGTGAGCAAGCAAGTTGGATGCACACCCACTTAGTTTCTTTTTTTGAGCTTTCATACATTTATAGCTCTAGTGCATCCGTTGCATGGCAATCCCTACTCCTTGCATTAACATCAATTGATGGGTATCTCCATAGCCCGTTGATTAGCCTCGTTGATGTGAGACCTTCTCCTTTTTTGTATTCTCCACATAACCCCCATCATTATATTCTATTCCACCCATAGTGCTATGTCCATGGCTCACGCTCATGTATTGCGTGAAAGTTTATAAGTTTGAGATTACTAGAGTATGAAACAATTGATTGGCTTGTCATCGGGGTTGTGCATGATGAGAGCATTCTTGTGTGACGAAAATGGAGCATGACTAAACTATATGATTTTGTAGGGATGAACTTTCTTTGGCCATGTTATTTTGAGAGGACATAATTTCTTAGTTAGTATGCTTGAAGTATTATTATTTTTATGTCAATATGAACTTTTGTCTTGAATCTTCCGGATCTGAATATTCATACCACAATTAAGAAGAGTTACATTGAAATTATGCCAAGTAGCACTCCGCATCAAAAATTCTCTTTTTATCATTTACCTACTCGAGGACGAGCAGGAATTAAGCTTGGGGATGCCTACTACGTCTCCAACGTATCTATAATTTTTGATTGCTCCATGCTATATTATCTATTGTTTTGGACTATATTGGGCTTTATTTTCCACTTTTATATTACTTTTGGGACTAACCTATTAACCGGAGGCCCAACCCAGAATTGCTGTTTTTGCCTATTTCAGTGTTTCGAATAAACGGAATATCAAACGGAGTCCAAACGGAATGAAATCTTCGGGAACGTGATTTTCTCATTAGATAAGACACATGAGACTTGGACCCTCCGTCAAGAAAGCCACGAGGCGGTCACGAGGGTGGAGGGCGCCCCCCCCCCCCTAGAGCACGCCCCCTGCCTCGTGGGCCCCTCGAAGCTCCACCGACGTACTTCTTCCTCCTATATATACCTACGTACCCCCAACATATCAGATACGGAGGCAAAAACCTAATTCCACCGCCGCAACTTTCTGTATCCACGAGCTCCTATCTTGGGGCCTGTTCCGGAGCTCCGCCGGAAGGGGATTCCACCATGGAGGGCTTCTACATCAACATCATAGCCTCTCTGATGAAGTGTGAGTATTTTACCTCAGACCTTCGGGTCCATAGTTAGTAGCTAGATGGCTTCTTCTCTCTTTTTGGATCTCAATTCAATGTTCTCCCCCTCTCTCGTGGAGATCTATTCGATGTAATCTTCTTTTTGCGGTGTGTTTGTTGTGACCGATGAATTGTGGGTTTATGATCAAGATTATCTATGAGCAATATTTGAATCTTCTCTGAATTCTTTTATGTATGATTGAGTTATCTTTGCAAGTCTCTTTGAATTATCCGTTTGGTTTGGCCAACTAGATTGGTAGTTCTTGCAATGGGAGAAGTGCTTAGCTTTGGGTTCAATCTTGCGGTGTCCTTTCCCGTGATGAGGGGCAGCAAGGCACGTATTGTATTGTTGCCATCGAGGATAACAAGATGGGGTATTTATCATATTGCATGAATTTATTCCTCTACATCATGTCATCTTGCTTAAGGCGTTACTCTGTTCTCATTAACTTAATACTCTAGATGCATGCTGGATAGCGGTCGATGAGTGGAGTAATAGTAGTAGATGCAGGCAGGAGTCGGTCTACTTGTCTCCGACGTGATGCCTATATACATGATCATACCTAGATATTCTCATAACTATGCTCAATTCTGTCAATTGCTCAATAGTAATTCGTTCACCCACCGTAAAATACCTATGCTCTTGAGAGAAGCCACTAGTGAAATCTATGGCCCCCGGGTCTATATTCATCATATTAATCTTCGTATGCTTTATTATTGCTTTGCTTTTTTACTTTGCCTTTTTATTTTACTTCACATCTTTATAACAAAAATACCAAAAATATTATCTATCATCTCTATCAGATCTCACTCTCGGAAGTGACCGTGAAGGGATTGACAACCCCTATTCGCGTTGGTTGCGAGGAGTTATTTGTTTTGTGTAGGTACGAGGGACTTGTGCGTGGCCTCCTACTGGATTGATACCTTGGTTCTCAAAAACTGAGGGAAATACTTACGCTACTCTGCTGCATCATCCTCTACTCTTCGGGGAAAACCAACGCAAGCTCAAGACGTAGCAGTCATCGCGACTGATCTTATAATGCAATGCACCGCATACCGGGCAAGCGTTCAAATCCTCATACTCACTGCGGTAGAGGATGCAGTCATTAGGGCATGCATGTATGTTCTGCACCTCTAACCCTAGAGGGCAGACAACCTTCTTTGCTTCACACGTACTCTCGGGCAATTCGTTGTCCTTTGAAAGCATATTCTTTATCATTACCAGCAACTTTCCAAATCCCTTGTCAGATACACCATTCTCTGCCTTCCATTGCAGCAATTCCAGTGTGGCGCCCAACTTTTTTTTGTCAGCTTCGCAATTCGGGTACAACAATTTCTTATGATCCTCTAACATGCGCTGCAACTTCTTCTTCTCCAAATCAGTTCTTGATTTCTCTTTGCATCGAAATGGCCCGACCTAGATCATCGTGGGCTCATCGATGCCTCTTCTTCGACTTCTTCCCGCATTGCCGGCTCAGCTTCTTCCCCCATAGTTGTATCATCGTATTCAGGGAACCCATGGCCAGGATAGCCGTCGTCGTCCTCTTCTTCTTCATTGTCTTCCATCATAACCCCTCTTTCTCCGTGCTTGGTCCAAACATTATAGTGGGGCATGAAACCATACTCAAATAGGTGGGCGTGAATGGTTCTTGACGCAGAGTAATTGTGACCATTCTTACAGCCAGCACATGGACAAGGCATAAAACCATCCGCCCGCTTGTTTGCCTCAGCGGCAAGCAGAAAAGTATGCACGCCATTAATGAACTCGGGTGAGCATCGGTCATCATACATCCATTGTCGGCTCATCTTCATTACACAACACCGAATAGACCAAATTAATACAAGTTCATACATAAAGTTCGTATACAACACTTAATTAAATGCAACATACAAATAACTCTCTAGCTAAAGAATTTAAATGCAACAACAAATGCGATCAAGATCGTAACTAAGGTAACAATTGATCCAACATCATAATGATACCCAGCCACACTATCAATGGCATATTTTCGAATCTTTCTAATCTTCAACCGCATTTTCTCCATCTTGATCTTGTGATCATCGACGACATCGGCAATATGCAACTCCATTTCCATCTTCTCCCCCTCAATTCTTTTCAATTTTTCTTTCAAATACTCGTTTGCTCATTCAACTAAATTTAACCTCTCGACAATAGGTTCGGTTGGAATTTCCGGTTCACATACCTCCTAGATAAAAATATCTATGTCAACTTGATGGGCATAATTTGTCATAAACACGAAATGCAACAACTAGTTTTAAAAGAGAATATACCACATCCGAATCATAACAAGGACGAGGGCCGACGGGGACAGATATCAAAACCATGGCACTATGTATAACAAACAACGTACGGGTAAGATAATTATACAAGTAACTGTATATCCAAATCATGCAAACATCAATTTGGTAATGTAAAATATTCATAAACAAGAGCCTCACCACAAGGTGGTGCCGCAACTTGAGACGGTCAAAAGGCGATCGGCAGTGAATTCTGACGGAGATTAAGAAGGCACTAAGTAAACCACACCTACATATGCAAACTAAGTGTTATTTTGACCTCAAATTGCATATAAATCAAATACTAGCACATATAATTCCTCCCAAATTACTAAACTCACAAATTAATCACTATACAAAGCATTGCAAGAGCTAATCTAGCAATGAGAGATGAAAGGACAAAGTTGCTAACCTTTGTGATCATTTGAATGGATGGGGGCTTTCAAATCTTGACAAATTTTGGGCAAAATGTGTGATGAGCTCGAGGAAGAGAGGGGAAGAATAGAGGAGGAGAGGGGAAAGGGGAAGAACAGGGGAGGAGAGGGGAAAGGGGAAGAACAGAGCGAGCTCGGGTGGACGAAGGGTTTATGTACGTCGACCTTTAGTACCGGTTCGTGGCTGATGAGCTCAAGGAAGAGAGGGGAAGAACAGAGGAGGAGAGGGGAAAGGGGAAGAACAGAGCGAGCTTGGGTGGACGAAGGGTTTATGTACGTCGACCTTTAATACTGGTTCGTGCCACGAACCAGTACTAAAGATGCTGGAGGGGCCCCAGACTGACAACATCCTGCCACCACTCTCTTTAGTACCGGTTCGTGACACGAACCGGTGCTAAAGGTTCGCCACGAACCAGTACTAATGAGAGCGGCCGGCTAGCCGTTGGAACCGGCACTAATGGACACATTTGTGCCGGCTCAAAATCAAACCGGCACTAACGTGCTTCACATTTGACCCTTTTTCTACTAGTGGGTGGACATTGTGAAGACAATACTATTTTTTGTCTAAATTTACGAAATGAATAATCTGATCGTGTTAGGTAGTTGTCAAGCATGTCTTACCATCAACGCTGTGTGCATCTAGGCATTCTAGTTGTCCTATGTTTATGCCAGCTACTGTACTGTAACTTCAACCAATTTTTCCAACATAACCCGTGTGCTCTCTGCTCTCTGCGCTATCCTTACTCCCTTTCACTTTCAAAAATACCATAATAAGTGAGGATGGATATACAGTTGTTTGCCAACACTCAGTTCGATCACAGCCATGTTTGTAAGGCAACAAAAACAAAGATGTATTTTGTATGCCCATAGTTTTACCCAAGTTTCAGCCATGAGATGAAGGTTCCTCCCTGAAAACCAGCTAAGGCCTTGTACAACTTACTACAACTGGATCGGAGAAGCACACGATCTCACTTTAAGGAAGAGACAAAATAACTTATCTCAGATGACCCAGCTATGCAGAGCCGAGTAGTGGGCGCCTGTCCAACACTTCAGTCCATGCATGTGAGGCCGCGGTTTGGGGTAGCGGAACCCACTGTTGGTTCGACGCCGCCGTCAGGGAGGAAGAAGCAGAGGCCAGAGGTTGGCTGCGCCGCTGCGATCCAGTATGTGCGCATGAGATGTATGCCAATCAATCAAAGGAACTTGTTAAATACACACACACACGAAAAAAATCTGATCATGTTTTAGTGGTTTGTCATGTCATGTTCAGATTCAGAATAAGCTAATAGATCCCAGTACAACAAGAAACTGAACTTGCTTATGGAAATAAATCCTTAAGATAAAGTGTTAACCATCAAGATTTTTTGACATTTGTGAAGCATGTCTGTACATTGAGAAAGTAAAATTAATAACAAATCTAATAGCAGGAAATGAAAACAAGTGCAGCTCTAACAGTCTACCGATATGGCGCTGTCGTTGCATTGAAATTTTATTCAGATGTTTCAAATTACCATTTTGTTTTTTGTCCCGTGTGCAGATATTTCTTTTGGGGGCGTTCAATTTTTCTCCAAAACCACCGACTAACCTAGACTGAAATGTTTGCCAACTCAGTTTCAGATCGATCCCCTCAACCTGTTCTATTCTATTCTAGCTGTAGAATTAGGCAGCCACAGACCAAAATCAACGAAGATACTAATTCGTGGAAATTATCTTGGGGTTACAGAAGATAAAAGACGAACTGGCCTATGAGATTAGTCCGAAGAAAAATGAAAAAAAACAAGAACAGGTGGATCTTGAGTTTCGGTGTATGGGGCAGGCGGGAGATTAGACCTCATGGATGTGGAAGGAAATGCGATGCTGCTGCGTTGCTGCCTCCAGTGAGCCGTATGATAACCCACAAGTATAGGGGATCATAACAGCTTTTGAGGGTAGAGTATTCAACCCAAATTTATTGGTTCGACACAAGGGGAGCCAAAGAATATTCTCAAGTATTAGCAGCTGAGTTGTCAATTCAACCACACCTAGAAACTTAGTATCTGCAGCAAAGTGTTTAGTAGCAAAGTAATATGATAGTGGTGGTAACGGTAACGAAAGTAAAGACAGCAAAAGTAGTGTTTTGGTATTTTGTAGTGATTGTAACAGAGTAACGGAAAAGTAAATAAGCGAGAACCATTATATGGAAAGCTCGTGAGGCACCGGATCGTGATGGATAATTATGCGGATGCGGTTCGTCATGTAACAGTCATAATATAGGGTGACACAGAACTAGCTCCAATTCATCAATGTAATGTAGGCATGTATTTCGAATATAGTCATACGTGCTTATGGAAAAGAACTTGCATGACATCTTTTGTCCTACCCTCCCGTGGCAGCGGGGTCCTAATGGAAACTAAGGGATATTAAGGCCTCCTTTTAATAGAGAACCGGAACAAAGCATTAGCACATGGTGAATACATTAACTCCTCAAACTATGGTCATCATCGAGAAGTATCCCGATTATTGTCACTTCGGGGTTGTCGGATCATAACACATAATAGGTGACTATAGACTTGCAAGATAGGATCAAGAACTCACATATATTCATGAAAACATAATAGGTTCAGATCTGAAATCATGGCACTCGAGCCCTAGTGACAAGCATTAAGCATAGCAAAGTCATAGCAACATCAATCTCAGAACATAGTGGGTACTAGGGATCAAACCCTAACGAAACTAACTCGATTACATGATAAATCTCATCCAACCCATCACCGTCCAGCAAGCCTACGATGGAATTACTCACGCACGGCGGTGAGCATCATGAAATTGGTGATGGATGATGGTTGATGATGACAACGGCGACGAATCCCCTCTCCGGGCCCGAGCGGACTCAGATCAGCCCTCCGAGAGATATTAGGGCTTGGTGGCGGCTCCGATCGTAAAACGCGATGATTTCTTCTCTCTGATTTTTTTCTCCCGAAAGCCAATATATAGAGTTGGAGTTGGCGCCGGTAGGTGTCGAGGGCTCACGAGGTGAGGCGCGCCCGGGGGGCGCCCCACCTCGTGGACAGTGTGGGCCCCTGGACTTCATCTTTAGCGAGGATTTTTTATTATTTATTCTAAGATATTCCGTGGAGTTTTAGGTCATTCCGAGAACTTTTGTTTTCTGCACATAAAACAACATCATGGCAATTCTGCTGAAAACAACGCCAGTGAGGGTTAGTTCCATTCAAATCATACAAGTTAGAGTCCAAAACAAGGGCAAAAGTGTTTGGAAAAGTAGATACAACGGAGATGTATCAACTCCCCCAAGCTTAAACCCTTGCTTGTCCTCAAGCAATTCAGTTGACAAACTGAAAGAGAAAAAGAAAAACTTTTACAAACTCTGTTTGCTCTTGTAGTTGTACCTATGTCAAGCCAGCATTCAAGTTTTTAGCAAAGATCATAACTAACCACATTTGCAATAACTCCTAGGTCTCATGTTTACTCATATCAATAACATAATCAGCTAGCAAGCCATAATAATAAATCTCGGATGAAAACACTTTCTCAAAATAATCATAATATGATATAACAAGTTGGTATCTTGCTAGCCCTTTCTGAGACCGCAAAACATAAATGCAGAGCACCTTTAAATATCAAGGACTGACTAGACATTGTAATTCATGGTAAAAGAGATCCAATCATAGTCATACCCGATATAAATTAACAGTAATGAATGCAAATGATAGTTGTGCTCTCCAGCTAGTGCTTTTAATAAGAGGGTGATGACTCAACATAAAAGTAAATAGATAGGCCCTTCGCAAAGGGAAGCAGGGATTTGTAGAGGTGCCAGAGCTCGGTTTTGAAATAGAGATAATTTATATTTTGAGTGGCATACTTTCATTGTCGACATAACAACTAAGAGATGACGATATCTTCCATGCTAAACAAATTATAGGCGGTTCCCAAACAGAATGGTAAAGTTTATACTCCCCCTCCTCCACAAGCATCAATCCATGGCTTGCTCGAAACAACGAGTGCCTCCAACATTCAACGGGTCCCAGGGGGAGTTTTGTTTGCAATTATTTTGATTTAGTTTGCATAAAGCATGGAACTGGGCATCCCGGTGACCAGCCATTTTCTCGTGAGTGAGGAGCGGAGTCCCCTCCTCTTGAGGATAACCCGCCTAACACGGAAGATAAGGGCAGCCCTAGTTGATATATGAGCTATTCGAGCATGCAAAACAGAATGTTTATTTGAAGGTTTAGAGTTTGACACATACAAATTTACTTGGAACGGCAGGTAGATACCGCATATAGGAAGGTATGGTGGACTCATATGGAATAACTTTGGGGTTTAAGGGATTGGATGCACAAGCAGTATTCCTGCTTAGTACAAGTGAAGGCTAGCAAAATACTGGTAAGTGACCAACTAGAGAGCGACAACAGTCATGAACATGCATTAAAATTAATAAACATTGAATACAAGCATGAGTAGGTTATAATCCACCATGAACATAAAAATTGTGAAGGCTATGTTGATTTGTTTCAACTACATGCGTGAACATGTGCCAAGTCAAGTCACTTAAATCAATCAAAGGAGGATACCAACCCATCATACCACATCACAACCATTTTAATATCATGTTGGCAAGCAAGGTAAACCATTATAACTCATAGCTAATCAAGCATGGCACGAGCAACTATGATCTCTAATTCTCATTGCAAACATGTTTATTCATAATAAGCTGAATCAAGAACGATGAACTCATCATATTTACAAAAACAAAAGAGGTCGAGTTCATACCAGCTTTTCTCATCTCAGTCAGTCCATCATATATGTCATCATAATTGCCTTTCACTTGCACGACCAAACGATGTGAATAATAATAAGAGTGCACATGCATTGGACTAAGCTGGAATCTTCGAGCATTCAATAAACAGGAGAAGACTAGGCAATATGGGCTCTTGGTTAAATCAACAATGATGCATATAAGAGTGAAAGTCGTTATATCGACTAGAGGGGGTGAATAGGCGATTTTATGAATTCTTCAACGAGGAATTTGCGGTGAGGAAATTCCTTAGCGAAGAACTACTTGCAGCGGAATAAGTACTCAGAAGTAAGCATAACAGAATACAAGCATGGTCATCATGATGAAATGAAGACAAGCACAGATTACAGAAAGCGTAATCATAGGATAACACAAGATGAAGACAAACAGACTGAAGAAATTGAACTGAGGAAATTGAGAAAGTCTTTAGTCAAAGTCTTCAAACACAGATATGAACAAACACTCAACACAGTAATGAGGAAATGAAAGAGTTGAGGGAATAGAACCAGTAAGCTTGGTGAAGACAATGATTTGGAAGACCAGTTCCAACTGCTGTCTCAGTTGTACGTCTGGTTGGAGCGGCTGCATATTTAAACTCGAGGAACACAGTACCGGACACCCAGTCACTGACACGCAGCTCAGGACACCAAGTCCTCACCGTATTCTCCTTGAACTAAGGTCACACAGACCTCGTCCAATCACTTGTGGTAAGTCTTCAGGCGACTTCCAAACCTTCACAGTCTCGGTCACTCGGTGATCCACAATTCCTCTTGGATGCTCTAGACCATGACGCCTAACCGTCTGGAAGAAGCACATTCTTTAAAGGTAACAAGCGTCGGATCCACGCAGGATCAATCTCTTTAGTGATGCTCAATCACTTTGGGTTTGTAGGTGTTTGGGTTTGGGTTTTCCTCACTCGATGATTTTCGCTCAAAGTCCTCGGAGGATGGGATGCTCTCAAATGACAAGTGTCAGTTTCTCTCGGAGCAGACAACCAGCTAGTGGTTGTAGGGGGCGGCTATTTATAGCCTAGGGAGCAGCCCGACATGATAAGACATAAATGCCCTTCAATGATATGACCGTTAGGTGGATAAGATATTTTGGGACAGGTGGCAGCCAAGACAAGAACGGTCGGAAATTTGACTCTCAAATTCCTCGGGGCTATCATGTTCCTCTTGTGTAGGCAATCCAAGACTGGCGAATTCCTAACTCCTCGGTCGAACAAATTCCTCGTGACGGAAGAACTTCGTCTCATCCTTTGAAGAAATTGACTGAGCTGTATGAGATTTCAAAGGCTTCACTCGAAGGGATTGGTAGGTGTAGGATTTTGAGTTGAGCATCACATGGAAATTTTTCCTTAGTATTTCCTTGACCCCTTTAACAAAGACAGTGTTTCCTATGACTCAAGAAAGAGAAAGCGAAACTACGAAACAAAAGTCTTCATGCTTCATGTTCCTCGAATGAATACCAAGTCTTCAAGGTCACACCAATTTCTTCACTTTCAAAGTCTTCAGAAAGTCTTCAGAATACCAAAGTCTTCAGTCGAAGAACTTCATTTTTAGGGGTCGACTTTCTCTGTAAATATCAAACTCCTCATAGACTTATAGACCTGTGTACACTCATAAACACATTAGTCCCTTAACCTATAAGTCACCAAAATCACTAAGGGGCACTAGATGCACTTACAATCTCCCCCTTTTTGGTGATTGATGACAATATAGGTTAAGTTTTCAACGGGGATAAACATATGAAGTGTAAATACTGATATTTGCGGAATTTGATTGCAAGATATAGAAGAACTCCCCCTGAAGATGTGCATAGCGAGGAATTTGCTTTTGAGGCAATGCACACTTGTAGAGTTGAATCATGGAGATCTCCCCCTATATCTTGTAATTCGTACACGCATTTGACATATAATATGAAGAATTTTAAATGCATGATGAAATATGGTGACTGATGTAATTCAGCATACGTGTATTAACATATAGTGAGGAATAAGCATGCAGAGGAACACATCAAAAGTATCAGAGCACCATCGGGTTTAAGATTACGAATCGATCCAATAAAAGTTTCAGAAGAGCGAGAGTTGTAACTTAGCAAAAAAACGCCCATCTAATAGACCCGCTTGAAGACGAACTCAACTTTCTCCCCCTTTGTCATCGAATGACCAAAAGGATCGAAACTGAGGACTAACGCCCCTGAAGAATATCAAGTTGATGGAGGAGCGCCAGCATTGTCGGGGTCGGTTATTGAAGTAGGGCCTGCCGCAGTGTCATCCAAGTCTTCGTTTTCATCAGTGTCGCGCGATGAAGAATAGGAGCTGGCCACCAAGGAAGGAACCTTGACCTTCTTGTATTTCTTTGGAGGATGTGCAGACCAGTCAAATTCTTCCTTCAGACCCATTTTATTCAGATCTTCGTTGTAGACATGAGACATAACAGCCCAGGTGCGGTTGAAGGTTTCATGGAGGTAGTATTGGTTTTTCTTCACAGCATAGTGTGTTGAGGTCATGTTGTGAAGAATTGAACCAAACTTACGCTTGACCCATTTATGATTGCGATCAACTTTCTGATGAAGACTGAGGAGTAACTCACGATCAGTCATCACCCTGGGTGCTGTGGCTTGAGGACTTTGCTTGGCAGAATTGTTGGCGGCAGAGTCATGTGTGGCAGAGTCATCATTGGTGGAGTAGGATGCAGCCTTGCGAAATTGACCATCCAATGGACAAATGCCTTCATCTATCACAGAAGTTGCCTTGCCTTTGTCATCAGCTGAGGAAAATGTCCGTTTGAGGACTTCAATCGGAGGCAAGTAGCTGCAGTGGTTCAGAGTATCAGCCTTATAATTGAGTGAAGACATTGTCTTGATGAACCTCATAATCCATGGTGCATAAGGCTTCAGCTCAAATGGTGACATAGCAATATTCGCCAGAGTCCTCATGAAGAAATCATGGAAGTTGATTGGAACGCCATGAATGATATTGAAAAGCATATTCTTCATGATACCAATGACTTCTTCATCATTTGAGTCGTGGCCTTTGATAGGACTCATTGTCTTCGTCAGAATCGATAGACAGTCCGAGGCACATCTGATAATTCCTTGACGAGGAATTTGGTTCGAGGGGCCTGCCACAGCTTCAAAGGCTTCATCGGCACTTGCATGTAATGATTTGTAAGCTCGGGTTCATTGTAGGCATAACGAGCACCTTCAAGGGAGGATCGAGTGGGAGGGCACGAAGCAATTCAGTTCTTTGGTGCCTTGTAGTGAGTATTTTCTGACATCCAGTCCAGCACCCATGAGTTCACATCTTCAGAATTTCCTGTGAGGTGCAGCATCGCATAGAATTGAAGAATGAGTTCTTCATTCCAATCACATATGTCAGTGCAGAAATTTAGCAATCCAGCATCGTGATGAACACTGAGGACTGGCTCGAAGCCCGGCAGAGATTCCATGTCCACGTGAGGAATGTGTGCATGATCGAAGACTTTGTCTTTGTTGAATAGCACTGAGGAATAGAAATTGGCTTGACTAGCAGTCCAGAAACGCCTCTTCCTTATGCGAGCAGAGTCATATGGATTGTAGTCAGTGAAGAATGCATGCTCGCTAAAGAAATCTTCAGCCTTGAAGTTTTGCTTGCGTGAGAATGGATCCTTTGGCTTCGGCAGTGGAGTGTCAGTGAGTTTCATCACGACCTCAGGAATCGCAATCTCAGGTTCTTCAGGCTGAGGAATTTTTGGTTCCTCTTCAGTGGCAGTCTGCGTTGTCACATGATCAACAGTAGTAGGTTCTTCAGCACTAGTGGCTGGAATTTCTTCACGTACAGATGAAGTGGGGTGAATTTTTTCAGAGCCGATTTGAACGGTTGGTGCAGGGGACTGAGGTATTTGTTATATTGGGGTGAAGAGTGGAGAATTGGGGTGTAGACTTTCCCAAAAGTCATCATTCATCATTGGGCATAGTGCATCCAATATCCACATCTTCATCTTCAATTTCTTCAACGCCAGCCTCTTCAGCTGTGAACTGAGGCATTGGCGAGTAAACAGCTGGTGGTGAAGGGATCGCATCCACTTCAATTTCTTCATCAATCTGCTCTGACGAAGCAGCATAATGATTTTCTTCATCAGATCCGCTAGGGATCACATATTCTTCACCAAAAGGAACAAGGTCCTTTGATGACATGGTTGAGATCGGAACAACATCAATAGGGTTTTCAAACGAGCTGGTCATAGGCTTCATTTTCTTCGGATCTGAAGAATCTGAAGCAGTTGATGCTTTCCTTTTCTTCACCGCAGCTTGCTCTGCAGCCTTGGTTTTCTTCACATCTGATGTAGATGGAAGGATAGGAGTTGGTGTAGGCGCAGGAGGAGCTGAGGAATCTGGTTGATTTTCCTCAGGCGCAACTGATGCAGTTGCCCTGACTTCTTCATTTTCTTCAGGCGCACCACTAGTGGATGCCCTGGCAATTTCTTCAGCGGCTGGAATGGAGTCATCAGCCCTGGAACTAGCATTTTCTTCAGCAGTCTGAAAGTCATCGGTGGTCTTGGCATGTTCTTGAAGAGGGCAAAGCGGATGCTCGGCTGAGGAATTTCTTGTTGTGTGGGAGCTGCAACATTGGTGAACTTCTCAGTCAGTTTAACAAACCTGACTTTGGCTCCTTGCCAATCAGCATAGTAGGCGTTGAAGTTGTCGCTGAGGGCTTTGATTTCAGACTGAATTTTGATGAGTTCATCAGTTGTCATTTTGACAATGTTTTTCCTCAGGAACTTCTCTTTCCTGAACTGAGCCTTCTTGATCTGTCTGGCCTTCTCAAATTTCCATTTCTCTTCAGTAATGAAATGAGTCAGGATGTGACTTTGGCCAGGAGTCAAATGAAAATCAGGCATAGGAGTGTCTGGATCCTTGTGCCAGAGATCAATGTAATCGAGGATCGCCCTTGGATCCAAAAGCAGTGGCACACTTGTGCCTTTGGCTCTAGCGGCCTTTTCTTGTCTGTCTCTGATGATTTCTGCAAGTTCATCATCATCAGCTTCATCGTCACATGGCACTTGGAAGGCAACCGGTTTCTTCTTCAGACTTGGCCGATGACCTCGTCCAGCCGTTGCCTTTGTCTTCAACGGAGTGGGGCCAGATGAAGAATTTGGTGCAGCTGAGGAACTCATTTGAGACACGGAGGCAATAGAGATGCTGCAGTCCTTTGGCACGTGGCGGATGCACAGTCTTGAGGACTTTGTTGGAGCAGCTCAGGACTTTGGAGGAGGAGCTGAGGATTTTGGAGGAGCAGGAGCAGCATGAGGAACTGGCCGTGAGGGCTTTGAAGATTCTGGCTGTGAGGGCATTGCTGAGGAACTTGGCCGTGAGGGCATAGTTGGTGAAGCACTTGGCTTGTGCGCGGGCTTCTTTGCCATTGATTTCCTAGGCTTGACAGATGCCTTAGTGGCAGCAGCAGCAACAGAGTCTTTATTGAATTTCCTCACTGCTTCTTTGGCTTGTCTTGCCAACTTGGCTTGGCGCTTGGCCCATTATTTAGGAAAATCCTCACCACGCTTGATGCTGGTGGGGTCAGCTTCTTGGCCAGGTGCCAATGGAGCTCTTAGGCATGGATGATTAAGTGCGAATTTCTTCATATACTTTGGAGTACCATACCTGTACTCCCTCCATTCTCTTGCCCATCTCCTTTCAATCCTCTGTATGCGCACCTTGCGCTGATTTTTGTTCTCCTTTCGAACTTGGCCTCATCGGTGTGCAATAGTCGGCATAGATGTCCTCGGGTATTTCAAAAGCAGTCATGACCTCAGCCTCTTTCCTCCTTTACGTGGCTTCTTACCGTCGCCATATTCTTCAGTTGAGGAATTTGAACAATCGAATTCTCTAAAGAAGTGTGCAACTTTTCTTGAGGAACGCTGCAAATGAGTTAAGTTGATGAGAACCTAGTGATTCAGCAGAGAGACATGAGTACCGTGAGCAGTATAGTTGCGAGGAATTTGGAGAGGTCATATGCGTTCTCGTAAGGTTTTCAAAAGAACAAGTTTGAGGAATTTGACCAGATGAGCCTTGAGGAATTTCACTATGCGTTCTTTGTCTTAGGTTCCAGAGTTGTATAGATCGAGGATCCACACAATTGAGGAATCTTGAGGAAAAATGATGCTTAGAGAAACAAATCAAGAACAGATGACTAGTGAGGTGTTTTGTGTGTGTGGATTTGAAGAATAAAACACCTTTGAAGATTTTGTAGAGAAAATTTGAATCAAAGAGGGCAGTAAAAGTAACTTTTAATTACCCTGGATGAAGAACACGACGAACTGAGAAATGTAGATTTGAAGCTCGTCAGTTCAGATCTTCCACGCCCTAACTCGGCGGAGGAAGAAAACTATGGCGGCGGCGGAGTGAAGATTTCCGCGGCCGGCGCGAGTACGACGGCGACGAGGTCAAGGCGGTGAAGCTCTTCCTCACCGGCGACGATGGAGTAGCGGCGGCACTAGGGTTTGAGAAGCTCGAGCGGGAGAGAGAGAGGTCGAGCGGAGTGAAGGAAGTGAGGAAGGGAAGAGGGGGTATTTATAGCCACGGTGAAAAACTGTTCGCCCGAAGATTTAGGATGAACATGCCCCTGACCCTTCTCATTCGTTTGACATGTGTCACCCACATACTGAAAAGTGGAGATCGTGTTAGATCGTGGGTGAATAGATAAGTCTATATCTAACGGTTTGAGTGGCAAAGCCGAAAATTTGGATAAGATTAGTCTTAAAGTTCCATTCGCAATTTATTCAGCTGACATGGACACAGTGAAGATTTTGAACGAGTTTCAAATAGAACGCACATGAAGAATTTGTGAATAGATTGGTTTGAGTATAGCATAGAGGGGGAAGGGTCCGATCACATTCACTTAGCGTAAGAACAACTTGAAGAAATAGCCATAAGTGAATGTTGTAGAGGACATAAACCCATATATATATATATATATATATATATATATATATATATATATATATATATATATATATATATATATATATATATATATATATATATATATATATATATATATATATATATATATATATATATATATATATATATATATAACGACGGAAACAGTGAAGATTTTGCAAAGTTGAAGAATTTGAAAAACTGAAGAATTTCAAAACTAAGGAAAAACTCAAATTGAAGATTTTCAACTTTGGTGGTGGCGTGACCCACCGTATAAGAATGATAATTTCAGACACCGCGTATAATTGTCGTAGGGTTCTGAGAATCAAATTCTTCATTAATTTCTTCACACTTAGAGTGTTGTTCTTCATTGATTGAATAAAAACGTTTCGTCATGTGTTGCACATCTAAGTCATCAATTTTGCATAAGTGTTAGGATGAGTGTCCATTTCAAAAGAACATTCGAAGATTCTAAGATATTTATCTCACACCGCAACTTGCTAAATCTCTTCTCATCCAAGGGCTTTGTGAAGATATCGGCTAGCTGTTCTTCAGTCTTCACATGCTCGATGGAGATGTCGCCCTTCTACACATGATCACGAAGAAAATGATGACGAATCTGAATGTGCTTTGTCTTCGAGTGCTGAACTGGGTTGTGAGCAATATTGATGGCACTCTCATTGTCACAGTAGAGAGGCACATTCTTCACGTTGATGCCGTAGTCCTTGAGAGTTTGCTTCATCCACAGCAATTGAGCACAGCAAGAACCAGCAGCAATGTACTCAGCTTCCGCAGTAGATAGTGATACGCAGTTCTGTTTCTTCGAGGACCAACAGACCAAAGATCGTCTGAGGAAATGACAAGTACCAGATGTTGACTTGTGGTCCACACGATCACCAACATAGTCAGAGCCAGAATATCCAATGAGATCAAAAGCAGAGCCCTTGGGGTACCATAATCCTAGTGTTGGTGTGTGAGCTAGATATCGAAGAATATGCTTCGCAGCCTTATGGTGTGATTCCTTCGGTGTAGCTTGAAATCGGGCACACATGCAAACACTAAGCACTATATCTGGCCTAGATGCACATAAGTACAATAAAGAACCAATCATGGAGCGGTATACCTTGTGATCGAAGTCAATACCATTTTCATCAGTGCATAGATGGCCATTTGTGGGCATAGGAATTTTGACGCCTTTGCAATCTTGCATGCCGAATTTCCTCAGAACATCTTTGAGGTATTTCTCCTGAGATATGAATATGCCATTGCGCTGTTGACGAATTTGAAGACCTAAGAAGAATTTCAACTCTCCCATCATAGACATTTGATATTCTTCACTCATCATATAGGCAAATTCATCACTATAACGTTGGTCAGTACAGCCAAAGATAATACCATCAACGTATATTTGGCACACAAACAGTTCATCGTCATAAGATTTAGTAAAGAGAGTAGGGTCAAGTGAACCGGGTGTGAAGCCATTCTTCATGAGGAATTCCTTCAAAGTATCATACCACGCCCGAGGGGCCTGCTTGAGGCCATAGAGGGCCTTGTTGAGTCTAAAGACTTTGTCAGGATTATTTGGATATTCAAAACCTGGGGGTTGAGCAACATATACTTCTTCCTCAAGCTTACCATTGAGGAATGCACTTTTCACATCCATTTGATATAAAGTGATATCATGATGGTTAGCATAAGAAAGTAACATGCCAATAGCCTCAACTCTAGCAATAGGTGCAAAAGTTTCATCGAAATCAATTCTTTCAACCTGTGTGTAGCCTTGAGCTACAAGTCGTGCCTTATTCCTCACTACAAGGCCATTTTCGTCTTGTTTTTTGCGGTAGATCCACTTTGTGCCAATGATATTATGCTTGCGAGGATCTGGATGTTTGACCAGTTCCCAGACGTTGTTGAGCTTGAACTGATGTAATTCTTCTTGCATGGCCTGAATCCACTCAGGCTCCAGAAATGCTTCATCTACCTTAGCGGGCTCTGTGATAGAGACAAAAGCATAGTGCCCACAAAAGTAAGATAAATGTGAAGCTTTTGAGCGTGTGAGAGGACCTGGTGCTTCAATGTCATCGATGATCTTTTCAACTTGCTCTTCTTTTGCAACGCGAGGATGACCTAGTTGTCGTCGAGGAATTTCATCAGCATTTTCTTTAGCACCATTTTCTTCAGCATTATCTTCAGGTGCATCAGCTCGACGTTCTTCGCGTTCTGGAATGAATTCTTCAACAGATTCTTCAGTAGGAATGACATCCTCAGTCGCCTTGAACTTGATAGATTCCTCAGGTGCTGGTTCATCTATCACAGAAGGTAGGTGCTCTCTTTGCGAGCCATTAGTTTCATCGAACCACACACCTACAGTTTCAACAACCTTGTGAAGAACGTTGTTGAAGACTCTGTAGGTGTGCGAGCCCTTTCCGTAACCAAGCATAAAACCTTCATGTGCTTTCGGTGCAAATTTAGTATTGTGATGAGGATCTCTAATCCAACATTTAGCACCGAAGACTTTGAAATAACTCACATTTGGTTTCTTGTCAGTGAGAAGTTCATAGGCAGTCTTCTTGAAGAATTTGTGAAGATATACCCTGTTGATGATGTGGCACGCGGTATCAATTGCATCAATCCAAAAACGACGAGGCGTTTTGTATTCATCAAGCATAGTGCGAGCCATCTCAACAAGAGTTCTGTTCTTGCGCTCCACGACGCCATTTTGCTGAGGATTATAAGGAGCAGATAACTCATGAGTAATACCAAGTTCATCAAGATAGTCATCAAGAACGGAATTCTTGAACTCAGTTCCATTGTCACTCCTGATGTGCTTGATCTTCAGACCAAAGTTGGTTGAAGCCCTCGAGGAAAATCGTTTGAAGACTTCCTGCACTTCATGTTTGTAAGTAACAATGTGTACCCATGTGTAACGAGAGTAATCATCAACAATAACAAAGCCATATAGAGATGCATCATTAGTGACTGTTGAGTAATGATTAGGACCAAAGAGGTCCATGTGAAGCAATTCGAATGGTCGATAGTGGTCATGATAGTCTTCGCTGGATGCTTGGCCTTGGTCATTTTTCCAGCTTCACAGGCTCCACACAAGTGATCCTTGAGGAATTTGACATTCTCAATGCCAATGACATGCTTCTTCTTTGCAAGCGTGTGCAAATTCCTCATGCCTGCATGACCAAGTCGTCGATGCCATAGCCAGCCTTCTAAAGCTTTTGCAAGTAGGCACACGGCAGGTTGTGGTCCTGTAGAGAAATCAACAATATACAAGTCTCCTCTCCTAAAGCCTTCGAAGACTTTGGAATGGTCAGCTTCCATAATCACAACACAACGATACTTTCCAAGGACAACAACCATATCAAGATCACAAAGCATTGAGACTGACATGACGTTGTATCCTAAGGACTCAACAAGCATGACTTTGTCCATGTGTATGTCCTTAGAGATCGCAACCTTACCTAGACCCAATACCTAACTTTTGCCTTTGTCAGCAAAGATGATATGCTTCAGATGTGACGGTGATAAGGGAGCATCCATCAATAGATTCTTGTCACCAGTCATGTGATTTGTACATCCACTATCGAGGACCCACTCAGAGGCTTTGGGTTGATCATCCTGCAGATGAATTAGTGCAGCTTACGAACTTATATACTTCATCAGTGAATAATATGATATTAAATTCATCAGATGAATTTCATCAAGCAGTAAAACAGATATAGTAGTATGAGGACGTGTGAAATGAAAGTTCATTTCTTCATGATTAGCCTGCGTCCTTTCAGGCAATTTTGTCAGGCCCCTAGCAAGTTATTCAGATGTTAAAGCACGTCTGGAGACCTGACCCTGCGGAAGAGATTAGTTCTTTTTCTTCACCACCCACATCTGAAGGGGTGGCAAAGAGTTCATCACTCTACGAGCTCCATATGAGAACGGTGGCATAGAGGCCAATCCATTTCGTTTCACATAAGAGGGGTTAGGGTAAGCATATGAATAAGCAAAGAAATTCTTCGAGGACTTATGAACATAATGGTTTTAAGAATAATGCACATATTCATAGCCCTTATCTCTACCCTGCGAAACAGAGTTGTTAGCACGATGGATAATCATATGAGGAATTTGATCCTTTTGAGGAATTTGATCCACGTGAGGAATTTGATCCGTATGAGGACTTGGATCCATATGAAGAATTTGGTCCATATGAAGAGTTTGATCTGGGGTCCCTATTCTTCACAGGTGGTGTCATGACGACATTCACCTGAAGACTTTCAAGGCACCTTTTGGGAACCCAGATTTTCTTCATAGGAGAAACGTTTCTGCAGTTAGTGCCAACATATCTAGCAAATACTTCACCATTCTGATTTTTGAACAGTTTATAGTTGGAGTCAAATGACTCATCAGAAGAATGAGGAGATTCACATGTAAAGCCAGATAGGTTAGATGGATCAACTGGAGGTCCCTTTGCAGCAACCCATGAGGTTTTGGGGTACTGCTCAGGCTTCCAGTATGTACCATCGGCATTGATTTTCCTCTCAAAGGCAATACACTCTTTCGTAGGGTTCCTATTGAGGATCTGCTTTTTAAGCACATCACAAAAAGTCTGATGCCCTTTGAGGCTTTTGTACATGCCTGTGATGTACAATTCCTTCAGCCCTGCATCGTCAGTGATACTAGCAATGTCCTCAGATGAGGACTTAGTGATAGCAGAGGCAGGAGAAGAATTTGTAACAATTGAAGCATTTGAACATTCAGGTGAAGAAATAGCAGATTCACGTTCAATGCACTTTAAGCATGGAGGAACAAATTCTTCTCGAGCAGCTGATTTGTTGAGCAAGTAATGAATCGCGCTCCTTCTGAAGATCTTCATAACTCACTCTTAGCTTCTCAAGATCTTGCTTTCTTTGAAGAAATTCATAAGAAAGCTTCTCATGATCAGACAAGAGAGTGTTATGATGACCTTGAAGGCTGTCAAACCTAGACTGAAGTCTTTGAAGATTTTCAGTCAGGGCTTTAGTGCGATCCATTTCTTAACCCAACATATCATCACTTTTGTCTAGCATGTTTTGAACCTTTTCCAAGGCCGTTTGTTGTTTAGTGGCAATGCAAACAAGTTTGGTATAACTAGATTCAACATCATCATCAGATTCATCGCCACTAAACTCGGATGAGGAACATTCGGTTACCTTGACACCGTTTGCCATGAGGCATGGTGCAGAAGATGATGGATCTGGTTCGAAAGTCATCGTTTTGAGAGATTCCTTGAAGTCCTCAAACCAAGGATCATGATGTGTTCGATGACCTTCATAGACATCAGAGATTCGGTCCCAGATAAGCTTCGCATTGTAAAGATGCATAATGCACTTGAATTCATCTCTGGATAGGCAGGAACAGATGATGTCCTTCGCCATGATGTCAAGTTGAGTGTACTTGCGAATGTCATCAGCGCCCGCCTTCTTGCATAGATCGGCAAGACCAATCTCAGTGACGGTCCACAGCTCGCTGTTCATTGCCATGAGGCGCTTCCTCATCATGGCCTTCCACTTGGGATAATCATGACCGTCAAAGATAGGGCATGTCACTTTCTTCATACCTGCGGTCGACATAACTAAAACTCCAGGCGGTTAAACCAAAATCACACAAAACAAGGGAGTACCTTGCTCTGATACCAATTGAAAGTTTGTTATATCGACTAGAGGGGGGTGAATAGGCGATTTTTATGAATTCTTCACTGAGGAATTTGCCGGTGAGGAAATTCCTTAGCGAAGAACTACTTGCAGCGGAATAAGTACTCAGAAGTAAGCATAACAGAATACAAGCATGGTCATCATGATGAAATGAAGACAAGCACAGAGTACGTAAAGCGTAATCACAGGATAACACAAGATGAAGACAAATAGATCAAGAAATTGAAGCGAGGAAATTGAGAAAGTCTTCATCAAAGTCTTCAAACACAGATATGAACAAACACTCAACACAAGAATGAGGAAATGAAAGAGTTGAGGGAATAGAACCATAAGCTTGGTGAAGACAATGATTTGGTAGACCAGTTCCAACTCCTATCTCAGTTGTACGTCTGGTTGGAGCGGCTGAGTATTTAAACTCGAGGACACACAGTCACGGACACCCAGACGCTGAGCACGCAGCTCAGGACACCATGTCCTCACCGTATTCTCCTTGAACTAAGGACACACAGACCTCGTCCAATCACTTGTGGTAAGTCTTCAGGCGACTTCCAAACCTTCACAGACTTGGTCACTCGGCGATCCACAATTCCTCTTGGATGCTCTAGACCATGACGCCTAACCGTCTGGAAGAAGCACAGTCTTCAAAGGTAACAAGCGTCGGATCCACGCAGGATCAATCTCTTCAGTGATGCTCAATCACTTTGGGTTTGTAGGTGTTTGGGTTTGGGTTTTCCTCACTCGATGATTTTCGCTCAATGTCCTCGGAGGATGGGATGCTCTCAAATGACAAGTGTCAGTTTCTCTCGGAGCATCCAACCAGCTAGTGGTTGTAGGGGGCGGCTATTTATAGCCTAGGGAGCAGCCCGACATGATAAGACATAAATGCCCTTCAATGATACTGAGCGTTAGGTGGATAAGATATTTTGGGACAGTGGCGCATAACACAAAGAACGGTCGGAAATTTGACTCTCAAATTCCTCGGGGCTATCATGTTCCTCATCGTAGGCAATCCGATGGCGAATTCCTAACTCCTCGGCCGAACAAATTCCTCGTGACTGGAAGAACTTCGTCTCATCCATGAATAAATTGACTGAAGCTGTATGAGATTTCCAAAGGCTTCACTCAAGGGATTGGTAGGTGTAGGATTTTGAGTTGAGCATCACATGGAATTTTTCCTTAGTATTTCCTCGACCGCTTTAATAAAGACGATGTTTCCTATGACTCAAGAAAGAGAAAACGAAACTACGAAAACAAAAATCTTCACGCTTCATGTTCCTCGAATGAATACCAAGTCTTCAAGGTCACACCAATTTCTTCACTTTCAAAGTCTTCAGAAAGTCTTCAGAATACCAAAGTCTTCAGTCGAAGAACTTCATTTTTAGGGGTCGACTTTCTCCGTAAATATCAAACTCCTCATAGACTTATAGACCTGTGTACACTCATAAACACATTAGTCCCTTAACCTTTAAGTCTTCAATACACCAAAATCACTAAGGGGCACTAGATGCACTTACAAAGAGCCACTTCAACAATTTAATCATGGTCTTCTCCTACTGACCTCCAAAGAAAAGAAAAGAAATAAAAACTATTTACAGGGGAAAGCTCCCAACAAGCAAAAGAAGAATGGGAAATATTTTTGGGTTTTCTTTTTAATTATTACTACTACAACAGGAAAAATAAACTACTACTATTTTTTTTTGTTTTTCTTAAGGTTTATTAACACACAAGAAGAAAGCAGGAAAAAGAAAATAAACTAGCATGGATATTACAGTGAAAGAGTATGAGCTCCGACATCTAGCAATGAGCGTGTGTGAACAGAAATGTAATGTCGGTGAGAAATACGTACTCCCCCAAGCTTAGGCTTTTGGCCTAAGTTGGTCTATTGCCGAGGATAGCTGGCGGATACCCGTAGGTGTAGCTGGGTCATCTTTGCGATGCGTGCTATCGCCTCTGAGCTGCAGTGTGGCGCCGAGCCGCCTCCGCTCTTCTCTCGTACTCATCTGCCTCCTCTCTCCGTAATAACATATCTTCCTTTTCCGAGAATCAAAGAAGGCAGGAGCAAGAAGAGTAATACGGACAACATGCCGTTTGTTAAAGATTAGTCGATACTGGAGAGGTGGTTCAGTCCTCTCAACAAACTGGTGGGAAACCATAGAATCAAAATCTAAATAAGTAGGGGGTAACTCCATATCACCCTCACGAATGTCTATCTCAAGAAAATTAGCTAAGCGGGTTGCATAAATTCCTCCAAAGAAATCTCCGTTATGTCTATTATGATGCAACCTACGAGCTACAATGGCTCCCATATGATAAGATTGGTCACCTAACACGGCGCTCTTGAGAATGCTGAGATCAGGGACACACATGTGACATGCTTCATCCTTAGTATTTATGCATCTACCTATGAAGAGAGCAAAATAATGTATAGCAGGAAAGTGAATGCTCCCTATAGTGGCTTGCGTTATATCTCTGGATTCCCCCACAGTTATACTAGCAAGAAAGTCTCCAAATTCAGATTTAGGGGGATTCCTAACACTACCCCAAGATGGAAGTTTGAAGCAAAAGTGAAATCCTCTAAGTCCATGGTATAAGATTTGTCATAAAAATCAAACATGACTGAAGGAGAATTACGCGAAGATGAATACTCAAACCTCCTCACAAATGAGCTTGTGAGATCATGATATTGGGGGCATTTGTCAGCCTCAAAATCCTCAAGACCGGCATTGCGCATATATGCGTTAAATTCTTCTTTTATTCCCGCTTGATCCATAAAATTTTCCGAAGGCCATTCACAGGGCCTCACAAGAGCGTCTCTTGGTGGTTCCTCGTCAGCATCACACATTGCAAGCCTTGGGCCTTGCTTCCTTGAAGAACCACCTTGGAACATTTTCCTAAACATAATGTTTCCTCTGAAAAAATTTCTGAAATTTTTAGTAACTTCAAACAAAAGTGAACCAACTTCAATAAAATTGATAGCAACTACTCCTACAAGTGCCTAGAGCCTATATCAAGCATTAGAACTACTTGGAACCATATAAATTTGACATGCAAGCTCAATAACATGGTCACCTATCTAGCACAAATTTGCAATGAATAAAGCACTAGAACAAAAACTAATTGGACCAATGGAGGAGTCACATACCAAGGAACAATCTCCCCAAGCAGTTTTGCGAGAGGTGCTATGAGCAAGGAGATCGAAAATCACAGCAAAAGTGGCCGGAACTCGTGCTTGAGTTGGTTTTTCGGGTTTGTGTGAGGCAGAGGAAGAAGATGGGTGCAGGGATAAGTGGAGGAGGGCCACCGTGGGTCCACGAGGCAGGGGCGCGCGCCCAGGGGGGTAGGGCGCGCCCTCCACCCCGTGGCGAGGTGGCAGCTCCCACCGCGGTAATTTTTGCACTAAAAATCCTCAAATATTCGCCAAAAAGTCATATTAAATTGGCAAGGCATTCAGAGGACTTTTATTTTCGGGGTATTTTTATATTGCACGGGTAAGTCGGGAGACAGACAGAAAAATACTATTTTACTTTATTTCTACTAAATAACAGAAAATATAAAGAGGGTACAGAAGGTTGTGCTTCTAGTTTCATCCATCTCATGCTCATCAAAAGGAATCCACTAACAAGGTTGATCAAGTCTTGTTAACAAACTCATTCCGATTAACATGGAACCGGAGAAATATCGAATAACACTATGTTACCTCAACAAGGATATGCACATCCCCTATAATAAGAATATTGTATTTCTTCTTGACAGTAGTAAGAGGAAATTCAAAACCTCCAAATATAATCGATGGAATTTTTCCAATAGAGTTGATGCTACAAACTTGAGGTTGTTTCCTCAGAAAGTGTACCGTATGCTCATTACCATTAACATGAAAAGTGACATTGCCTTTGTTGCAATCAATAACAGCCCCTGCAGTATTAAGGAAAGGTCTTCCAAGAATAATAGACATACTATCATCCTTGGGAATATCAAGAATAACAAAGTTTGTTAAAATAGTAACGTTTGCAACCACAACAGGCACATCCTCACAAATACCGACAGGTATAGCAGTTGATTTATCAGCCATTTGCAAAGATATTTCAGTAGGTGTCAACTTATTCAAGTCAAGTCTACGATATAAACAGAGAGGCATAACACTAACACCGGCTCCAAGATCACATAAAGCAGTTTTAACATAATTTCTCTTAATGGAGCATGGTATAGTAGGTACTCCTGGATCTCCATGTTTCTTTGGTATTCCACCCTTAAAAGTATAATTAGCAAGCATGGTGGAAATTTCAGCTTCCGGTATCTTTCTTTTATTTGTAACAATATCTTTCATATATTTAGCATAAGGATTCATTTTGAGCATATCGGTCAAACGCATACGCGAAAAGATGGGTCTAATCATTTCAGCAAAGCGCTCAAAATCCTCATCATCCTTTTTCTTGGATGGTTTGGGAGGAAAAGGCATGGGTTTCTGAACCCATGGTTCTCTTTCTTTACCATGTTTCCTAGCAACAAAGTCTCTCTTATCATAACGTTGATTCTTTGATTGTGGGTTATCAAGATCAGCAGCAGGTTCAACTTCTACTTCATTATCATCACTAGGTTGAGCAGATTGTGTTTCAGCATCAGACATAGAGATATCATTTGGATTCTCAGGTGGTTCAGCAATAGGTTCACTAGAAGTTTGCAAAGTCCTATCATTTTTATTTTTCTTCCTTTTAGAAGAACTGGGTACATCAATATTATTTCTCTGAGAATCTTGCTCGATTCTCTTAGGGTGGCCTTCAGGATACAAAGGTTCCTGAGTCATTCTACCAGTTCTAGTAGCCACTCTAACAGCTTAATCATTTTTCTTACTATTCATTTCATCAAGCACTTCTTTCTGAGCTTTAAGTACTTGTTCTACTTGAGTGGTAACCATAGAAGCATGTTTGCTAACAAGTTTAAGTTCACCTCTAATATTAGCCATATAATCACCCAAGTGTTTAATCATATCGGAATCATATTTCAACTGTCTACCAAAATAGGCATTAAAATTATCTTGTTTGACAATAAAATTATCAAACTCATCCAAACATTGTCTAGCAGACTTATAGTGAGGAATATCACCTTCATCAAATCTATAGAGAGAATTTACCTTTACTACCTGTGTCGGGTTATCGGGATCAGGAGGTTCTTCAATAGGTAATGGATCAAGATCATATGTTTCTTTTTATTTCATAGATTTCTTTGCCTCTTGCTTATCTTCAGGACTGAGAAATAGAACACCTCTCTTCTTCGGAGTTGGTTTAGGAATAGGCTCAGTAATTGGCTCTGGAGCTAGCTCAGGAGGTGCCCAATTATTTTCATCTGTTAACATATTATTCAACAGAATTTCAGCTTCATCCGGTGTTCTTTCCCTGAAAAGAGAACCAGCACAACTATCCAGGTAATCTCTGGAAGCATCAGTTAGTCCATTATAAAATATATCAAGTATTTCAGGTTTCTTAAGAGGATGATCAGGCAAATCATTAAGTAACTTGAGAAGCCTCCCCCAAGCTTGTGGGAGACTCTCTTCTTTAATTTGCATGAAGTTCTATATTTCCCTCAAAGCAGCTTGTTTCTTATGAGCAGGGAAATATTTAACAGAGAAGTAATAAATCATATCCTGGGGACTACGCACACAACCAGGATCAAGAGAATTAAACCATATCTTAGCATCACCCTTTAATGAGAACGGAAATATTTTGAGTATATAAAAGTAGCGCGATCTCTCATCATTAGTAAACAGGGCGGCTATATCATTTAACTTAGTAAGATGTGCCACAACAGTTTCAGATTCATAGCCATAAAAAGGATCAGATTCGACCAAAGTGATTATATCTGGATCAACAGAAAATTCATAATCCTTATCAGGAACACAGATAGGTGAAGTAGCAAAAGCAGGGTCAGGTTTCATTCTATCTCTAAGAGATTCTTTGTTCCATTTAACTAGCAGCCTCTTTAGTTCATATCTATCTTTACAAGCAAAATTGACTGCAGAAGATTCCATATAAAAAACATAACCCTCAGGAATAATAGGCATATTTTCATCATCACTTTCATCATCGTATTCAGATTCAATAATTTCTTTCTCTCCAGCCCTAGTAAGTTGTTCATCTAGAAATTCACCAAGGGGCAAAGTAGTATCAAGCATAGAAGTAGTTTCATCATAAGTATCATGCATAGCAGAAGTGGCATCATCAATAACATGCGACATATCGGAACGAATAGCAGAAGCAAGTTTAGGTGTCGCTAGCTTGCTCATAACAGAAGGTGAATCAAGTGCAGAACTAGATAGCAGTTCCTTACCTCCCCTCGTAGTTGAGGGATAAATTGTTGTCTTAGCATCTTTCAAGTTCTTCATAGTGTCCAGCAGATATAAATCCCAAGTGACTCAAAGAATAGAGCTATGCTCCCCGACAACGGCGCCAGAAATTAGTCTTGATAACCCACAAGTATAGGGGATTGCAACAGCTTTAGAGGGTAGAGTATTCGACCCAAATTTATTGATCCGACACAAGGGGAGCCAAAGAATATTCTCAAGTATTAGCAGCTGAGTTGTCAATTCAACCACACCTGGAAACTTAGTATCTGCAGCAAAGTGTTTAGTAGCAAAGTAATATGATAGTGGTGGTAACGGTAACGAAAGTAAAGACAACAAAAGTAATGTTTTTGGTATTTTGTAGTGGTTGTAACAGTAGCAACGGAAAAGTAAATAAGCGAGAACTAGTATATGGAAAGCTCGTAGGCACCGGATCAGTGATGTATAATTATGCCGGATGCGGTTCGTCATGTAACAGTCATAACATAGGGTGACAAAGAACTAGCTCCAATTCGTCAATGTAATGTAGGCTTGTATTCCGAGTATAGTCATACGTGCTTATGAAAAAGAACTTGCATGACATCTTTTGTCCTACCCTCCCGTAGCAGCGGGGTCCTAATGGAAACTAAGGGATATTAAGGCCTCCTTTTAATAGAGAACCGGAACAAAGCATTAGAATATAGTGAATACATTAACTCCTCAAACTATGGTCATCACCGAGAAGTATCTTGATTATTGTCACTTCGGGGTTGTCGGATCATAACACATAATACGTGACTATAGACTTGCAAGAGAGGATCAAGAACTCACATATATTCATGAAAACATAATAGGTTCAGACCTGAAATCATGGCACTCGGGCCCTAGTGACAAGCATTAAGCATAGCAAAGTCATAGCAACATCAATCTCAGAACATAGTGGATACTAGGGATCAAACCCTAACAAAACTAACTCGATTACATGATAAATCTCATCCAACCCATCACCGTCCAGCAAGCCTACAATGGAATTACTCACGCACGGTGGTGAGCATCATGAAATTGGTGATGGAGGATGGTTGATGATGACGACGGCGACGAATCCCCCTCTCCGGAGCCCCGAACGGAACCCAGATCAGCCCTCCCGAGAGAGATTAGGGCTTGGCGGCGGCTTCATATCGTAAAACGTGATGATTTCTTCTCTCTGATTTTTTCTCCCCGAAAGCCAATATATAGAGTTGGAGTTGGCGTCGGAAGGTGTCCAGGAGGCCCACGAGGTAGGGGGGTGCGCCCAAGAGGGGGGGGGGCGCTCCCCACCCTCGTGGACAGGGTGTGGGCCCCCTGGTCTTCATCTTTGGCGAGGATTTTTTATTATTTATTCTAAGATATTCCATGGAGTTTCATGTCATTCCGAGAACTTTTGTTTTCTGCACATAAAACAACATCATGGCAATTCTGTTGAAAACAGCGTCAGTACGGGTTAGTTCCATTCAAATCATACAAGTTAGAGTCCAAAACAAGGGCAAACGTGTTTGGAAAAGTAGATACGACGGAGATGTATCACCGTACAGTAGACCGGCCACCGCACGGCCACTCTGTTCCGACAAGCCGGCGTCGGGTTTGACCTCCATGCCGGATCAACGCGAATGTTCGCAAAGGTAAGAGGTGCGCCTGTATTGAATTAGATTCAGTTCGATTCTTCGCTGGAAAAGGTAGTAGATGTGCTAGTGCGTCCTTACCAACAGAAGGAGGAAGATTCATGGGAGCCGATCCAGATCGTGTAGAGACGGATGGGAATTTCCTTCGCTTCCAGGCGTGCTCCGATTGGTTCCGTTGGAGGAGCAGGAGCAGGACGACGGGAAGGAACAGGACGGTGGCGGTGCAAAGGAGGAGGATACGGTGATGCGGCGCAGGCAGGGTAGGAAGTCGCTAACTAGAGAGGGCCAAGATGGGGGCGGCGGCGGAGGAGGAGGAGAAATGGTGGGAGTATCTCTAGGGTTATGTTTTATATACGGGGAATGGTTTAGGGCTTCAGGCGGGCTTAGGTGGGCTTGCGGGCTATACTAGTCTGTCCATGACGGTTTCGGAAACTGTCACCGTAAATCTGTCATGTATTAACACATTTTCTTATAGTGGCGCCCGGCGCAACCACTTGCACACGAACGTGCGTGATCGTACGCCGGCCCCAAACACTGGCAGCGCGCATGGAGGGACAGGGCAGAGCACCTAGAGGGACGCGAGTGCAGAACGCGCGCGGTGGGACGCGAGCAGAGCGCGCCGCGGCTGGCTGAACCGCAAGAAACCACACGCATAGAGCAGTTGAACACGCAGGAAATGGCCGCCTACAAGCCGGCCGACAGTTCCTTTATATTCTGTGCCATACTTTTCCCGCAAATTTAACCAACAGAATTTTAATGCATATTTTAAAAATTATATAATTGGAAACTATGTTCAAATACAAATCCAACTATATAATCTTTGGCGACATGCATTCGTATTTTATTAGTTAAATCATACTTATAAACCAGGACGGTGGTATAATAGGTAATTAAATCGCAAACGTTTTTTATTAACCGTATGTGTACGTGGCCTTTCGTCCTCCCCACGCACGTCTTGTCACCCCGCAGCTGCAGATGGCTTACAGCGCAAGCTTGCGCAGCGCGCGGGGGCGTTGTTTTGGCCAAACGGTGGCACCGATGAATCGTCGGTGAGCCCGATCCCGCGCAACCTCGCAGGTTCCCGCGCAAGCTTCCCGCCTGACTCGGTGAAAGCCCCCAAAATCCCAATGCTTACCGGCCTGCTATAAAAACCCTCACTGCCGGCGAGTCCTACGTCGCATTTTCCCCTCCCTCCCTGTAGCTTATCTCGTCTGCTTCTCCCACAATCGCCAATGGCACTGGTCCGTCGTCGTCGCTCAGCCACTCCGCCGTCATCAGAGGACAGCTCCATCTGGGAGGCTACACCGCGGCGGCGGCGCAGTCCCCGGCATAGTGTAGTGCGTGTGGCGTCCCTGTTGGGTGTGCGCGGAACACCCACCACACGCTGCTCTCACTTTGCATACGGGTGTTCTATCTAAAACGGGTCATCCAAAACAACCGTTTGCGTTGAAGGGATGCACAAATCCTGCGCTGCTCTCACTTTCCATATGGGTGTTCTATCTAAAATGTTTGCAATCAAGAGCTGCAGAAATCCTGCTCGGCACATTTTCTCTTGGCTTCCCGGGGAAGCTGTCGGTTTACATACAAGTGTTCTAACTAAAACGTTTGCGATGAGTGTTTTATATTTAAAAAGCGAAATAAACTGTGGGTTGGGCACCATTAATGGAGAGGATGCGAGCAAGGCGGGCGACCATGGAAGTCAAAGGGCTCGCTTCCTAGTGAGCCTGCGCAGCGTACAACTCGAACGCTTCCCGGTGAGCCTGCGCATTCGATGACAGCTTGCACGCCTCTCGGTCAACCTACGCACCAGATGGCGCTCGCACGCCTCCCGTTCAGTCAAGGTCAAGCAGTTGTCTGCACGGCACCTCCTACAACCATTAAAACCAAGACACGTGGCGTCACGAGAATGGTTAACAGAACGCACACGGTTTGAATTCTACAAACGTTTGAGATATTAAAGTGGCAGCTAGTTTTTCAAAATGCCTTTGTTGGCTATCATTATTCGAGTGCGCCTTCTCTCAAAATGGACAAGGAAAACACCACAGCATGTCGGGTGCCATTCCATGATATAATGCCAAGTTTCATGAATTTCAGACGGCTTTGGGATTTACTAGAATTTAAAAATAAAGTACTCAACATTTTGCTGGCAATCAACGGTGCCCTGGTGTTTGAAATCCATTCCCATTTCTTGCATGTGACCTAAGCATGCACCCAGGACACAAATTTGATTTTTCAACCAATTTATATGCATTGGATCATGTGCATGTAGTTCAAATTTGAATTATGCACATAAATCCATTGAAACTCAGTTAATGCATAAAATGTCCAAACGAACCCCGAAAAATCATAATTATTCACACAACACTCCTGTCGTTCTATGTTGACACGAGAAAAGATTTCGAAGCAATAGGAGGCAATGGATATCGTTTCGTCCCCAAAGGTGGGACGTTCCCTACCGAAAACCATCATGCTTGTTGTGAGAAGCTCCGGTTTGTGAGAAGCATATACCCAAAACTGCCCCAAATGGGACAAAATTTGTACCACGGCATGTTGATGCCGCTCCATGCTAGCAAGCCAAGTTTCATGAATTTCAGACGAGTTTTGGATTTACAAGAATTTAAAGCCCAGGCATATCAATGTTTTGCTGGTAATCAACGATGCCCTGGTATTTGAAATTCACTCTCATTTCTTGCATGAGACCTAAGCATGCATCCAAGGACACAAATTTGATTTTTCAACCAATTTATATGCACTGGAGCATGTGCATGTAGTTCAAATTTGAATTACACACATAAATGCATTGAAAACTCAGTTAATGCATAAAAATGTCCAAACAAACCCCGAAAAATCACAAAAATTCACACAACACTCCTGTCGTTCTATGCTGACACGAGAAAAAATTTCAAAGCAATAAGAGGCAATGGATATCGTTTCGTCCCCAAAGATGGGGCGTTCCCTACCGAAAACCATCATGCTTGTTGTGAGAAGCTCCGGTTTGTGAGAAGCATATACCCAAACCTGCCCCAAATGGGACAAATTTTGTACCACGGCATGTTGATGCCGCTCAATGATAGCATGCCAATTTTCATGAATTTCAGACGAGTTCTCGTTTTACTAGAATTTAAAAACCAGGCATCTCAATATTTTGCCGGCAATCAACGGTGCCCTGGTGTTTGAAATTCATTCTCATTTCTTCCATGGGACCTAAGCATGCACCCAAGGACACATATTTGATTTTTAACCAATTTATATGCACTGGAGCATGTGCATGTAGTTCAAATTTGAATTGTGCACCTAAATGCATTGAAAACTCAGTTAATGCATAAAAATGTCCAAAGGAACCCCAAACAATCACAAAAATTCACACAACACTCATGTTGTTCTATGTTGACACAAGAAAAAAATTTGAAAGCAATAAGAGGCAATGGATATCGTTTCATCCCCAAAGGTGGGACGTTCCGTACCGAAAACCATAATGCTTGTTGTGAGAAGCTCCGGTTTGTGAGAAGCATATATCCAAACCTGCCCCAAATGGGACAAAAATTTTACCACGGCATGTTGATGTTGCTTTATGATAGCATGCCAAGTTTCATGAATTTCAGACAAGTTTTGGATTTACTAGAATTTAAAAACCAGGCATCTCAATGTTTTGCCGGCAATCAACGGTGCCCTGGTGTTTGAAATTCATTCCCATTTCTTGCATGGGACCTAATCATACACCCAAGGACACAAATTTGATTTTTCAACCAATTTATATGCACTGAGCATGTGCATGTAGTTTAATTTTGAATTGTGCACCTGAAATGGCTAGAAAACCAATTTAATGTATAAAATGATCAAACGAACCCCGAATAATTCCTATTCTTTTACAACACATATAGTTGCATGTTCACTCCAGATAAAAGGTCTAGCAATTCAAACACCGTACATTGCCGCTGTGATCCCATTATGTAATTCAAATCAAGATGAAAAATCAAGTAGATCGCACACAGTTTATTATCAGCAACCGTGTGAGATGCAGCACAAAATATCCTGGAGCACCGTAGGTGTATAGTACGCCTATGGCTTGCGAGAAGGTGCGTCGGCTACAGTTCACAGACGGTGTCTCAAGCACACTAGCTCGCTCCCCAAATATCCTTTCACTGTTCAATCATCGTCGGTGAAAGATGGGCACGTGGACCCGCATCGTGAGGGCAACTTCGGTGGCCCACTCCGGCGAGAGCGCGGCCGCAACCGCCATGCTCGTGCTAACAAGGTGCATGAGCGCGGCCGCAATCTGCGACCGGGCGGCAAAGGCAGCCCAAACGGCCGCTGTTGCTTCTCTGGTGGCGGCAGCAACATCTGCCTCGGGGATAGCAACTGGCAAGATCGGCACAACAACTGTCCGTTCTGCAGCGGCGGCCTTAGCCCTGATGGAGGCCGCCCATAACCATGTTGAGGCCGCCCATGCCCAGCTCCTGGCGGTCACCGCACAAATCGAACGAAGTTTCTCCGACAACGGTCGGCAACCCACGGCCGAAGAGCTGGCAATCGCCGAGAGCGTTTGAGCAACTGTCCGTTCCTCCGCCGCATACCTTGCAACGACGGAGCCCGTCCAAGCCCAGATCGCGTCCGCCCACACCTAGCTCGTGGCGGCCTTTTCCAAAGAAATGGCGGACGCGGATGGCGAGATGCTTGCTGAGTATGGTGCTATGCCATGGAGCCCCTTCCCCAAGAGACCGTCGGGTGCGAGATGGACATGGAGGTGGCGGCGGAGATCGACGAGCACCGGCCGTAGTAGTACTCTTTGTTTTGTTTAATTAAGAGCGTCGGTCTTTAATTTGTTAGAGTAATGTTTAGGTCAGCTAGCTCTGTTTAATTGCTGAACTTGCTCGATTAAGAAGTGTGGGTGTGCTGTAGTCTCCTTTGTGTACCCAAATTATGCAATGACGTGGATGACCACTGTAAGTATGGAAATTCAAACCAAAACTTTTGGCGTTCAAACTCATCACACACGGGTTAAGCTATCTGAATCTTTTGTGATGTCCACATATCGTACACAGATCTAAATAAGGGACCGTGTCTGCTGACACTTTGCGCGCCAGTTTTTTGGCTGAAGCAATTCCAAATTTTCGGCTTCTGTGAAAATATCTACCTCCCCGCCCCCTCCCCCTTACCAAAAGCAACATTTCCCCCTCTTTCTGCCTTCCTTTCCAAGTTGAAACCTTCACTCCTTGCTTGCAGCGCCGCCTCCTCATCGTCGACCCTCCTTCACTCTGCTCGGTCTCGTCTATCCAGGCAGGTAATCCACACCCGATCCCCATCCTCCTCCTCCTTCCACATCCCACATGCCCCGACCGCCGGCACGAGCGTGACACCTTCCACCCAAATCACCATACCCTCGACCAAATAAGCGCCAACCTAAGCCATGGTGCACGCAGTATAGCCAAGATCTCAAGGAGTATTTGGCAGCGGAGAAGCAAATCGCGGCCGCACGCGCGGATGAGGTCGCGATGGCTGACATTCGTGCCGACCCCCAGATCTTGGAGGAGCACCTTGCCATTTGCTAGCTATGCCGGTTAAGCATGCTCGGTTTACCCGTTGCGTGTGCTGCTCCTGCCTTTCCTTCACAAATTCTAGTTAATTGTGCTATCTAATTTTACCATGCAATATATTGTTCTAGTGTAAATGTTCTATGTGTCGTGTAGTGTGGTGCTCACTTATTAACTATTTTGTTAATTAGTTGTCGTCTTCAGTTAACTGTTTGGTTCAATTCTGCAAATGTGAAGTTCAATGCTTCAGGCCGCAATTTTGTATTGTCTTCCATGTGAGAAATAAGTCGAATTTATCTTTACAAAATACATGAGAAACGAATACAATTGCTATATTTCCAAGTTGTCAAGCATGCTTGGTTTGGTTATACATTGTGCAATGTGGTGCTCAATTAACGTTTGGTTTATTTGTGTTGTGGTGTTTAGTTAATTGTTTGGTTCAATTCTGCAATGTGATGTTCAATAGTTGTGGGTGCATTCTGTTATTGTATACCATGTGAGGAATAAATTGAATTTGGCTGTAGTAAATACATGAGAAACAAATACAATTGCTACAATTGGCTATAGTTAACTGTTTGGTTAACTGTCTGATCTTCTACTAGGAGTATCTTATATTGTGCAATGTGGTGCTTAGTTAATGTTTGGTTCATTTGTTGTGGTGTTTAGTTAACTGCTTGGTTCAATTTTACAATGTGATGTCCAATTGTCGTGGGTGTAATTTTGTATTGTTGTGCATGTGAGGAATAAATCGAATTTGGCTGCACTTAATACATGAGAAACATATACAAGTGCTATATTTCATAGTTCTTAATCATGCTTGGTTTGGGTAAATGGGTTTTCCGTATGGCTTGAATTAATCTGATGAATCTGCAATGTGCTTATTTTTCATCAACATATTTTACTGATAGCATGCGAACCCTTACTTAACCTGATGATTAACTACCTTACTAAGTGGTTGTGACTTCAAGTGGATTTGGAAAGCCAAAATCCCCTTGAAGATTCAAACCTTTTTATGGAAATTTCGCAGGATGCAGTTCTCACCAGATAGGTGATGAAACAGCGCTGATGGCTGGGAATCCTGTTTGCTCTTTCTGTCGACTAGTGGAGACGTCTCAACACCTATTCTTCGAGTGCTCTGTCGCTAGGGTCGTGTGGCGTGCTATTGGGGTCACTTTGGGCACTGACCTTTACCCTCGCAATTATTGGCAATTTTTTACTTGGTGTCATGCTTTTCTGCCTGGACATGAATCTCTTTACACGGTAGCTTTACGCGCTGTCACTTGGTATATCTGGCTGTCCCGGAACAAGGCCACTTTTGAAAAGAAGATGATGAAAACTCCCTTCGAGATTGTGTTTACGGCTGTTTCTTTTCTCTTCTATTGGGCAGGCCTGCAGACAGGGGATGACATGAAGAAATTGCGCGCTGGAGCAGAGATGATACGCAACGGAACCATGATGCTGACGAGGGTCCGCGACGCGTCGGCCAAGATCGGAAAGTGATGTTGTCCTGCTGCCTCCCCCACCTCCAACGATGCCCGTGGACTTCTTCACGATGTTAGGCTTTTGGTCTTATGTCGAGCTATAGTTGTTTGTTCCATCCTGGGATTACTACCTGATACTTGGTGCGATCTGTTGTTCTGTAATAGGACTAGATTTATGTTGGTGCTGCCTAGGTTTTCATCCCATAGCACTCGTTTCGATGGAGGGCGAGTGTGGTGAGTTTCCTAGCAGTGCGTTGAACTCGCTCTCCCCCCCCCCCCCCTATTTCACCCTGCTCCATGCTCTCTTCTTGTAAGACTGATGTATTTCCGTTCTTAGTAATGGAAAGGGGGATAGCCCGGTTCAAAAAAAAGCTTCCTAGGGCCCAGGTCTGGCAGGGGGGGCATGAGCTGGTATGCATGTGTATGTATATCCCAATATTGCCTCAAAAAATGTATAGCCCAATAAAAACTAGGAAAAAAAAGAAGGAAGGAACAGCCAGCAGCGTGATGGGGTTGGTGCCTTGGCCCAATAGTCTGATCGCTAGTGGGAAAAAGGTGAACGTCGCATCCCATCTCTCACTCGCACGCATCCATCAAAAGTACGAATATGATTCAACAATCCACAATTTCAGTATACATGGTATAAAATTCTTAAGGTGTTGTTGAATTGCCGATGAACAAAAATTTTAGTTGGATGTACCATTTCTATACAATGTGCAAACACATATATATATACATAGGACTGTGCTAACGACCAGTCGACTGGTCGTTAGCGACAGATCCGCACGACTCCCCTCGATGGCTTCCACTTCTCCCGTTCCGCACAACTTCCTTCGATGGCTCCCGCTTCTCCCGTTCTCCCCCCGATTGACACTAATAAAAAAAGGCGAATTGAGAAAAAGTGCGCCACATGGGATTCGAACCTGCATCAGGTAGCTAGGGCACGCCTAATACCATGACCAACAGCCATTACACCAACCCAGGCTATTGTTCAATACGTGAAAATAAAAATCTTTTAAAACTCTTTTTCACCATTGTCAGATGACAAAAAGAAAGATATTTTCTTGAAAAAAATCACTGCATAAATGATGATGTACTATACGTGTGAATGTGTAAAAGGACTCCTTTATGACTTTTTTATCAGGGTCAGGTACATAAGTTATCAGGTCTGTGATGTGTGAGTTACCATGCTATTCACACAAAGGTTATCGAGGGGATGTTTTATCAACTCCCCCCCCCCCCTCATTGCCAAAGTTATCAGGACCTGGGTACATAAGTTATCATGTCTACGATGTGTGAGTTACCATGATATTCACACAAAAGCTACCGAGGGGATATTTCATCAACTCCCCCCACCCTTGTAGCCAAAGTTATCAGGTCTACGATGTGTGAGTTACCATGCTATTCACACAAAAGCTACCGAGGGGATATTTCATCAACTCCCCACCCCCTCGTTGTCAAAGTTACCAGGATGGGTGCATTAGTTATCAGATATGCGATGTGTGAGTTACCATGCTATTCATACAAAAAGTTATCGAAGGTATGTTTACACTAGTTTTTTTGGGGTCAAAAAAGCTACTACGTTATTTGTACATCAGCTATCAGGACTACGATGTTTGAGTTACCATGCTATTGACACAAAGCTATCGAGAGGATATTTCATCAACCCCCCCTCCCCCTCCCAAAGTTATCAGGATAGGGTGCGTAAATTATCAGGTCTGCAATGTGCGAGTTACCATGCTATTCATACAAAAGTTCGTCAACTCCCCCCTCCCCCTTCGGTCGCCAAAGTTATCAGGACAAGGATATACAAGTTATCGAGTTAGCGATGTGTGAGTGACCATGTTATTCACATAACAGTTACCGGGGTATATTTGATCAACTCCTCACATAAAAAAGAAAAAAAAGCAACATGGAATGGTCAAATAGTATGGCATGCATTTTTTCGCAACAAATGGTCCAGCTGAGCTGGTTAGTGTGTGTTTCACATTAGCTGCTAGGCATGAATTCAAATCCCATATTCAGCATGATTTTTTTGACTAAAAATGTAAAGAGGGTGTGCCAATAGATCTAGCATCTCAAAAAAATGACAGATCCAATTCAGAGAAAAATCGTGACAGTCAATGGCATAGTCTTCAGATTATTCCCACTAAATTCGCAACCAAAGTTAACGAGTCGTTCACATTTTAAATCTTGAACAAAGAGTCACTACGCAATATATTCATACTCTGGGCGCTTTTGAAAGCAACAAAGTCCGGGTGAGTTGGTTACCGTGGTGGGGCAATTGCAGGAGGTCGCGGGTTCGAATCCCGTCCTACCCCTTTCTTTTTCTCGCGCACGTTGGCGACCGCACGATCAGGATCCGACGATGATGGCTTCGTACGCGCCTGTTGCAAACCATTTGCCGACTGGTGGTTAGATTTCTCGATATACATATAGTATTAGAGGCTCATGTCGTCGAGTTCGCTAAGGGCACTCCGAAACATAGAGCAGGCCCTGGCGTTAATTAGCTCGGTAAACAATGAATCGTGTGTGACCAAACATTGTTTTAAATAGCGGTGGCCTCCTAAATCAGCTATAGCGGATTTATAGCAGGCTATAGTCAGCTATTAGTGGACCATTGTACATGAATATCATTTAGGGACACCCTGCTGAATAAGCTATAGAGGAAGAGGATTTCTGGTTCTCGGGTGCTAGACACCCCTATATAAATATATCATTAAAAACATATTAGGAAATTTCAAAAAAATCTGAAATTTTAGGATATGAAACATGGGTGCCCGTTGTCCACCCTTGCTCGGTTCCGTGGGAAATGGATGCCCGTGGTAATGTCAGGAAAAATGACCAAAAATTCATATGTATAGTAAAAATGTTACATGTATCATATGTCAGATTCACGGTACATTTAGATAATCTAGGACTGTCACAACCAAAATCGTGTTTAGAGGAACTGGATCCTACAATCTCCATCTCCAAACACTAAAGAACCCCAGTGCCCCCTCTCCCGAAATGGCAAACAGGAAAAGTCTCCATCTCTTGTGCTGTTCCGCGATAAAGAAAAGGGCCACCCTTTGTTTTCTTCTTGTGTTTTTTGCGTGTAAAGGCTATCCGTTTCACCGCCCGGTCACCGCCTGTCAAAACAGTTTCAGCATTGCCACAAATTGAAGGAGACACGTACGACAATAACAAACCTAATACTATAGTGTTTAGATCCAGACTTACACGGACCCACTAAACAACAGATCATTTTCACAAATAACACCTGAATGGTAATAATTACAGTTGCACGTGCGCCGGATAGATCTAGACTTACACCCACTAAACAACAGATCATTTTTCATTAACCCCTGCATGTACGTGTGTCGGTTATACATTGGTGTTTTTGTTTTCTGAACCTTTTCGGCTGCAGGTTGATCCACTTGTTTCATCTATCACTATTTAACCAGAAGTAGGTATAAAATCTCATGTTCGACTTTTTTTGTGTGTGTGGGAAAAACTTCCTATCTATTCATCATTTATCAAGGCAATACAAAGAACACTGGAAGTAAATAGTAATAATTACATCCAGGTCAGGTGGTGACCACCTAGCAACAGATCATTTCGTATATAACTTCCGAATAGCAATAATTACAGTTGTACGTGTGGCAAACCTTAAACAAGAGAAAATTCACGCATGCAATAATAGCCCCGATATTTAGGGGATTACAGTTGTATGTGCGCCCGGTTTCTTCCATACCTGATGGATTCCTATTGGTTTTTTGCCATTTTCAAATATTTGAACATGGTTAATAGTATAATCAATTGCTGGCTATATGCAGTTCTCATATCATCTAAAGCCATTATGTATAGTCACTGAAAGGATCGATATAGTTGACTAGAGGGGGGGGGGGGGGGGTGAATAGGCAACTAACAATTTTTAGCCTTTTCTTTCTCAAATTAAACTTTGCATCAAAGTAGGTTGTCTAGATTTGCAACTAGGTGAGCAACCTATATGATGCAACAACAACAAGGACACACGCAAGCAAGAGATGCAACACAATATAAGCTTGCACAAGTAAAGGTACGAAATAACCAAGAGTGGAGCTGGTGAAGACGAGGATGTGTTACCGAAGTTCCTTCCCTTTGAGGGGAAGTACGTCTCCGTTGAGGCGGTGTGGAGGCACAATGCTCCCCAAGAAGCCATTAGGGCCACCATATTCTCCTCACGCCCTCACACAATGCGAGATGCCGTGATTCCACTATTGGTGCCCTTGGAGGCGGCAACCGAACCTTTAAAAACAAGGTTGGGGCAATCTCCACAACTTAATTGGAGGCTCCCAATGACACCACGGAGCTTCACCACAATGGACTATGGCTTCGAGGTGACCTCAACCGTCTAGGGTGCTCAAACACCCAGGAGTAACAAGATCCGCAAGGGATTAGTGGGGAATCAAATTTCTCTTGGTGGAAGTGTAGATCCGGGCCTTCTCAACCAATCCATAGAAAATCAACAATTTTGATTGGCTAGGAAGAGAGAACGGGCGAAAATGGAGCTTGGAGCAACAATGAAGTTTGGGGATGGAAGAGGTAAGTCTTTTTGGATAAGAAGGCCCCTTTATATAGTGGGGGGGACACATCCAACTGTTATGCAGCCCGCAGCCCGCATCTTGGCGGTACTACCGTTGCTGGAGCAGTAGTACCGCTGCCACAGCGGCACTACCGTTGTGGAAGGCAGGCATAGGGCACCCATGGCCGAGGGAAGAGGAGTACACGCACTAGGGCGGTACTACCGCCTTGAGAGCGGTACTACCGTCGATAGGTGGTACTGCCGCTTCCTACAGCCGCTGGAAAAACAGGGGAGGGCAGCGACCTGAGCGGTAGTGGAGCGGAAGTAGGAGCGGTACTACCGCGCCCTACTACCGTCCCTACTACCGCCCCCCCCCCTGCGTGGTCTTTTACGAAAACCCGACACGGAAAAGTCGAGACCACAGCAGGGGCGGTACTGCCAGCGGCACTAACAAGCAGTACTACCGCCAATAGGCGGAACTACCGTCCTGGCCGTGGTACTACCGATTAGCACAAGGCATCCCTTGTTTTGCAGAACACGGAAACTCCAACAGGCAGGAAGACAGCGTGGGTGCAAGGAAAAAGTGTACGTGATGATTCCACCTATACTCTTCCGAAACGGATCCCCTCTTGATAGTACGGTTATCCCTATGACTCAATTCCACCGAAAAGAAACGAAGGAAAATAATCCGTCCAAAGTGAAGACCTCGAAGGGTTACAATCGCAAAGTGCCCTTATATTAGATCACCTGAAACACTTAGTGCACATGATTAGTCCGCAAACGTATTGTCATCAATCACCGAAACTACTTAAGGGGTAAATATGCCCTTACAATCTCCCCCTTTTTGGTGGATTGATGAGAACATGGGATTTGCACAAAAAATAGTAACTGAAAATAAGCTAACCCCCTTCTAAAAAAATATAGACGGGCTCCCCCTAGAGATGTGCACCAAGGAATTAGCATGAAAGGCTATGTGCACATCTTTAGGATCAAACTCCCCCTATATTTTGTAGGCAGGCAGCATCCTTGCATATAAGAATAACAACAAGTATAACTAAGCAAGGACGAGCACAGAGCAATAATATAAATGCTAAAAAAGAAGCATCTCACAATATAATAGGGTACTTGATACAAAAGTTGATAGGATAGGGTAGTTCACATATGTCTTACACCATATGGTCTTGCTCACAGCCGAAAAAAGCGAACGAAACCGAACGAACACAACGAACACGAGACACGAACACGAACACGCCAACACAAGACCTAAGGCAAATCCCTAACTCTCCCCCTTTGGCAGCAAGACACCAAAAGGGTCGAGACGACACACGATGGTAGTAGGTCTCCATGGCATCACCAGTCATGCTCCTCCTCCTCCTCTTCCTCAGAAACCTCTGCATCACGGGGAGAAGAATGAACTCCGGTGTCCTCCTCATGTCAGACCACGGGCAATGCACTCTGATCCAGGACTCCTCATCAGTGATCCTCTCCTCAGAGCCATCTAGAGCCTCAAGGCCAACCTATCTCATAATAGCCTTGTCATGGCGACGAGCCATCTTGGCCTCCTTGTGAGCCTTGTAATGGCCCTTGGCCTGAAGGCAGAACATACACTTCATCTTCTCCTTGAGTTTCTTAGCCCAAGAGGGCTCCTCAGATGGGGGCATATACTCCGGCCCATCATCATCCTCCTCCTCATCATCAGATAGGACAGTCTCCTGCACTGGAGGTGCCGGAGTAGACGAACTCTACTTCTCTTTCTAACGCAGCTCAATAGTGTCATGATACACCATGTTGTCTGTGACAAGCTCCTCATCTCGATACTTGGCTGCCCAAGTGTCCTGGATAAGCTGCATAAGATAGGGCCCATAGATGATGCACTTGCGTTCCATGACAGCAGAGTAAAGTTCAGACTACATCACATGTGACACGTCCAGCACCAGGGGAGAGTCCTTCTCTTCTTGACAGAATAGGAGCAAGTCAACTAGGTAAGAGTGCACCTGATCCAAGTTGCCGACCCGAGGGAACAAACTGTTCCTGAAGATACGATGCATGATGTCAAGGAAGGGCCAGAGCTCATAAGTAACCTTCCCAGTCTCTGACACCTTCCTGGTAGAATAGGGCCAAAGCTTCGCCTTATGAGTAGCAGCAATCTCCTTATGAGGGCGAAGCCCAAGTGGGGTTTGGGCACCCACATCATCGTACGATAAGCTGACCATGAAGTCCTTCCATGGGGCGGACAGAAGACGGCCATTGGTAATCCAAGTCAGAGTGCGGGCCGGATCATGCCGAAAGTGAACTGTGGCAAAGAACTGGGCCACGAGCTCGGCATCAAAGTCCTTGTTGAAGGAAATGATCCTCTTGATATCCAACTCCTCACACCTCTGCAGAGCATGCCCAAAGTATTGCAAGTCCTTCTCCATGTGCGAGAGATCGACAGACTTGACCTTCACAAACAAGTTCTTCTTCTTCTTCTTCAAGACATCGTGATAGATAGACTGCTGAAACCTGTTCCAGAATGGACGGCGTAGAAGAGCAGGCTCCTGGTCCGCATGGTAGGGATTGAGCTTCCTCTTGGTACAGAACTCCATTCCAGACATCTGATTGGCAGGCTTGCGCAAAGCGGAGGTCTTTGACATTGGAACCTTGCCCGTGCGTCTTGGTGGCGCAGAAGAGACACCCTCACCACCACCAGCACCAGACTCTGGAACATCTGACGAGCGATAGCTCTTGGAACCTGTTGCGCGGTCTGGATTCTTGCAGCGAGCCTGATGCCCGGAGCTACTACCACCTGAAAGCACACGCACACAAAGACCACAAAAGCAAGAGAGCATAAGCCAGGGAAAGGCGAAGACCAAAAAGAGAATTAGGTATAGAAAAAGGAGCAATGGCATCTCAGGGCGGTAATACCGTGCACCAGAGCGGTAGTACTGCTGATAAGCGGTAGTACCGCTAGGGTACAGGGGTAGTACCACTGGAGCGGTTGTCAGCGGGATGACACCTACCGCGACACGATACAGTACTATCGGAGATGCAGAAGTTCATATTTCTACACCTAATCGACAAACACACTAGTCTAGCAGTCTCCCAAGTCCTTCCTAAGCCTCGATTCAACAACTAAATCGAGGGATGCAACGAGTATAGCCCCAAAACCTAGATACAAGAAGGAGAACCAAGGGAGAGAAGAACTGGGGAAATACCGGCATCCAGGACACGAGGAGACAGTGGGGAAAGATCCCACCGGATGGAATCGAGGGAGCCGGCCTGAATCTGGTGGCCTGGCGGCGAGCCTCCGGTGCTTGGGGAGCCGCCTGAGAGAGCAAAGGACAAGGGGATGGGGCAAACTGGACGGGTATGGGGGAGTAGAAACTCCCCCTGCCCGATACATACCCCACACGCCCAACCCCGAGCAATAGTACCGCGCAAGGCACAGTAGTACCGCCCTAGTGCAGATCTGGAGCACGAAGCGCCCAGTGAACCACCCCACGGTTGTCGGGGGTTGGGTGCGACATATGCCAATGGATAGCTTATCATGGTGGGAGCGAGTAGAACGTCGCCGGTGCCTGGAAGCTGGATGAGGCGTAGACACGAACGCCGGCGCACTTTACCCAGGTTTGGGGCTCTCCTAGGAGATAACACCCCTAGTCCTGCTGCGGGGTCTCCACATGATCACTAAGGCACTAGTGTGTACAATGGTGCTCCTCGAGCTGTATGCTAGAGGTAGAAGAGGGCAGGGCTTGCTCTCCTCTCCCCCTAGGTGTGAGTCTAATTCTAACAGGTTGGAACCCTTTGCATGGGTGCCCTGGGGTTTATAGGCCTACCCTGTGGGTACCATGGTAATCCGCCGGTGTAGGACCCGGCTGTCGCTGTCTCTGTCGCCCGGCTGGGCTCGCCGCCGTGGGCCCCGCCGACCGGTCTGCACGGGCCGACAAGCCGCCTCCCGCCGCCAGGGTCTTGCCGGCTGCTGATTACTATAGCCGTGATGCTAATGACGCAGGCTTTGTCAGGGGGGCGTGGCTACAGTCCCGCCGCTTGGTGGGAGATCACTGTAGCCACACCGCGTCTTATCTGGTTGAGGCGCGTGGGGCCCGGAGGAAGGAACGGGCTGACTGCTAGGAACCGGCCTCCCTCGGGTCCGACTGGTGAGGCCTCCGCCGTCTTCCGACTCTCGTTGCCTGGTAGGGCCCGCCGTCTTCAGGCCGTACCGACAGGCGGTCGTGGGAGCAGGGCTCCGCCTGACAGGGGTGACGTCAAGGGTGGAGTGGCAACAGTGCCGCTCCGGGCGGAGATCTCCGCCTATACGGAGCACTGTGGCCACGCCCGGCCCTAGATACAGGGGTGATGGGCTATACTGTAGCCTTACCCTGTCTCGTCTTCTTAATGGGGGCGCAGACTTTGAGGGCGCCATGGGCCGACTGCTTGGAGCCGGCCTCTCTGGAGGCCGCCTTCTAGGAGTCGGCCCGTCTTGGAGCCGCCTTCCTGAGCATGGCCGTCTTCTGACAGTCGGCCGTTTGGCCAGCCGGCAACCAGAAGGCGGCGCTCTATCTTGACGTCTTGAGGGGCGCAACCAGCCCCGATGTCTTGAAAGGTTCTGGGACTCGGGTTAGGCTACCCGTGGCCCATTACTCCGAAGTAGTCCCCGAAGCTGGTGAGGCGCCGTAGCCGAGGAGCCGACAAGCCTCAACAGTTTCCCCCTTCGGGTGCTTATGGGTGGAAGCTTCATCTGACTCCTGGCAAACCGCCTGAGGGGAGCCGGCCACGTCCAGTCGGATCTATCTGGAATTTCGAATGTAACAGCGGGAACTAGGTGGCGTGCTAGCTAAGCTTCTAGGCCCGCCGCCTGTCGTGGGCGCACCACGTGGCGCCAGCCAGCCGGGTCAGCCTGCCAGCCCGCGTGTGTGATGGGACGCGACTGCGGGCCGGGCCTGCCACTACTGGGCCTCGGCACGCGAGCGGATCCGCTGCGGCCGAGGCGGGCGGTTGAGTTTCCCCGCGGAGCTACTGCGCGCAATAACTCGCGCGGTAAAGGTGGGAGCGTGGGGTCGTGGGTACAGTTAATCCCATGATCCCAGCCCGCCCCCTCGGCTTGATAGCCCGCAGGCTATAAGTAGGGGAGGAGAGGGAGCAGCGGAGCACGCGCACCCCTCCATCCCGTTCTTGCCTCCTTCTTCTTCCTCTCTTCGCAGCGCTCCCGAGCCACGCCGGAGCGCTGCTGCGGCTCGTCTCCGTCGAGCTCGTCCGCCCCGAGCCCTCTTTGCCCCCTCCATTCTCATCTCCCCCGCCGCGCCATTTCCTCCGTCGAGCTCTCCATGGCGCGCGAGCTGGGAGGAGACTGGGATGGATCAAACGTCCATGAAGACCACATCACCTTCCTCCGCGAGACACACCGTCTTCCCGGCGCGGGTCACGTGAAGGCGCGCGTGCCGCAGGAGGGAGAGATATCGCCGGCGCCGGGGGAAGGCGAGCGGTTCGTCTTCCGCTCGCACTTCATTCGCGGCTTCGGCCTGCCGGCGAGCGGCTCTCTCCGCTCGTTTCTTGAATTCTATCACCTCCAGCCTCATCACCTCACGCCCAACACCGTGATGCTCCTAGCCGCCTTCGTCACGCTGTGCGAAGGCTATCTCGGCATCCTCCCCACCATCAAGCTGTGGGGAGCTTTCTTCTACACCAAGCTGGGCACCTCCATCCGGGAGGTGGCTCCCCAATGTGGTGCCTTCATTGCGGTTCGCTGGCCGTCACTTAAGAACGCCTTCCCCACCATCAAGCTGCAACAGTCGGTCAAGATGTGGCAGCAATCTTACTTCTACATGGAGAACGTGGACCCGACCACCGACTTCATCAAGCTGCCAGCTTATGTAGCCGGCCCGCCGACCGAGCCTCGGGCCAGCTGGGGCTACAAGCCGAAGCCGGTGTGAGCAGACGGCGCCACCGCCATCCAACGACTCCGGGAGCTGACCAACACCGAAGGCCTCAAGGCGAGCGACTTGTTGGTTGCCTTCGTCGCGCGCCGGGTTCTCCCGCTCCAAGGCCGGCCGCACCTGATCAGCCGGATGAGCGGGCATCGCGACCCGTGTTGGCTGAGCACCAAGGAGATGCCTGCTGCCGAGGACACAAACTTGGTGAACGAGATCTCCGGCTTCAAGATGGAGGGGTCTTGGAGCTTCGGCAAGCGGCCACATTCCCGCGCCGACCCGCCGCCCGCGGTAAGTTTTCCAATTCTTTCTTTTTGATGCTTGACTTAATCTTGATCTTGGTCTTGATCAGCCGACCTCTCATTGTTTGAAACAGATCTAAATGTCGGACAAGACGGCCGCCATCGTAGGGGCGGGTGGGGACTACGAGCCGAACCGGGTGCTGAGCGACGTGGACGACCCCGACTTGGGGGCGGCCGCCTTGGAGGACACCGCGACAGGCGGTGTCTATGAAGCAGGCGGTTCTGAAGAAGGTGGCATCGAGACCTAGCCCGATGATGATGAGGAGGAAGAAGAGCCGCGCCCTGCGCGCGGCACCGGCAGGGCAGACGCGGGCCCTTCCATCGAGCCAACTGCTCGACGCGGCACGCGCAAGTGTAAACAAGGCGCCGTCTTGTTCGGCAGCATGCCGAAGAAAGCGAAGAATCCGACTGCCGCGACCAGGCGAAGGAGGCCGTAGTGAAGGCGGCCAAGTACCAGAAGCTCCCAAAGGCGCCTCCTATGGTGTCGGCATAAGTATCTTTTCCTTGTCCTCTTCTTTCTCGTTGGTTGTTTCTGAACTTCATTTGTTTTATTTTCTTGACTTAGGGCTCCGCTCTCTCTCGAGAAGTTGGCCGCCGCTTCCATCGTTGGGTCAGCGGAGACCTCCACCACCACCCGGCGAATCGATCCGGCCGCCGACCTCCAGGAGGCAACGGAGCGAAATGAGCGGGAGGCGCGCTAGGAGCGAGAAGACGCCCGCCTGGAGAAGGCGGAGGCAGATAGGGCGGAGGCCGTCACCTTGAAGAAGCTGGCGGAGGTCGAGGCCGCTACCGCGATGAAAGAGCAGGCTGAAGGGCCACGTGCCGCCAATCGTCGTTATTTCTTCATCCCCTTGAGCTCCGCACCGCCACCACCAGGGTTCGTGGCGCCGGCTAGGGAGGCCGACGACAAGCACACGGTCATGGAGAGGGACAGCGGTGATGTTGTCATGCCGGACATAATCGTGCCCGCCCGCCACCCTCTGAGGAGGCGCGAGACAAGCAGCCGGCTGATCCGCCGGCGCCACCAGCCGGAGACGAGATGGTGACGGGCCCAACTCCTGAGGTCCGCACACCCTCACTCCGCCGGTTCGCGAAGGCAGCTTCGGCGCCACGCCCGCTGGAAGCTGCAGCCGCGAGCTCCTCGATCCCGAACGCCAAGGCGACCAGCACCGCGCCCGCTGACTGGGTGCGGGGAGGCGGGACCGGACCTTTGAATCAGGTGATCCTGGACGTCCAGTCCAAGCTCCGTGCTAAAGCTGATGCACTCAAGTGCTGCAACAATGCATTCCTGGAGTCGCGAGCAGCCGTCTGGGTATCCTTCTTGCTTCTTTATTTTTTAGTTCTTGTATTGCTCCGTGGGGCCGCGCCAGCGCACCCACTGGGTGTAGTCCCCGAGTTTCTGGATGTCTGCTGAGCATGCGGCTCGGAACTTTAATTAGCAAGCTTCGAGTACTAATATTGGCTGATATCTTTCCTGCAGGATTATCACAACCTCCGTGTAGCCGCCATCAACTCCAAAGTCCAGGAGTTGGATCAACGTACCGTTGACTTGTCGGAGAGCCGGAGTAAGTCTTTTTCTTTCTCTGTGAGGGCGCACTGGGGCACCGGCGGGCTGTAGTCCCCGAGATTCGGACCGACTGCTGAGCAGTCGGGCCGGATCTTCCCGGCAACTGTTCTTCTTCTTGTTGATATTTGATAACTTTTTTCTCCGCGGGGGCGCGCTGGCGCACCCGCGGGCTGTAGTCCCCGAGATTCGGGCCGACTGCCGAGCAGTCGGGTCGGATCTTCCTGGCAACTATATCTCTCTTTGTTGATTGTTGATGTCCCTTTCTTCTTCTACTTTTGTAGAGGCCAATGCCGCCCTCTGAGTGCAGTTGGGTGAAGTTAACACCGTCTTTGCGTGCAAGGAGGCGGACTGCAACAAGTTGAAGCGAGGAGCGTGACTGCTGGTCACGCGAATCATGGAATAGGCGGAGCTTCTCAAGAAGACCTAGAAGGAGGCAGAGGACAAGGAGGCCGGTCGCCTTGCTGAGTTTGAGACCGAGCGCTCTGCCTGGACCGACAAGGAGGCAATGCTAACTGCCGGCTTCGGCAAGATTGAGGACATGGTCGACGGTGAGCTTATCTCTTTGTTGTTTCTTTGAGCCACCGGTTTCTGACCAAGCGGGCTTCTTGTTTCTAAATTCGGCTCTTTTGCTTTCTGTTTGAGCAAACTTCTTCCCCGGCCACTCTAACGCTGCCAATCAGGCCATCGAGGCTGATCGTGAAGGGCAGAGGGCGGAAGGCATGCAGATTGCTGCCGAAACCCCCGGACCCTCAGCGAACAGCTCCTTAGCATCCAGGTCCGTCTTCGGCCGGCTCATCGGATGTTGCACCGTCTTCAGCGCGTCGGCGCCCAGGCGATCGCCGCCCTGTGGCCAGACATGCCGGCTCCATGTACACCCAGCCGGATTGCCCACTGGCTGGAGGTGGCGGCCGGCCGCCTTGAGGCTTGGAAGGGTTCCTCGGCCCGGGTCGGGGCACGCCGGGCCTTGGAGTTTGTCAAGGCGTGGTACCCTGGGCTAAATCTAGCCCAGTTGACCATGTTTCGACAGGAGGCCCAGGAGGAGTTGGTGGCGGTGGAGGGTGATCTTGTCAAACGGGCGGCGGCAATCGCCGAGTACACCAACACCAGCATCTTCATACCGGAGTTGGCCGAGAATGGTGCCAAGGCGCCACCAGAGTGGTTCGGGCTGAACTCGGAGGATGGCGAGGACTCGGCCGAGGTGATCGACTCCAGCGATGAGAGAGAAGGCGAGGAGGAGGAGGAAGGTGAAGAGGAGGCTCTAGTGGTCGGAGCGGATGGCCAGCCTCATCTCGACCGCGCCTCCAGCAACGAGCCATGCCCGAGCGAGCCGGCTGCCGCTGAAGGCGACCAAGCGGAGACCGACCAGCCGGCCACTCCACCAACCGGCACCACGGATTCCACCGTTCCGCCGAACCCGTCTGCTGCTTCCTAGGCTGCCAATTTACCTTTTGTTTTTACCTTCTTATCAGTCTTGATGAACTTTGTTAACTTCGCACAATTCCACCCGCGGGGTGTATTTCAAACTTCTGTTGAATGCTGGCCGAGGGCCTTTTGATACATAAATATTTTGCCGAGTTCCATATTTCCTTGCTTTTTGCTCTTTGGCCTTTTTCCTTTGCCGCCTTCCCTTAGTTGCCGTCATGCCAGCCGAACAGCCGCTCTGCGGACTGTGGTTGGGTCAAGTACTTAGCCACTTTCGAGAAGGCAAGTACTTAGCCGATTAGAGTCTTGTAGCAAGTTAAGTAGAAGCCGGCCGGCCGGCTGCTCGGCAGCCGGTCGGCAAACAGGAAGCCGGCTTGAACTATGTGTATGCTTTGGGTCCTTAGCCATTTTTCATGCGGACACCCTTTCCGCCTTAACTCCGACCGACCAAATAGTCGCTCTGCGAGCTGCGGCTTCTGGCAGGAGAAAGCTTAAGTGCCAACACATTACTTGTCCGGCTGCAGGAAGCATTACATAGTACAAGGCGGCGAGTCCCCGGTCAACTAGTCGAACCCGGTGCCAGGCGGACTAAATGAAATAACACACTGATGGGCATAATACTTATCATATAGATAAAAGAGGGCAGTCCCGTAGCTCTTCTCAGGGGACCCGAAATCTTCGTACTTAATACAAAGTTGGTGTGGTACATACTGCATCAACTGTAAAACCTTTGAAGGAGGTTTGCATTCCATGGTCGCTCCATCTCCTTGCCGGAGTCATCTCTTTTGCATGCTCGAGGCTTCTGAGCGTCGATGAGGTAGTAGGAGTCGTTGCCTAACACCTTGCTAATGATGAAGGGGCCTTCCTAAGGTGTCGAGAGCTTGTGCTGGCCGGCTGTTCGCTGGATCAGCCGGAGCACAAGGTCTCCCTCTTGGAAGGATCTTGGCTTGACCTTTCGGTTGTAGTATCGGCGCATGCTCTGTTGGTAGATGGTGGACCGGCTGAGTGCCCACAGCCGGCCCTCTTCCAGCAGATCGACGCCGTCTTGTCGGGCTTCTTCTGCCTCCTCTTCGGTGTACATGGTGACTCGAGGGGAGTCGAATTCTATGTCCGTCGGGATGACGGCCTCGGCACCGTAGACGAGGAAGAAAGGCGTAAAGCCGGTTGACTTGTTCGGAGTTGTGCGCATGCTCCAGAGGACAGCCGACAGCTCATCGAGCCAACAGCCGGCCAAATGCTCCAGAGGCTCGACCAGTCGAGGCTTGATGCCGGACAAAATGAGGCTGTTTGCCCGCTCCACTTGGCTGTTTGACTACGGATGGGCAACGGACGCTAAGTCCAATCGGATGCCCTGCATCACGCAAAAACGGGCCAAGGCGCCATTGGCAAAGGTTGTGCCATTGTCGGTGACAATGTTGTGTGGTATGCCATACCAGATGGTGATGTCGGAGACGAAAGTCACAGCAGTCAGACCATTCAATTTTTTAATTGGCTTTGCTTCTATGCATTTGGTGAACTTGTCCACCGCGACAAGCAGATGAGTCATGCCACCGCGTGGTGTCTTGAATGGTCCCACCATATCCAGCCCCCAAACAGCGAAGGGCCAGGCAATGGGGATGGTCTTGAATGCAGAAGCCGGCTGATGTGGCTTCGAGCGGAACTTCTGATACCCTTTGCATTTCTGGACCAAGTCTTTGGCGTCTTCTAGAGCAGTCGGCCAGAAAAAACCGTGACGGAAAGCTTTGGCAACGAGTGCTCTTGAAGCCGCGTGGTGACCACATTCGCCTTGATGGATATCTTTGAGGATTGCTTGGCCTTGCTCCGGCTCTACACAGTGCTGGTAAACACCAATGACATTGCGCCTCACAAGTTCTCTGTTGACGATGGTGTACGCTGCTGCCCGGCGTTGCACTTATCGGGCCGAGATCTCATCAGTCGGCAGCTCTTTGTTCACCAGAAATTTGAGGATGGGCTGGGCCCATGAAGGTGCTGCAATTTCTTCGACTGCTAGGACTGCTAATTGCATGAGGGAGGTTGGCCCGGGAGGCGGCGGGTTGGAGTCGGCTACCGCTTTCTGAGTCGACGAAGTCCCTGGGCCGACTGCTGCAGTCCCCGAGCCGGGTTCTGAAGTCCCCGGGCCGGGTGCGACTACTGCAGTCCCCGAGCCGCCTGTCGAAGTCCCCGCGCTGGCTGCTGGGGTCCTCAAGTCGGATCCGACTGCTTCAGGAGGAGCCGGCATGAAGATGGAGTCTGATTCTGGTGATGGCTTGATAGACGGCTTGGGGAGGCGTTGCAGGGCGACGCCGGCTGGTATTGCTTGCCGGGTGGAGCCGATCCGTGCCAAGGCATCAGCTTGCTCATTGTCATTTCTTGGCACATGAAGGAACTCGCACCCCTCGAAGTATCCACTAAGCTACTGTACGAGGAAGCGGTAGCTCGCCATGTTTGCATCCTTGGCGTCCCATTCGCCCGACGACTGCTGGACCACCAAGTCGGAATCACCATAGCACAGGATCCGGTGAATGCCGAGTTCCTTAGCAAGCTGGAGCCCGTGAATGAGTGCTTCGTACTCGGCAACGTTGTTGGAGGCAGAAAAGTGGATTTGCAGCACATATCCGAGCTTGTCACCTTTGGGAGAGGTGAGGACGATGCCGACTCCCAATCCGGTGCTCATCTTGGAACAATCAAAGTGCATCCGCCAATGGGTGGAGTCTAACGCTGGCGGCAGGTACTGGGTCTCGGCCCAGTCAACAAGGAAGTCGGCCAGTGCTTGTGACTTGATGGCGGTGCGAGGCTGGTAGTAGATGGTGCAGGGGGCCAAATCTATGGCCCATTTGGCCACTCGGCCTGAGGCATCTCGGCTTCCAATGATCTCGGCAAGTGGAGCTGTGCAGACCACAGTGATTGGGTGCTCTTGAAAATATGGCTTCAATTTCTTGGCGGCAAAGTGCACGCCATAGCACATCTTCTGGTAATGGGGGTAGTTCTGCTTGGAGGTGGACAACACTTCACTCAGGTAATACACCGGCCTCTGGAGTGGTAGTGCTTTGCCTTCTTCCTTGCGTTCCACCACTATGACTGTGCTGACCACCTGGCTGGTGGCGGCAATGTAGAGGAGCATGGGCTCCTTAGGAGTCGAAGCCGCCAGGACAGGCGGAGTGGTCAACATCTTCTTGAGCTGGAGAAAAGCTTCATCCACCTTGTCGTTCCACTCGAAAAAAGTGGTCTTCTTCATGAGCTGGTATAGGGGAAGGGCCTTCTTGCCCAGCCGACTGATGAAACGGCTGATGGATGCCAAGCAGCCGATGAATTTTTGCACGTCCAGCAATCGGGTGGGCACTTCATCCTTTCGATGGCCTTGATCTTCACAGGGTTGCACTCTATGCCATGCTTTGAGACCAGAAAGCCAAGAAGCTGGCCGGCTGGTACTCCAAAGACGCATTTCTCTGGGTTGAGCTTGATCTAAAATCGGCACAAGTTCTCAAAGGTCTCCTTGAGGTCTTCTAGCAGCGTTCCACGCTTTTCCGTCTTCACCACCACATCATCCACATAGACGTGGGCGTTTCTGCCGAGTTGCTTGAGGAGGCAGTTCTGCATGCAACGCTGAAACGTGCGCCGACATTTCTCAAGCCGAACGTCATGGTCAGGTAACAGAAGGCTCCGAATGGCGTGATGAAGGCAGTCTTCAGCCTGTCAGCCGATTTTAGCTTGATCTGATGATACCCTGAGTATGCACCCAAAATGCTCAACAGCTCACATCCGGCTGTGGAGTCGATCCTTGGCAAAGCAAATTGATCTTTGGGGCATGCTTTGTTGAGGCTGGTATAATCAATACACATGCGCTACTGCCTGTTCTTCTTCAGCACTAGGACTGGGTTGGCTAACCATTCTGGAAAGAACACTTCCATGATGAAGTCGGCTGCTAGAAGCCGGGCTATCTCTTCTCCAACAACTCTTCTCTTCTCTTCCGACAGGCGGCGCAAGGGCTGCCTGACTGGCGAATTCCATCAGACCAGACGTGTAGCTTGTGCTCGGCGAATTCCGTCAGAACACCAGGCATGTCCTTAGGAGACCATGCAAATATGTCCCGATTCTCACGGAGGAAATCGACGAGCTCGCTTTCCTATTTGCTGTCAAGGTTTGCACCTATGACAAGATGCCCTCCCGTGCTCCGGTCCAAGGGTATTTTTTTTTTTTTGGCCAGCTTGAATGAGCCTCGGCTTCGACTCCTTGGGGTTGGGTGACATTTCCGCTGCTTGCCGCCATCGCCACAACCCGGTCAAGGAGCCGCTTCTCACCAGCGATCACGAGGGACTCGGCTAACTGCTGCTCTTCACAGGCAAAGGACGACTTCTTGTAGTCCCTTGCTATGGTCAGGATTCCTTGAGCTCGGGATCTTCATCTTGAGGTAAGCATAGTGGGGATCACATGAACTTGGCCAGGCAGGCCGCCAAGTAAGGCATGATAAGGCTCAAGGTCCACCACCTGAAACCAGACCGCTCTCATGAAATGATTTTGTCCCCAAGAGGACATCTATCCGAGTCTTGCCGACAGGAGTAGGAAAGGCCAGAACTATGCCATGGAAAACAGTCCGCTGGGTGAAGATGTCTCTGCTTGATTCCCAATTTCTCCATGGTATCTTTGTACAGAATGTTGATGCTACTGTCGCCATCAATCAGAACTCGGGAGAAGCGAGCAGCTCGCCTCTCCATGGCAAAGGTGGCATCCAGCACCAAAGCATAAGAGCCGGGATTGGGCATCACCTCCGGGTGGTCGGCTCTGCTCCAGCTGATGGGCTTCTCAGACCAATGCATGAATTCGGGATCTCGATGCTATTAAGGCTTATTTTGTTGTGCTGCCGCTCGCTGCACTCGCCGCCGCCACACTGGTGAACACGACATAAGCTCCATGCTCCTCAGGGTATTCATCTTGTATCGCGCCGACTGGCTGAACCGCCGGCTGCTGAGGAGGAGGAGGCGGCGGGCGGAGGAGGTTGGAGTCCGTCGCCCTTGGCGATCCTGGTGAGCCAGTGGCACTTCCGAGTGGTGTGGTTGGACGGCTTCGCGCCGCTGTGGAACTTGCAGGGTGCATCGAGAGTCTGCTTGTATGAGAAGGCGGGTAACCAATTCGGCTTGCCGCCCTTCTAGCGTTTGGGAGGTGGCTGCCCTTCCGGCTGCTGATCTCCAACTGTTGCCACCTGCCGGCTTGTGGAAGCCGGCTGCATGGCCTTGCGCTTGTTGTCGTTTGGGTGCTGTCGCCGACTGGCTTCACCAGCCGGGGTCCGAGGATCTTGAGGGGCCACCTTGCCTGACACATTAACTTGGATCTTCGCCTTTCATGGAGGAGTCGGCGGGCATGCATTTATCGCTATGATCAGCAGTTCGCCGAGGGTCGCTGCTCGCTGCAGAAGCTTGTGCTTGAGGAGGGTGCCCTCTCGGCACCCGGCAGTGAAGTACTCGATGGTCTGCACCTTGTGCACACCCTCACAAGAGTTGCGCAGCTCCGCCCAACGCGTGAGGTAGTCACAAGTCGACTTGTTGGGGCCCTGGACGCATAAGGATAGCTGGCGAGGTTTGGGAGGCCGCCTGTATGTGCTGGTGAAGTTGCGGATGAATGCTTCGGTTAAGTCAACCGAGCTGTTGATGTTGCGAGGCTTCAGGTTGTTCAGCCATGTCCGGGTTGTGCCCTGGAGCATGAGCGGAACGTATTTCACGGCAACGCGCTTGTTGCCGTTGGCGATGCTGACGGGTGTTGAGTAGTCGACCAGCCAGTCCTCCGGCTTCACGGAGCCATTATACTTGGGCGTATCTCTCGGGAGCGTGAACCCTCTAGGGAAAGGTTCGTCTCGGATGCGGGGGCTGAAACAAGGCGGACCCAGCTCATCTTCTTCTTCTAGCGCCGGGGATCGATTGAGGCGATCGATCCGGTGGCGGGCATCATTTTCTCCGATTCCTTCTCGGCGGCCAAGGTGGTCGCCGAGTGATGGGTGATCGACATGCGGCGGGGAAATGTGCCTTTCCCTGCGGGGAAGGGGAGGCAGACAATCGTCTCGCCGCCGCACTGCTCTTGGGCGGCCGTCTTGGTCGCGCTCGATGGTGACGTGAGTCTGGCTGCGTCTAGCAGCGGACTCCTTGTCTCTTCTGTCACGGACGCCACCAGTCGGTGTCCGGGATGTCACGCCTTGTTCTCGGCGAGGAGGCGGGTCGTCATTTCGCCGATTGGGCGCTTCAGGGCGGCACGCGGCCTCCTGCTGCTCAGCAACCGCGTCGAGGAGCTGTTGGACACGCTCTGTCATGTGGCGACGCTCGTCGCCCTCGAGCTTGTCTAGCTCGGCAGCTGCTGCCTGGGCAGCTCGTCTGTTCTCCGTAGTCGTGGCGTAGACGGGACGATCTGTCCCGAACATGCTGGCGATGGCTGCGTCACGCTGCCGCATTTGTGCCACGCGGTTAGGACCACCAGAGCCGTGTGCCGCCGACAGACGTCCGCCTCCCCGCTGGTAGGCCTTCGAAAGGCGTCTCATGCTGGCCAGCCGGTTGGCACTTTCGACGAGCTGGAGTCGGCGTGCTTCCGGCATCTTCCGGGATGGGCGCAATCAGGTCTTGCATCGCCGCCTGCAACGGATCCTGGCCACCTCCGCCAGAGTGCCCGACATGGCTGATGACGAGCACCTCTGTGACGGTGCTGCCGCCGCTGTCCGCACGAGGAAGCGGCTCATCGTAGACCACCACGTTGGTGCGAAATACATCAAGCGACGATGTGTCGGAGTCGACCAACATCGGGTCGGTGGAGCCAACCGACTCCCAAGTCCGCAGCAGGCTCGCTGGTGACACGGAGCTGATCGAGGAGGCTCACGAGGCAGCTCGTGGCCATCGGTGCCTCGTGACGACGCTGGCTCGCGGAGAGGCGAATCTCGCCAACAAGACCGGGCGAGGAAGCTCGCCAGACAAAGTACTCCTCCGGCTGCAGGGCAAGGCCGGCATCGACGCCGCCCGCTTGTCGAGCTGGCTGCGCCGCCAAGAAGGAACAAAGTTCCCATCCGTATTAGGTCTCCGGAGATGGTGCACCCGCCCCACGGTGGGCGCCAAATGTCGTGGGTTGGTGCGCATATGCCAATGGATGGCTTATCATGGTGGGAGCGAGTAGAACGCCGCCTGCGTCTCGAAGTGGGATGAGGCGACACAAACGCCGCGACTTTACCTAGGTTCGGGGCTCTTCTAGGAGATAACACCCCTAGTCCTGCTCTGTGGGGTCTCCGCATGATCACTAAGGGCCTAGTGTGTACAATGGTGCTCCTCGAGCTGTATGCTAGAGGTAGAACAGGGTAGGGCTTGCTCTCCTCTCCCCCTAGGTGTGAGTCTAATTCTAATAGGTTGGAAACCTTTGCATGGGTGCCCTGGGGGGTTTATATAGGCCTACCCCGCAGGGTTACAATGGTAATCTGGCCGGGTGTAGGACCCGGCTGTTAGTGTCTCTGGTCGCCGGCTTCTCCGCCCGCTGCTGGGTCCCGCCGCCTGGTGCGCCCCGCCGACTGGTCTGGTACGGCGCCGACAGGCCGCTCCCGCCGCTTGCGGGTCTTGCCGGCTGCTGATTACTGTAGCCATGATGCTAATGACGCAGGCTTGGTCGGGGGGGGGGGGGGCGTGGCTATAGTCCCGCCGCTTGGTGGGAGATCACTGTAGCCACACCGCGTCTTATATGGTTGATGGTGCGTGGGGCCCCGAGGAAGGAACGGGGCGACTGCTAGGAGCCGGCCTCCCTCGGGTCCGACTGGTGAGGCCTCCGCCATCTTCCGGACTCTCGTTGCCTGGTAGGGCTCGCCATCTTCAGGCCGTACCGACAGGCGGTCGTGGGAGCAGAGTCCGCCGACAGGGTGACGCCATGGGTGGAGGGCAACAAGCAGGCACGGGCGGAGATCTCCAGACGGGTAAGCACCGTGGCCACGCCCGACCCTCGGATACGGGGTGATGGGCTATGCCAGAGCCTCACCTCGCCTCGTTTTCTTAATGGGGGCGAGACTTTGAGAGGCGCCATGGGCCGATCGCTTGAGTCGGTTTCTCCGAGGCTGCCTCTAGAGTCACTGCCTTGGAGCCGCCTTTCCCGAGCATGGCTGTCTTCGACAATGGTCGGGCTTATACCGGCCACCGTATAGGGGCGCCTATCTTGACGTCTTGAGGGGCGCAACCGGCCTCGATGTCTTGAAAGGTTATGGGACTCGGGTTAGTCTACCCGTGGCCCATTACTCCGAAAACGGTAGTACCGTGTCGGCCGGGCGATAGTACGCTTATAAGCGGTAGTACCGCTCTACCGACGCGGTAGTACCGCTCAGGCGCCCCAAAGCGGAAGCATGGAGGGAAAAGATGACTTATGCTCAACTAGAGAAAAACGGAAGGACCACACAAGACACGACAAGCCAAACCCGAACATGACCACACCAAAACACAACCACTCAAAAGAGAGAAGCATAAGCAACAAGAAACAATACACAGACACACTCTCGAGAAGAGAGGGCAGTGGCCGAGGCCACCTATGTTTGAGCAAATGGTATGGCGCCGCGAAGAATTATCCTTGGGCGCATGACCAAAACTCGTCTTTGAAGCACAAGTACCATAAAGAATGGCTAATGTGAAAGACACGATTAATTTATGCATAATGGAGGGAGGAAGAGTTCATTGAGAGAACAACACTCCCCCTATGTCCATGCCTACACCTAGACAAGATAGCAAGTTGAGTATGGTGGGTTGTGCAAGGGTTCAAGCAACATTGATCGAATCAATGATATTTAGCTCATGCCTTAACTCGTGAAATCTTGCTTCATCGAAGGGCTTCGTGAATATATCTGCAAGGTTATCATGAGTGTTGACATAGTTGAGCTCGATCTCCCCTCGCCTAATATGATCCCGAATGAAGTGATACCGAATCTCAATATGCTTCGTCTTGAAGTGTTGCACCGGGTTGAGAGAAATCTTGATGGCACTTTCATTGTCACACCAAAGAGGCACTTTGTCATAGGTGACACCGTAATACTTTAAATTTTTCCTCATCCATAAGAGTTGTGCACAACAACTATCGGCCGCCACATACTCCGCTTAGGTGGACGAGAGAGACACACAACTTTGCTTCTTGGAAGACCAACTCACCAAAGAGCAACCAAGAAATTGGCATCCTCTGGAAGTGGACTTCCTATCCACTTTGTCTCCCGCCCAATCGGAGTCCGAATATCCTACAAGCTTGAAGTTTGGTCCTCTTGGGTACCATAAGCCAAAGTTTGGGGTATGAGCCAAATATTGAAAGATTCGCTTGACCGCCACAAAGTGGTTTTCCATAGGTGCGGCTTGAAACCGTGCACAAATTCCCACACTCAACATGATATCCGGTCTAGATGCACAAAGGTAAAGCAAGGAGCCAATCATGGAACAATATACCTTTTGATCCACGGCTTTACCATTGGGATCAATGTCAAGTTGGCACTTGGTGGGCATTGGAGTGGAAGCCGGCTTGACATCACTTAGCTTGAATCTCTTTAGCATGTCTTGAGTGTATTTGGCTTGGTTGATGAAGGTTCCTTCTCTTCTTTGTTTGACTTCGAATCCAAGAAAGAACTTCAACTCTCCCATCGAAGATATCTTGAACTTAGAGGTCATGAGAGCGACAAATTCCTCATTGAAAGCTTTGTTTGGGGAACCAAAGATAATATCATCAACATATAATTGGCACACAAACAACTCCCCTTTGACCTTCTTAGTAAAAAGAGTGGGGTCGATTAGCCCAACTTCAAATCCACGGTCTTGTAACAACTCGGTAAGGTGGTCATACCACGCACGTGGGGCTTGTTTAAGGCCATAGAGTCCCTTATCGAGTTGATACACATGATCGGGAAAGTAGGGATCCTCGAACCCGGGGGGTTGCTTGACATATACAAACTCATTAATAGATGTCGGTGTCAAAACCGGCGGATCTTGGGTAGGGGGTCCCAATCTGTGCGTCAAGGCCGATGGTAACAAGAAGTAAGGGACACAGGTGTTTACCCAGTTTCGGGCCCTCTCGATGGAGGTAAAACCCTACTTCTTGCTTGATTAATATTGATGATATGGGTAGTACAAGAGTAGATCTACCACGAGATCGTAGAGCCTAAACCCTAAGAGCTAGCCTATGATGGTAGGATTGTGATTGTGATCGGCCTTCTAAGGACCAACCTCTCCGGTTTATATAGGCACCGGAGAGGGCTAGGGTTTACATGGAGTCGGTTACAAGGAAGGAAATATAATATCCGGTTCGCCAAGCTTGCCTTCCACGCCAAGGAAAGTCCCATCTGGACACGGGCCGAAGTCTTGAGTCTTGTATCTTCACGCTTCAAAAGTCCGGACGTTGTACACAGTCCGGCTGTCCGGATACCCCCTAATCCAGGACTCCCTCAGTAGCCCCTGAACCAGGCTTCAATGACGACGAGTCCGGCGTGCAGTCTTGTCTTAGGCATTGCAGGGCGGGTTCCTTCTCCGAATACTCCAAAGTAATTATCGAACACTCAAACCGTGTCCGGATCCAAAAGATGATCTTAAATGCATACGTGAGTAGAGAATGATGTTTCACAAATGCAATCTGCTGACAACTTTTTAGGCAACGTGACGTGTCACTACGGTCAGGTCATTATTCGAACCGTCTTTCCACAACAAGCCATAGCACATATTGCGACGCGGTTTCCTTGACACGTCTTGTCAAAGCAGAGATCGTGCACCCTTATTACGGGATTCTCATCGATATGGGTACGGGTAATCCCACCACATCATTAATCGTGGCGCTTGGGAAGCAAGCGATTCCCAACAGGCAAGTGGGGAGGCGCACCTCTTTCGTAGACTCTATAAAGGGATAAGATTTCCTCATTTTTACCCACGCCTCTTCGTTCTCTGCCCACTCTTGCCTCCTCGAGCTCCAACGCCCAAGCCCAAGTCTCCTCCGCACAGCTAGATATGTCCGGAGCAGGAGGCAAGTGGGTGTGTGGCTTCCACCATCGAGGAGAAGCACATTACAGATCTTCGGGCGGCCGGATACTTGGCCGCAGAGATAGCGCTCCGGCTACCGGACGCTGGGCAGGTCATTCCGACCCCAGGACCCCACGAGAGGGTCGTGTTCATCGCCCACTTCGTCCGTGGACTGGGATTTCCACTCCATCCCTTCGTCCGCGGGCTCATGTTCTACTATGGGCTAGATTTCCACGATCTAGCCCTGAATTTCGCCCTCAACATCTCGGCGTTCATCGTCGTTTGCGAGGCTTTCCTCCGCATCCGGCCTCACTTCGGCCTGTGGCTGCAAATCTTCTGCGTGAAGCCGAATATTGTACGCGGCCAACAAGCGGAGTGCGGAGGGGCCATGGTGGGCAAGATGCCTAACGTCACCTGGCTGGATGGCTCCTTTGTGGAGACCGTAAAAAGATGGCAATCGGGGTGGTTCTACATCACCGAGCCGCGCGGCGCCAACTGGGCGGCGGCCCCTGAGTTCTGCTCCGGAATCCCCATGCGGCTCACCTCCTGGGAAAAGAAGGGCCTGTCCTGGGGTGATTCCACGGAGCTGGCCGGACTCAAGACATGCATCAAAAGCATGAAGGACAAGAACATCAAGCTTGTCCCGGCCGAACACCAGACACTCCGGAAGCTCTACGACATGACACACAAAGGCGCATGGAAAGTGTTGTTCAAGGCCTCCGAAGTACCTCCTCCGAAATTCGAGGACCGTGGACTTCATGCAGCGCGGCCCCTGAATCCGGTGAGTTTTGGGGCCACCACCGGGTTTAGTTTTTTCCCAATACATTCATGGGGTAGTTTTAAGTATTTATATATATATTTGCCTCAGGATTATGTGAAGACAGCGGAGCAGATTGACTGTCCGGCTCCGTTGCCAGAAGATGCAGCGGACACTCTCCTGACGGAGATGCTAGTCCCGGCACCATACTAGGTGCCGGAGAAGAAGGCCGAGAAGAAGGCCCCGGAGACCAGGAAGGGTCTCCGGCGTAAGGTTACGTCCGAAGCCTCGTCCAAAGACGACGAGGCGGACTCCTCCCACGAAGGGGAGGAGGAAGAATAAGAAGACGCCCCATCTGAGAAGGACGAGGGGCCCGGCGAAGCGGGCCAGGGGGCCGGAAAAGGCCATCGGTGCAAGGCCGTTATTCCTCTATCGTCTGATGACGACGAGGCACATTCCTCTCGGCGGGCGGGGGAATCAGAAAAATTCCATCTCCCGCCCTTGGGGAGGAGAAGAGAAAACCGCCCGGAGAAAGGCTGGGGCGTCAAGAAGGGAAGGTAACCCCTCCGGACTATTCATAGCGGCCGCCACAGCGAGGAGGGGTGGCTGCCCCGGGGGAAGCCACCGGTGCGATCGTAAGTACCCACATCCTATCATGGTTTTACTTCATAGTTTTTGTACTTATAGTGCCGAACATATATGCAGTCCGGCCAGGGCTCACCCCGAGGAATCCTCCTCCGGGTCCCTGAGCGATTCGGCGATAAATTCGCTCCCGACGGCCACTACCCCTCCACACGCGGATGACACAGAGGTGTTATTCCGAAGGCTCTCAGAGCAGGGGGAGGTGACTCTGGAGATGCCCCACGGCGGGATTCTAGATGTCGGGCATGCGGGGTTCAAGATCCCCGCGGATCGCGTCGACGAGAGCCGCAACAATGCGGACTCCCAACCGAACACTGCCCCGGAACCTCCAACGGTTCCGGACTTGGGCAGCCAGCCCCTCGTTAGGGAGGGCGAGCCACCCGTGCCAAGGACTTCCGTCGCATCAATGGCGCCGGATAGTCTGGTGGAAGCGCTTCGAGGCGCTTCCATGGAAGAGGAGCACGGTACTCTTATGAGTGCGGTGATTCAAAAGGTCATGTCCGCCAAAAGCGGACTAACCGAAGCCTGGACAAGCCTCCTGACGGGCTTTGAGGTAAGTAATAAAAATGTATAAAATTACCACCCGATAGGTAGTAGCCCCTGATACTCTGTTTGGTGTTCGGAGAGAAAAGCCAAACGGAGGGTCAATTATAATTCGCAGGAGTCTAGTAATAAGTATTGTTGTGAATAAGCAGGCTGTGCTGCTTGCTACTGTTGCCCGTACTGCCGAGGTTGCCGAACTGAAATGGCACCTGGAGCAGGCGCAGGGAGAGCTCGTCCTCACGAAGAGGCAGCTCGAAGAGAACAAGGGTAAGTAATTACCACTCTTATGCGTTTAAGGATAGGCAGAATTGATGAGTCTAACACCTAAGTGTCGTGACCGTGTAACAGGGGCCACGACCGAATTGGCGTCCCTGAAGAAGGCGTTGTCCGAGGCCGAAAACAAGGCGGCCTCGGAGTGTAAGGAGCGCGAAAAGCAAAGTGCTAGAGTGGGCGAGGTACAGCAGGAGCTCCAGGACCTCGGCAACAAGTGCGAGTCCGTGGAGCATGAGCTGAAGGCGAAGGAGGCCGAGCTTGCGAAGGCCCTTGTGAATTTGAAAGATGCGGGGCTGAAGCCGAGAAAGCACAGCAGGAGATCCAGGAGGCCAAAAAGATAGCAGCGGGTAAGAAATTCATTATGCAAAGCAAACATGTGGAGGAGGCGTTTCTTTTACTTGCTCGAATACAGAGCTATCCAGGGGCATTTGCAGATCTGCCACGCAGCGCCTCAGACGCTGCGGAGTTCTACCGTGCCCAGGAGGGGAGCTCAATGGAGAAGCTGTGCTGGTCCCCGTATGCCGGGGCCGATCATCCGATGCCTCTGAGCGACCAATTGAAGCATTTGATCGAACTCCACAGAGCGGCCGAACTGGCTATGAAGGACTTCATAGTCCGGATGTGGCCTGGTGAGCTCCTGCCCAGTAGCTACTTTGGCCTGATCAAGCGGATGGTGGATGCTTGCCCGCAGCTTGAAGTGATCAAGCGATCTGTTTGCATCGAAGGCGCCCGCCGAGCTCTTGCCCACGTTAAGGTGCATTGGGGCAAGCTGGATGCGGAGAAGCTGGTCAAGGACGGGCCGCCGGAGGGTAAAGCGCATCGCCATCCCGAAATGCACTACGATGGCATGATGAAGGGTGCTCGCCTCGTTGCCAATGAGTGTACCAAGGACGCCATATTTGAATGAATTCACTTTTGTCATGTTTGTAATTAAAGACGAAGTTACTTGCGCTATGTAGCGCTTTTGTTATTAAAATATTACCTTCATGCGGCTGTTTATAAAATCCTGAAAGTAGGCGGTCGTGGCTCCTGCCCCACGTGACTAGCACTGGTTTGTTAAATGGAAAACTCGGACACTCTTTACCCAAATGTTTGGTCCCTTAAGGAGGTGTCGGCGCGCGAACAAGGCAATCGGACTATCGGCTTTATAACTTTCACTTAGCCATAGAAGTCTACAATTTTAAATTTAGTGAAAGCCCCTAGAATCGGAAGGCGAATTGGGGCGCTATACACGCCTAGATTGGACAAAGCCGATTTATCGCCTAAGCGGAAAATCTTTAATGATTTTAAAACCTCTCGAACAGCGACCAGATCTCGCCACATCATGCCGGTCAGTTTGGCTTTCTCTCTGAGGTGCTCGTCCAGGAAGAACCGGGACACAATCGTGATAGTTCTCCTGCGCTACCTTAGCCGATATAAGGGGCGTAAGGCACCAAAACAAGGGGCCGGGCTATCAACTGTAGACCCAAGACATGATTCGAGCTGATGCATATAGTGCTATAAGTTCGGGGTGTCGCACTGTTGAAAGTGTTCGGACTTTAGTTGCCATATAGCGGGGCGCCATAAGAAGCCCCTGGCAAACGGGCCGCACCAAGGTGTACGGATGCAAAAATAAAAAAGCTCAAATAAGAAAAATAAGCTGACGCTATATATAATCTCCCATTGAAGAAAAATACGTTTAAGCGTACATTTACAATGGGTGCGTTAAGCAGAGATAAAATAGGACTATTTGACATGTCCTATCTAGGGGCAGGCTGTGTTCAGGTAGATAAAGTAGGAATAATGATCGTAAATAGATTCCACCTGGGTATTTCCTTCTGTGCACAACGTCTATTGCCTCCTTGGATGTCTCTTCCCTATAAGTCCGGCAATTCGGCTCTTTTGAGGATGCTGCGCCAACGCGGTGTCCTGAAAGGTAAGAGGGAAAGAGTATGAAAGTATTTGGCAGTTACCCGCATTATTGACTGAGTCATTGATGCGCCTCCGCCTATGCCCATGGTATTTTAAGTGCATAATTGTGTGCACGTGGCACGAATGCTGCTTTGATGGGGCTTAAGCGAAGGCCGGACTGCTAGTCGCGCTCTTGGCGTGCCTGATGATCCTGTTGCGGGGTGCTCCAGACTCGCTTGACTGTGCTCAAAGTTGTTGTTGCCGGATTGGTTTGTTGGAAAAGGCCGCATTGTACTTCCGCCGCAAGGACTGCAGTATGTTCTTCTGTTCGTAGGGAGCGGTCCATATTTCCGTTCACCGTTATGACTCCGCGCGGTCCTGGCATCTTGACCTTGAGATATGCGTAGTGTGGTACCGCATTGAATCTGGCGAATGCGGTTCGTCCGAGCAGTGCATGGTAACCACTGCGGAAGGGGACGATATCGAAGATTAACTCTTCTCTTCGGAAGTTATCCGGAGATCCGAAGACCACTTCCAATGTTATAGAGCCCGTTCAGCGGGCCTCTACTCCAGGAATTACACCTTTAAAGGTGGTTTTAGTGGGCTTGATCCTTGAAGGGTCAATGCCCATTTTGCGCACTGTGTCCTGGTAAAGCAGGTTCAGGCTGCTGCCGCCGTCATAATGACGCGCGTGAGGTGGAATCCGTCAATGATTGGGTCTAGGAGCAATGCGGCTGAGCCACCGTGACAGATGCTAGTAGGGTGATCCCTACGATCGAAAGTGATCGGACAAGCTGACCATGGGTTGAATTTGGGGGCGACTGGCTCCATCGCATAGACGTCCCTTAGTGCCCTCTTTTCTTTCCTGCTTGGGGATGTGCGAGGCGTAGATCATGTTGACCGTTTTCACCTAGGGGATTTCTTCTGTCCCCCCGTGTTCGGACGTCGGGGCTCCTCATCGTCGTCGCTGTGCAACCCCTTGTCCTTGTCTTCGGCGTTTATCTTGCTGGCCTGTTTGAATACCCAGCAATCTCTATTGGTGTGGTTGGCTGGCTTGTCCGGGGTGCCATGAATTTGGCATGAGTGCTCCAGTGTGCGGTCCAGACTGGACGGTCCCTAATTATTTCTTTTGAACGGCTTCTTCCACTCACCGGGCTTGGACCCACTAAATCCGGCGTTGACTGTCGTGTCTTCAGTGCTGTCGCCATTGCTTCGTCGCTTATGTCTGTTACGCTGTGGCTTGCCGTTATTGTCGCGGCCATCCGAATTGCCAGACTGTGGCGTAGTGCTGCTGCGAGCCAACCAACTGTCCTCGCCCGCGCAAAAGTGGGTCATTAATGTTGTGAGAGCTGCCATGGACTTGGGGTTTTCCTGGCTGAGGTGTCGAGCGAGCCATTCGTCACGGATATTATGCTTGAAAGCCGCTAGGGCTTCAGCATCCGGACAGTCAACTATTTGGTTCTTTTTGGTTAGGAACTGAGTCCAGAATTTCCTAGCTGACTCTCCGGGCTGTTGAGTGATGTGGCTCAAGTCATCGACGTCAGGTGGTCGCACATATGTGCCCTGGAAGCTGTCGAGGAATGCATCCTCCAGGTTTTCCCAACTGCCAATGGAATTTGCTGGCAGGCTGTTTAGCCAGTGCTGGGCTGGTCCTTTGAGCTTAAGTGGAAGATACTTGATGGCTTGTAGATCGTCTTCGCGGGCCATGTGAATGTGGAGAAGGAAATCTTCGATCCATACTGCGGGGTTTGTTGTGCCATCGTATGATTCGATGTTTACAGGTTAAAACCCTTCTGGGAATTCATTATCCATTACTTCATCAGTGAAGCAGAGGGGGTGCGCGGTGCCTCCGTGCCGGGCTATGTGGCTACGCAGGTCGAATTACTCTGGATTGCTATATTCGGCCCGGCCGGACTTGTTGAAGGTATGTCTGGCGTGACGGTCCTCGTCGCGTACCGAGACGCGCCCCCGCGATCCGTAGATCGATCTTGGCTGTCCTGTTTTGTTGCCCTGGGCCATAGTATGTTGGCGTGGGGGTGTTGGCCGGTATGCGGACTGGTATGCCGTTTTATTACCGGCCATGAGGTGTCCGGTCAGCCGTATGGTGCTCGAGTCCGTATTCCTCGGCTGCCAGGACTTCCGTCCATCTATCTGTGAGCAGATCTTGATCAGCTTGGAGTTGCTGCTGTTTCTTTTTCAGGCTCCTCGCAGTGGCTATAAGCCGACGCTTGAAGCGCTCCTGCTCTACGGGATCCTCAGGCACGCCGAACTCGTCGTCGCCGACACTAATCTCGTCTTCAGAGGGGGGCATGTAGCTGTCCTCCTCTGGGTATTCGTACGTCGCCTGTTCTTCTAGGCTGGCCTGCTCATCCTCCTGTTCGGCCTGCTCGAAGGCGGGCGGATCAGGGTTATATTCTTGTTCGGCACCATTCAGATTGTTTTCGTCTCCTGGGCCGGTGTTGGTGTGGCGGGGCTTGGGGTGGCGCCGACGGCGTCCATTCTTTGCTTTTTTCCCCGAGGTTTTATCCTCCGTTGCCTCATCGCCATTTGTTTCCTGGATTAGGGGGTGTTCGGATAGCCGGACTATAGCCTTTGGCTGGACTCCTGGACTATGAAGATACAAGATTGAAGACTTCGTCCCGTGTCCGGATGGAACTTTCCTTGGCGTGGAAGGAAAGGTTGGCGATACGGATATGTAGATCTCCTACCATTGTAACCGACTCTGTGTAACCCTAACCCTATTCGGTGCCTATATAAACCGGAGGGTTTTAGTCCGTAGGATGAACAACAGTCATACCATAGGCTAGCTTCTAGGGTTTAGCCTCTCTGATCTCATGGTAGATCTACTCTTGTACTACCCATATCATCAATATTAATCAAGCAGGAGTAGGGTTTTACCTCCATCGAGAGGGCCCGAACCTGGGTAAAAACATCGTGTCCCTTGTCTCCTGTTACCATCCGCCTAGACGCACAGTTGGGGACCTCCTACCCGAGATCCGCCGGTTTTGACACCGACATTGGTGCTTTCATTGAGAGTTCCTCTGTGTCGTTGCCATCAGGAAGGATGCCTCATCCCATCTTTAAAGACGACACTATTGCTAAAGAAGCTTTGGTTGTCGGCCAAACTCTCCGGCTAGGCGGTTTTCTCATGACCGCCTGTTTGGCCGCCGCGCCGACGATGACTTCTCGGGTCATCGAAAGCAACCTTCACGTTAACTCGGAGCTCGCTGAGCGGTTAGATCCGATGGAGCTCTCTTCTTTAAACGAGCTCTTGGATCGCATCGCCGCCCTGGGAGTCGCTATAGACTATGATCAGACTGGGCCTAAACCCGATCTGAGAGAGATTAACTCTCCCCAGGTTACCCACCACGTTGCCGTGGTGGAGGAACAATACGGCGACCCTTCTTCTATCTTAAGGACTAGCTACTTCTGGATTCCCAATCCTCCATGCCGGATTCCCGCGGAGGAGAGGACGTCACTCAAGCCCTGAATCTAAAGTCAGGCAGCGGGCTAGATTCATTGGACAACATCCAAGAATCCAAGCTTCCAAGTTCGGAAGCTCCTTGGCCCTTTAGTCTCAGATTGGGCGCGGTTCCTGATTTAGTTCCACCCGCCCACCCAAACATAAGCGACCTATCTCAAATTCGGCAAGAGCCCATGAAGCAGTACACCATTCTTTGGGCAGATTCCTCCTGGTTATGGACAGGATAAAGGACTGCCACGAGGAGGACGCAATCTCATTCTTCTGCAATAATTGTAAGGACAACGGGATCCTCAACGCTATAAGTTGCCGTGACATTACACGCTTTGTCGACTTGGCGTCCATAGTACGAAAGTACTGTGCGATGGAAAGCGCCTGGAAAACCGAATCAAGATTTTTGGACAATCCGGCCTTGAATACAACCCCAGTCCAAAATAAAAGGGTGCATCATCACCAGGCACCTGGGTTAAATACCAAAAAGAAAAAACCCTCTATAGGGCATGGAACCGTACTGGAGGGATGGCTCAATGGACCCTGTAAAATTCATAGTACAGAGGGCGCCACTCCAACTCATAGCCTTAGAGCATGTTGGATACTACGGCAGGTGACCAAAAGTGGCGAAGAGCTTCTAGCTCTAGAGCACCAACCCAAGGATACCAGTACGGTATTAACAGTCTTCGAGACTTTCGCATCAAAGAATATGCGGAAACGAACACTCCGTAGCCTTGCCGAAGTCTACCAAGTAGCAACAATAAACCCATGGAGTGACACGGCTATTACCTTCAATGCCAGTGACGAACCTAAATTCCGAACAGCTCGAGCACTAGCCGCATTGGTCCTCAGTCCGATAGTGGACGGCTTTCACCTTACCAAGGTACTCATGGACGGTGGCAGCGGATTGAACCTCATTTACGAGGAAACCCTCCGAAAAATGAAATAGACTGGAGCCGCATTGAGCGAAGCAGCACAACCTTTAGATGAATAATCCCCAGTCGAGAAGCACGCTGTACTGGAAAAATCACACTGGATGTGGTGTTCGGCACACCGGATAATTACAGGTCCGAGGAGGTCACATTCCAAGTGGCCCCGTTCAGCACCGGATACCACACTCTATTAGGACGAGAGGCATTCACAATTTTCCAAGCTATACCCCATTATGGGTACATGAAGCTCAAAATGCCCGGGCCCAATGGAATCATCACTCTTGCTAGTGACCCGGACATAGCACTCCGTACCGAAAATAAGACAGCCGCACTGGCCCTTGAGGCACTATCTGAAGCCCTAGCGACCGAGGAACTAACTACGCTGCGCTCCACGGTGAATAGGGACGATGTGATACTCGATAAGAGATCCAAGTCCACTTCCTTCAAACCAGCGGACGAAATAGTCAAATTCCAAGTCCATCCAACGGACCCTACAAAAACGGCCTCCATCGGGGCAGAATTAAATCCTGATGTAGATGCCGCACTAAGAGAATTCCTACGCGAAAACTGGGACATTTTTGCCTGGCACCCTTCAGACATGCCAGGAATCCCACGCCGGCTGGCCGAGCACAGCCTAAACAGCCTAAAAGGATTCAAGCCAGTCAAACAGGCTCTTCGGTGTTTCTCCGAACCCAAGAGACATGCCATAGGAGAGGAGCTAGCCAAACTATTGGAGGCCGGATTTATCAGAGATATAAAACATTCGGACTGTCTAGCAAACCTAGTGATGATACCAAAGAAGGACAAACCCTGGCGCCTATGCGTCGATTTCAAGGACCTCAACAAGGCTTGCCCAAAGGATCCCTTCCCCCTCCCCCACATCGATCAAGTCATCGACGCTACCGCAGGACACGATTCATTGTGTTTCCTCGACGAATACTCCGGCTACCACCAAATTAAGATGGCAGAGCCTAACCAAGCCGCAACGGCATTCATCACTCCATACGGCCCATTCTGCTTCAACACAATGCCCTTCGGGCTCAAAAACGCTGGCGCAACATATCAGCGCATGATTCAGACATGTCTGGCAAACCAAATCGGCAAAACAGTGGAGGCATACGTATACGACGTGGTCGTCAAAAGCAAGCACGTCGAAACTCTAGTAGACGACTTGAGGCTCACATTCGATAATCTCCGAACATATGACATTAAGCTCAACCCGAAAAAATGCGTTTTGGCATCACCGGAAAGCTCTTGGGCTTCATTGTATCCGGTAGAGGAATTGAAGCAAACCCAGCCAAGATCCGAGCTCTGTCACAATTGGATATCCCAAAAGACCTCAAACAAATACAAAAATTGACTGGATGCGTGGGGGCTCTGAGCCGCTTCATCTCCCGTTTGGGAGAAAAGGCATTACCCCTTTATCGCCTCCTCCGGCGCACCAAACACTTCGAGTGGACGGATGCCGCCACGGCCGGACTCGAAGAAATAAAAGCCATATTGGCAACAAACCCGGTCCTGGCCGCGCCCAACATGGGCAAACCAATGCTATTATACATCACGACAACTAATCAACTTGTAAGCGCGGTGCTCGTTGTCGAACGAGAAACAGACGGACACAAGTTCCCTCTTCAAAAACCAGTTTACTACGTGTCCACTGTCCTAACTCCATGCAAGTCACGGTACCCGCATTATCAAAAGATAGCGTACGCGGTGTTTATGGCATCCCGGAAGCTGCGACACTACTTTCAAGAGTGTTCAATAACAGTAGCCTCCGAAGTACCCCTTAACGACATTATAAACAACCGCGACGCGGCGGGCCGGATTGCCAAATGGGCCATTGAGCTCCTCCCGATCGACATAACCTATAAGCCACAGAGAGCTATTAAGTCACAAGTTTTGGCGGACTTCGTCGCCGAATGGACCGAAGCCGAACTCCCTAAAGAGTACGGCGCATATTCCAACTGGATAATGCACTTCGACGGCTCCAAAATGTTGGCTGCCTGGGAGCTGCCGTCGTTCTGACATCCCCAACCGGAGATACAGTTCAATACGTACTCCAGATAATGTATATGGACTCCAACAACGCAGCCGAATACGAGGCCCTTGTACATGGTCTCCGGATGGCAGTCTCCATGGGCATTCAACGCCTAGAGGTGCGCGGGGATTCGAACCTCGCGATATTCCAAATAAATGGAGACTTTGATGCCAAGGATCCGAAAATGGCAGCCTATCGCAATGCCGTACTAAAAATGTCAGCTCGGTTTGAGGGGCTCGAATTTCACCATATAGCCCGGGATAACAACCAGGCAGCAGACGTGTTGGCACGCATCGGCGCAAAGCGCGATGCTGTCCCCCCCCAACATCTTCCTAGAGAGGCTGTGCAAGCCATCCGTATTATGGGAGGGAGAGTCCGGAAATAACAGCCCGGACCCAACCGCACTGCCCCACACCGAACATTCTGACACAGTTGGTGGTTCTACCAACGAAATAACATCCTCAGCCCACGTAATAATGGCAGTCATTGCCCCGTGCAGAGAACCATTCCTAGCCTACCTAACCAGGCAGGAACTTCCCGAGGACCAAAACGAGGCCCGCTGCATAGTGCGGCGATCTAAAGCCTATAAAGTCCATGAGGGAGAGCTTTATAAGAAAAGCACAACCGGAGTCCTTCAAAGGTGTATCTCCGAAGAGGAAGGGCGGAATCTTCTGGCTGAAATACATGCCGGACTCGGCGGGCACCATGACGCAGCCCGGGCCCTTGTAGGCAAGGCCTTCCATACAGGATTTTATTGGCCGACGGCCCGGGCAGATGCTCAGGACTTAGTCCAACGATGCGTCGGATGCCAGCTCTTTGCTAATCAAAGCCACATATCACCCATCGCCCTCAAAACTATACCCATAACCTGGCCCTTCGTGGTCTGGGGGCTTGACATGGTCGGACCCCTTAAAGGGGGAACCCAGAAGCAAAAATACCTACTGGTCATGGTGGATAAATTCACCAAATGGATAGAGGCCAAGCCTGCCAAGACGGCCGAATCCGGACCGGTGATAGACTTCATATCTGGGGTCGTACACCGTTACGGTGTCCCCCACAGCATCATCACTGATAACGTCACGAACTTTATGGCCGACGAGGTTAAACTCTGGTGCAAAAATATGGGCATTAAGATCGACTACGCTTCAGTCTATCACCCTCAAACTAACGGTCAAGTTGAGCGAGCAAATGGTCTAATTATGAGCGGCATCAAACCCATATTAGTGCGGTCCCTCAAGGAATCTAACACGCACTGGGTAGAGGAGCTCGACTCCGTACTCCGGGGGCTGCGGACCACTCCGAATCGCACGACCGGATTCACACCATTCTTTATGGTATACAGCGCAGAGGTAGTTCTGCCCTGCGACATAATTCATGACTCACCTCGCGTGCGCATGTACGAAGAAAGAGAAGCCGAGCTTGATCGGCAGGACAGTTTGGACGCCTTGGAGGAGGAGCGTGACGTAGCAAAAGCCCGTTCCGCATTCTATCAACAGCAGGCTCGAAGATATCAAAGTAGAAGCACGGGCCAAAACTTACAATGTTGGCGAGCTAGTTCTACACCTGCCGGACAAGAAAAAGGACAAACTAAAGCCCAAATGGGAAGGTCCCTTTATCATCGACCAAGTCCTGACCGGTGGAGCGTACCGTCTGCGAGATGCATCGGATAACCGACTCGAGCCGAACCCATGGAACTCAGCACGTCTCCGAAGATTCTATGCCTAGCACCGGATTCTGAGTTCGCCTCTTTCCTCTGTCCATATTTTACATTTTAGCTGTCTTTCTATTTTTTCTCCTTCTCCCTCTTTTTTCTTTCAAGCCTTGAAAGGCTAGTTAGCGCATTGTTCGCACACACTTGACGCGCTATCCGCGCTCATTTTACCTGGGGGCTTCTTTCACAGAAGCTTAATTATAAGGGCTTCATGCCCAATACATGTGTCACACTTCCACATGTACCTTTTTCTCACCATTATATGCATCAATATGACTTAAGTTTTGGCCAAGCTGGGTTGCCTGGCTCCTGTGCTTACCCCTACGTTCCTGATTGTTCGGCTAGGTGGTAAAGGGAGCACCTCTGCAATTGTTACTGTCGGGTCAGCCAGATGTGTACCTCAGACTGGGTGAAGCCGAAAGCTAGTGTTCTTAAGAGAATATTCGGTCGGTGAACTAAAAGAAAATTTCTTACCTATTTATTTATCTGCCCCCAGATGTTTTTCTGCTCTTTTTGCAGTCCGGACATGCACTTTAGGGCATGCCTCCTAGGGAAAGGAACCCCTAACGGAACTATTCTCCCTGGAAGATGTTTCTTACTAACCATGCAATATAACATAACTAGTTGGGCACTTGTCTGATAAAGCACTACTGACCCCTATGCCTGGTCTCCACGCATGCCCCGGTTTTTATATAACCGCGAGGGTATTCGGACACACTTCGGACTATTGGGTCCCGAGGTTGAAGCGAAAAGGTCCGCTATGACAAACGATCTACAATTTGGCTAGAAGGCATTTTACATGTCACCTGAAATTACATAGTAAATTTGACTGATTGTATTCCTCTTCAATGCCATCTAACAGGCTATCTAGATTACAGTCCTGCAGGGAATACTTTGCGGCCAATTCTACCTGGCCGTACACTAAGCTCACAGGGATCTCCTTCCCATCTGGCCCCACAGGTCCGACCTCGGCCATGTGGTTTGGGTCAGCCTTCGTGTACCGCGTCTTCACCATGGCCCAGGCCTCCCTGGCGCCTTGACGGCAGCCTGATATCTTCCATAATCTGAAGCGCCGCTGCGCTCCCTGGAGCCTCTCTGCAAGCTCCCCAAGGCCTTCGGGCAGGGAGACAGATGGCCACAAGGCCTGGGTGACTCCTTTCATCACCTGCCGAACTTCGTTAAATGCAGTTGTAAGAGCTCGGGAAGAAGGTCACCCGTAGAACTGTGCATTTCCTCTGCAGGACGACCTGTGAGCATACCTACAGACATAACTCTGTTAGTCGACTTCCTCACCGAACTCTTTTTTTAAAGTTCGTTTAAGCACTTACTAAAAATGCCGCGTCGAAGCCGCCGATTCTCCTTAACAGAGTCAGACAGCTGGGCACGAACATCTTTTAGCTCCTCACCCAGCTGGGTGTTGGCATCTTGGAGATTATTTTTCTCCTGCCTCACCCTCGTAAGCACGTTCTCGCCGGCCTTTAACCAGCGCAAGAGCTGTTGCTTGTCCGGATCTACCCCGGTGCCATCTGCAATGTCATTGTCAGATCTCTACACACACCACACTTCATATCATACTTATCTTTTAAAAGCGTATGTTACCAGAGGGGGTCTCTTTGGCTTCCCCTGTCGCGGCTTGTGTGGCCTCAAGTTGGGCTTTGCACTCTTCAAGCTCCTGGGACAATTGGGTATTCTTTTCTATAAGATCCTGCACAATAAATGATCCTTAAATCAGTTATTCTAACTATTTTAAGTCTCGGGGGCTACTGGTATATATAACCATCAAATTTTCTCACCCGTATGTCTTTCACATACTGCTCCGTGGCTCTGGCTAGACCATTTTGAGCGGCACGGAGGTGCGCATCTCCCGAATTGAAGGCATCCAATGCCTCTTGGGAGAAACATGTGTCACGAAGAATTGTCCGGCAACACCTGTGATTCATGGCACTCTCCACCTCGGAGTTGGTGGCGGACAATCTGTCGGCATCCTCTGTCGGAGGAGCATCCGACGCACGCCTAGTGTTCGCCTCCGCTTCTGGGCCTGGCTTTGAAGCCTGGCTGGCGGAGGCTCGATTGGCAACCTCTTCGGATATAGTTTGGCGAGCGCTCTTTTTCCTGAAGAGAGCACGAGCGTTAATATGCCTTCCGGAATAAAACCTGGGTATAAGGCAACACGCCATACCGTTGCGCCGGCGCTTCAGCCCGGACCGCACTTCTTTTCAGCCTGCTGGGCCTTGCTGCCCCTTGTTGGCTAGCCACCGCAGGTTCGGCCTTCCGCCTCAAGGGCTCCCCCTGCAAAACACCATTGATATACGGTGGTCAAAGATAAGCACGGAAGGATCATTTCTAAAGTATTGGGACTTCGGTCTCAATTACCTGTGAGGCTGGAAATATTCCGGGGTAATCGGCCGTAATGGCAACCAAGGAATTATCGATGCTCAGTTGGTAAAATACCCCATCTATCAGCTCCATAGATATGTCCGGATCCTCTTGGGAGGCCGGATCGAGGGACCGTTCCGGATCCTCAGGTTGTGGAGGTGGGCTGTTTATATCCTTTACGGCCCGGCGCAATTCCTACGTCAAAATCACAAGATAAGGTACTTAACTATGGGAATATGGAACGGATGGGCATAAATAAAATGTCCGCTTACCCAGCTTAGAGGGTTGTTCATAGAAAACCCATCCTGAGGATTGACGTGAAGAAATTCTTCCTCTTCAATGCGGACAAGATCTTCATCAGATCGGCGACCGATCCCGGACCCTTACGGCCATGGCGGGTGGCATCATCCTCCCCGTTGAAATTCCACATGGGGTGGCCCCTATACTGGAGCGGCTGCACTCCCCGCATAATGCATGTGGCCATGACTCCGATCATGGTCAGTCCGGAATGAGCCAACAACCTTATTCGGCTCATTAGGTAGAGGACGTACCTATCATTTTCCCTTTGAGGGATCCGTGGACGCCAGCTTAGGCGTTTCTTCAAAGGAGCATTACTGAACTCCGGGAGGCCGATCCGAACAGGGTCCGGTAGGGGGACATCTTCTATATAAACCATTCGGAAGGCCAGTCTTCGGACGTCTTCTTAGGGGTTCCAGATAGATATCCGGTCCCGGCGATGCGCCATAGTTCGGCTCCGCCCACTTGATATATCGACCCCTCTTGAGAATGGGGTACGAGGCAGAACAACCTCTTCCATAGCGCGAAATGAGCCTCGATGCCCAAAAACAGCTCGCAAAGGGCCACGAAACCCGCAATATGCATAATGGAGGCATGAGTAAGGTTGTGCAACTGGAGGCCATAGAACTCCAGGAGCCCCCGGAGAAACGGATGAATTGGAAATCCGAGCCCTCTTATTAAATAAGGGACAAGGCATACCCTCTCTTCTCGGGAGGGACTAGGGACGCTCTCCGCTTGTTTTCCGCCTTTATAGGTGGCGAGTCCGGCTCGAACCGGAACCATGAAGGCTGGGGGAAGAAACCCCTTGGTTTGGAGCGTCACTAACTCGCTGTGCGGGACGAAGCATCTCTCCCAATCTCCAGGCTGAGGACTAGGAGGGCGAGAGGAGGAGCCGCGCCGACTGTCCACGATGGAATGGGTTTCTGTCAGATGCGCTCCGATGAAAGCTCGCGAAAGGAAGGTGGTGTGATTCGGATCTAGATCCTCGTCTCTTATATAGGCAGCTCATTTGCGCATCTAGGGGGGTAAATGTAAAAATACCCTGGCTTTTCGCATTCATTCAACGCGTGGAAGATGGCCATTATTGGGCGTGGAAGCCAAGGAGCGCGATATTTACAAGAAACCGGACACTATTCAACAAGTACATAGGAGTTGGAGAAGAACCCGCCTTGCAATACCGAAGACAATCTACGCGCCGGACAAGTCATCATTGAAGCCTGGTTTGGGGGCTACTGAGGGAGTCCTGGATTAGGGGGTGTTCGGATAGCCGGACATAAGATTGAAGACTTCGTCCCGTGTCCGGATGGAACTTTCCTTGGCGTGGAAGGAAAGGTTGGCGATACGGATATGTAGATCTCCTACCATTGTAACCGACTCTGTGTAACCCTAACCCAATTCAGTGCCTATATAAACCGGAGGGTTTTAGTCCGTAGGACGAACAACAATCATACCATAGGCTAGCTTCTAGGGTTTAGCCTCTCTGATCTCGTGGTAGATCTACTCTTGTACTACCCATATCATCAATATTAATCAAGCAGGAGTAGGGTTTTACCTCCATCGAGAGGGCCCGAACCTGGGTAAAAACATCGTGTCCCTTGTCTCCTGTTACCATCCGCCTAGACGCACAGTTCGGGACCCCCTACGCGAGATCCGCCGGTTTTGATACCGACAATATTCTTCTCCTGCATCGTCGTCCATACCGTCGATGTCTTCGGAGTCGAAGTTCAGTACCTCGGTTAAGTCATCGACTATGGCAATGAAGTGGATGGTGGGTGGTCAAAGAATTCCTTCATCGCCTGCTTCCCACTCGAGCCGGACGTAGTTCGGCCAAGAGCCTCCTGACAAAGAGAGGGATTTCAATGAGTTGAGCATGTCGCCGAAGGGCGAGTGCTGGAAGATATCCGCAGCAGTGAACTCCATTACCGGAGCCCAACCTGGCTCGACTGGATCGGGAGTGTGCGGACCGGAACCAACGTCCGGATACGAATCCGGGGGTCCGGATTCACAGGCCACTACAGGGGTAAGGCCCATGTTCGGCTCTACCGCCGCTGAGTGCGCGACCGGCGGGGCAGGGTCCATCCCTCCGTCCTTAGACGGCGCTGCCTGCTCCGGATCTAGGTCCGGGGATACTACGGGGGCGATACCCCGAGCTTCGCCCGATGGCAGGTCTAAGCCGTGCTCGTCGCGACTGTCCGGTGCTCCTGGCATAGGCCCAAATCCATCGAAGATCAAGTCTCCGCGGATGTCCGTCGTGTAGTTCTGGTTTCCGAACCTGACCTGGTGGCCAGGGGCGTAGCTGTCGATCTGCTCCAGATGACCAAGCGAATTGGCCCGCAGCATCAAGCCGCTGAACATGAAGATCTGTCCGGGGAGGAAAGTCTCGCCCTGGACAGCGTCGTTGATGATGATCGAAGGAGCCATCGAGCCTGACGGTGACGACACAGAGGAACTCTTAATGAAAGCACCAATGTCGGTGTCAAAACCGGCGGATCTCGAGTAGGGGGTCCCGATCTGTGCATCAAGGCTGATGGTAACAAGAAGTAAGGGACACAGGTGTTTACCCAGGTTCGGGCCCTCCCGATGAAGGTAAAACCCTACTTCCTGCTTGATTAATATTGATGATATGGGTAGTACAAGAGTAGATCTACCACGAGATCGTAGAGGCTAAACCCTAAGAGCTAGCCTATGATGGTATGATTGTGATTGTGATCGGACTTCTAAGGACCAACCTCTCCGGTTTATATAGGCACCGGAGAGGGCTAGGGTTTACATGGAGTCGGTTACAAGGAAGGAAATATAATATCCGGATCGCCAAGCTTGCCTTCCACGCCAAGGAAAGTCCCATCCGGACACGGGCCGAAGTCTTGAGTCTTGTATCTTCACGCTTGAATAGTCCGGACGTTGTACACAGTCCGGATACCCCCTAATCTAGGACTCCCTCAATAGGACCATTAAGAAAAGCACTTTTAACATCCATTTGTTGCAACTTAAAGTTGTGATGAGAAGCATAAGGAATCAACAAACGAATGGATTCAGGGCGAGCAATTGGAGCAAAGGTTTCACCGTAGTCGATACCCTCGACTTGGGAGTAGCCTTGTGCCACCAATCTTACCTTGTTGCAAATGATGGTCCCATGAGCATCTTGCTTGTTCTTGAATATCCACTTTGTTCCAATGACATTGTGGTTCCCCGTTGGCCTTGGCACCAATCTCCACACCTTGTTGTACTCGAAGTTGTTGAGTTCTTCATGCATGGCATTAAGCCAATCCAGATCTTCGAGCGCCTCATATACCTTTTTGGGGTTCAACACAAGAGACAAACACGTGATGTTTAAAATAGATTGCCAATTGTCTACGAGTGCTTACCCCCTTTTGAATGCTTCCAAGCACATTCTTCATGAGATGACCCTTGGTGGAGAGCTTGGAAGCAATCTTGGCGGCACGACGCTCCAATTCCTCCTCGGGGGTGAGTCGAGGAGCGGTCACTTGATCATCTTGAGCTTATTCTTGATCTCGAGGAATCTCTTGATCTTGAACTTGCTCGGAGGAGAGAACTTGACCGTGGGCATCACTGGATGTTACAACACCATCTTGGGATTGTTCTTGCCCTTGGTCTTGTTCTTGAGGTTAAAGGCCTTCACTTTTTTCTTCGGAAGCAAGTGGGCCTTAGGTTGGTGATGGCTCCACTTGAGTGGAGCATTATCCTTCTCCTTCAGCCACAAGGGGTTCCTCAATGGGTAGGATAAAACCAACACCCATTCTTCTTATGGCTTGAGGAGAAATTTCATCACCTACATCACAAGTGCCACTTTGCTCCACTTGGGAGCAGTTATTCTCATCAAACTCCACGTTACACGTCTCCTAAATAAGCCCCGTGGACTTATTGAGGACACGGTAAGCATGAGAGTTTGTAGCATAACCAACAAATATGCCCTCATAAGCTCTAGCCTCAAATTTAGAGAAACGAACACCTTTCTTGAGAATGAAACACTTACACCCGAACACCCGAAAGTACTTGAGGTTGGGCTTGTTACCGGTGAGTATATCATATGGAGTCTTGTTCAAGCCTTTGAGGAGATAGAGACGATTTGATGCATGTCACGCGGTGTTGATTGCTTCGGCCCAAAAGTTGTATGGAGACTTGAACTCCGCCATCATGGTCCTTGCCGCATCCATCAACGTCCGGTTCTTCCTCTCCGCAACACCATTTTGTCGAGGGGTGTACGGTGCGGAATATTGATGCTTGATCCCCTCATCACTAAGAAACTCATCCAAGGTGTAGTTCTTAAACTCGGTGCCGTTGTCACTTCTTATTGTCAAGATCTTTGCATTGTGTTGACGTTGGGTTTCATTAGCAAAGTCAATGAAGGTTTGTTGGGTCTCGCTCTTCCTCTTGAAGAAATATACCCAAGTGTATCTTGAAATAATCATCCACAATCACCAAGCAATACTTTCTACCCCCAAGACTATCAAAGGATGGAGGCCCAAAGAGATCCATATGAAGGAGCTCCAAAGGCCTCTTCGAGTAAATGATAGTCGTGGGAGGGTGAGCCTTTTCATGTAGCTTTCCTTCGATACAAGCACTGCAAGCATGATCTTTAGCAAAACTAACATTCGTTAGTCCACGGACATGGTCCCCCTTGAGAAGACTTTGCAAAGATCTCATATTGACATGGGCTAGACGGTGATGCCAAAGCCATCCCACATCAACTTTAGCCATTAGGCATGTCGCGGTCTTAGTGGGTCACTTCGAAAAGTTAATCACATAGAGACCGTTCTCGACATGCCCAACAAAGGCTACTTTAAGAGTCTTTCTCCATAAGAGGGCCATGGTATCAATATCAAAGAAGGTGGCAAAGCCCATGAGTGCAATTTGATGAATGGAAAGTAAATTTTATGCAAGGGACTCAACAAGCATGACCTTCTCGATCGTGAGATCATGAGAAACGACAACCTTGCCGAGTCCCAATACCTTGGACGATGAGGCAACACCCCACTCGACATTGGTGGGCATAGATGGAATCTTGTGCATGTCCACCACCAAGTCCTTGCTTCCGGTCATATGATTTGTAGCTCCACTATCGAGCAACCATGATCCCCCATCGGAAGCAAACACCTACAAGAGATCAATGCTTGGATTTAGGTACCCATTTTGTAATGGGTCCTTTGATGTTAGTGACAAGGGTCTTAGGAACCCAAATAGACCATTCAATGTACTCATAAGGAGAACCAACAAATTTGGCATAAACATGCCCATCACTAGCATGGCACAACACATAAGAAGGGTTAAAGTCGCCGGCTTTGTTGGAAGGGGTGGCATTGCTTTTCTTGGCACCACCACCCTTCACATTATTCTTCTTCTCCTTGGAAGCACCCTCTCCCTCCTTCACAAAGGTTTGCTTGAGAGGGGGAGGTCGTTTGGTCTTGTCATTCTTCTTCTTGTTCTTCGGCATGGGTGCGAACCCAATCCCTTCCTTGGCCACAACTTCCTCTTGATTGCTCGAAAGGTTGTTGAGGTTCTTCTCACCTTGTATGCACGACACAAGGCCTTTCTCAACTTGCATCTTCAACTTGGCATTCTCCTCAATAAGATGCACATGCTCACAACATGGGTTAGTAGCATTTGCATTATCAATCAAAACCATATGAGGAAAGGTGGCTTTCTCCTTAGTTAGCTTCACTTGGAGTTGATTGTGAGACTCTTTAAGACTAGCATGAATCCCTTTCAAGGCTTTATGGGCCTTGTCAAGTATATCAAACTCTTCCTTGAGTCTAGTAAGGTCAACTTCAAGTTTGGCCTTCTCGGAATTTAGCACACGAGATAAGACACAAGCATGATCAAGATCTTTCTTTAATTTAGCATGATCATCGTTGTGTGACTCCTCAAGAGCCAAACGAAGACCACGCTCTTCCTCAAGAGCATTAGAGAGATCCGGTATCTCATCGGCATAATCACGACTATGCCCCTCCATCTTAGAGATGGTTTCTTCGTGAGCCTCGATGGTGTCATTGGCTTCACCAAGTTTTTCCAAGAGAGCAACAAAGTGCTTCTTGGACTTACCCTTGAGCTTACTCATAAAGGAATCAAACTCATTTTCTTCTCATTAGGCTCCACATTTTCATCAACGCAATCCGTCAAGGAAGGATTAGTAATGATGGTAGTTTTGATGTTGGGGGTTACCTTGTTGGTTTCTTTAGCCATGAGGCACTTGGCGATGATGTTCTCATTGGGTGAGTCGAAGAGGGATACCCGAGGAGTTGTTGCAATGGCCACGGAGGCCATAGCAACTGAGTCACCGCCTTCATCGACATCATCATCCTCATTGTACTCTTCTTGTGCAACCAACCCCTTGGGAGGAGTTCTCTTGGTGAAGTTGCTCTTGTTAGGGAAAGACTTAGCTTTGTCCTTTCGAATGAGCTTGCCACCATTGTGTTCTCTCTTCTCATAAGGACATTCTGCAACAAAATGGCTCACATTGCCACAATTATAGCAAGTCCTCACGCGTTGATTGACCTTGTTACCACTTGAGTTGTTCTTGTTGAAGTTGGGCCTTGAGTTCTTCTTACTCCAAAATTGCCATGAAGCGAGAGCCATGTGCTCATGATAATCATACTTTGTATCTTCGGGGTTGCTCTCCTCTTCTTCCTCTTCTTCTTCTTCTTCCACACTAACCTTGGCCTTTAATGCAAGGTTGGGCTTCTTTGCTCTTTGAGAACGTAGCACCGCATCGTCGGCGGTCTTGTCCAGGATGCTCATAGCCACAAACTCATCCAGTACTTCACTTGAGGACAAAGTGTGGAAGTCCGGCCTTTGACGAATGACGGAGGACATGGCCTTGTGGTAAGGCATCATTGCCTTGAGGAATTTGTGCTTGATCCAATTGTCATCCGTGTCCTTGCTCCCATGATCTTGGAGTGAGACCGCGAGTTTGGTTACTCTCCGATAAATCTCACTAGGTTCTTCATCTTCTTTCATTGCAAACTCATCGGCTTCATCTTGCACCACTTCATAGTTGGAGCGTTGAATGCTTGCGCTACCCCGGTAGAGGGAGACAACACAATGCCATGCATCTTTGGCCAAGGCGAAGGGCCGAAGATGGGGGAGATCTTCGGGTGGAATTGCATCTTGGATGATGAAGAGAGCATTCTCATTGAATTGATTATCCGCGGCTTCTCTAGGGGTGAAGTTGCTTGGGTCATGCGGATAGAAACCTTCTTCAATGATTCTCCAAAGATTAGTATTCACATGATTTAAATGACGCTTAAAGCGATAAACCCAAGAATCAAAGTCCTCATTTTTCACAATCTTAGGGGGGGGGGGGGGCTGGCATGATTCAAATGAGTAGAAGGGATCGGTCCACCATAAACAAGTGGAGGTTCCACATGGGCCAAGATGCCAGTGCCATTCTTACCACTAGAAGAAGGAGCTTTTCACTAGTAGCTTCCCCCTTGTCGGAGTTAGCATCCGTCACCTTGTTAGTGGGATCACCCACTTTCAACGGTGCGGTGGATAGTTTAAGCCCTTCAATGAATTTATTAAACATGCTTACAACCTCGGTCGTCATGGAGGTATTCAATGTGTCCAAAGCCACATTGAATTCCTCACGAGAGACCGAGGTTCCCCCATCGCCCGTAGACGAGACCGGATTTGCACCGGAGTGCTCCTCCACACCGTCTATGGTGTCAACCATACTCTTCGAATGACAAAGTCATTAATAAAGAGGCGAGGCTTTGATACCAATTGAAAGGATCGATATAGTTGATTAGAGGGGGGTGAATAGGCAACTAAATTTTTTTAGCCTTTTCTTTCTCAAATTAAACTTTGCATCAAAGTAGGTTGTCTAGATATGCAACTAGGTGAGCAGCCTATATGATGCAACAACAACAAGCACACAAGCAAGCAAGAGATGCAACACAATATAAGCTTGCACAAGTAAAGGTACGAAATAACCAAGAGTGGAGCCGGCGAAGACGAGCATGTGTTACCGAAGTTCCTTCCCTTTGAGGGGAAGTACATCTCCGTTGGAGCGGTGTGGGGGCACAATGCTCCCCAAGAAGCCACTAGGGCCACCATATTCTCCTCACGCCCTCACACAATGCGAGATGCCGTGATTCCACTATTGGTGCCATTGGAGGCGGCGACCGAACCTTTACAAACAAGGTTGGGGCAATATCCACAACTTAATTGGAGGCTCCCAACGACACCACGGAGCTTCACTACGATGGACTATGGCTCCGAGGTGACCTCAACCATCTAGGGTGCTCAAACAACCAAGAGTAACAAGATCCGCAAGGGATTAGTGGGGGAATCAAATTTCTCTTGGTGGAAGTGTAGATCCGGGCCTTCTCAACCAATCCCTAGAAAATCAACAAGTTTGATTGGCTAGGGAGAGAGATCGGGCGAAAATGGAGCTTGGAGCAACAATAGAGTTTTGGGATGGAAGATGTAAGTCTTCTTGGAGAAGAAGACCCCTTTATATAGTGGGGGGACACATCCAACCGTTATGCAGCCCGCATCTGGGCGATACTACCGTTGCTGGAGCGGTAGTACCGCTGCCACAGTGGTACTACCGCTATGGAAGGCAGGCATAGGGCACCCATGGCTGAGGGAAGAGGAGTACGCACTAGGGCAATACTACCGCCTCGAGAGCGGTACTACTGTTGATAGGCGGTACTGCCGCTACCTACAGCTGCTAGAAAAACAGGGGAGGGCAGCGACCTGAGCGACTGTGGAACGGAAGTAGGAGCGGTACTACCACCGATAGGCACTACCGCGCCCTACTACCGTCCCTACTGCCACCCCCCTGCGTGGCCTTTTACCAAAACCCGACTCGAAAAAGTCGAGACCACAGCAGGGGCGGTAGTGCTAGCGGCACTAACAAGCGGTACTACCGCCAATAGGCGGTACTACCGCCCTGGCCGCGGTACTACCGCTTAGCACAAGGCATCCCTTGTTTTTCAGAACACGGAAACTCCAACAGGCCGGAAGACAGCGTGGGTGCAAGGAAAAAGTGTGCATGATGATTCCACCCATACTCTTCCGAAACGGATCCCCTCTTGATAGTACGGTTATCCCTACGACTCAATTCCACCGAAAAGAAACGAAGGAAAATAATCCGTCCAAAGTGAAGACCTCGAGGGGTAACAATCGCAAAGTGCCCTTATATTAGATCACCTGAAACACTTAGTGCAGATGATTAGTCCGCAAACATAATATGCCCTTACAGTCACTCATTTAAACCTATAAGGAGGCTAGCCGACTTGCCTATACGGAGCTCCCCCGATTGGGCCTTCATTGACCGTCGGATATGTCTTCCTGTCGCGTTTGAACCGTTAGATCTACATCAATGGCAATTCTATTTTTACCACATGGTGCTTTTCTTGTCCAATGACTGGTGGGCTCGTCGCAGACATGTATTGGCGGGGTGAGACGCTCCCATGTGCGAAATGATTTGTCCAGTCACCTCCTCCCGCAGGCATCCAGTCACCTCCTCCCGGACGCACCCAGTCACCACTCCTCCCGCACAATCCACTCCTCCTGCACGAACCCTAGCCTCCTCCACACTCGCTCCATCCTCCCGCATCTCGTCTAACCCTCCTCATCCCGATTCCCATGAATCTGAGGCATGCGGGCATGGATACGAACTTCCCTGGTGGCGGCGACGACTACTGCAGGCAAAGGGAAACGAGGGCGGCGTTTGATTTGATCTACAAGAGGGAGATAGAGAATATGAGAGGGAGAGGGAGAAGGAAGGAGAATAGGGAGAAAGGGGGAGAAACAGGACAGCGAGGCGCTGTGTCGGACGGGAGAGAGTCGGCAGCCGGTGCCGGCGAGGTCGAGCACGACCTGGCAGTTGGTGGTGGCTCGATCTGCTCCTTGATCAAGACAGATGAGGAGGCTCTCAAGCTCGTCTTCTAACCTGCAGGAGGTTGTACAAGCTGCGGGAGCGCCAGTGAAGATCACGGGCGCATCTTGGTTGAGCTACATTGAGCGCATATGATTCAAACACATAAAGGTGAGCTTCAGTGGACGCCCAATCTTTTTATTGCTTTGAATAGTGTTGTCATGCAGTGGAAGGCAGCATGTGCTTTATATGTGGAGTTGGTGTTGAGCCTAGCGGTAGTAGAGAGGGAAGGTGCCCGTCGCTTGTTCTTGAGAGTTGATTCTTATCTTTTTATTGAAAGTGAAGGAATTTATTAGATTGATTCTTCTTTTTCTGTTGTGTTTTGTTCTACTGATATGTGGCAAGAAACAAAGAAATCTTCCTTGAATTATAGAATGTATTGTGAGAAAATTATGTAAATGGATTGAGGACTGCATATATATGTATGTGATAACCCATAAGTATAGAATATCGCAACAGTTTTGAAGGGTAGAGTATTCAACCCAAATTTATTGATTCGACACAAGGGGAGCCAAAGAATATTTGCAAATATTAGCAGCTAAGTTGTCAATTCTACCATACTTGGAGACTAAATATCTGCAGCAGAGTGATCAGTAGCACATTAATATCATTATTTGATAGCGGTGGTAGCGATAGAAATAGTAAAGGTAACAGTAGCAGCAATAGTTGTGTAGTAATTGTGACAGTAGCAGGAATTACAGTAGTAAATTAGCAAAGATCAATATGTGAAAAGCTCATAGGCATTAGATCGGCGATGGATAATTATGTTGGATGGCATTCATCATGTAACAATTATAACGTAGGGCGACACAGAACTAGGTCCAATTGATCAATGTAATGTAGGCATGTATTTCATATATAGTCATATGTGCTTGCGATAAGAACTTGCATGACATCTTTTGTCCTACCCTCCCGTGGTAGCGGGGTCCATAAGGAAACTAAGGGATATTAAGGCCTCTAGAGAACCAAAACAAAGCACTAACACATAGTGAATACATGAACTCCTCAAACTAGGGTAATCACCAGAAAGAATCCCAATTATTGTCACCTTGGGGTATGCGGATTATAACACGTAATAGGTGCACATAACTTGCAAGATAGGATCAAGAACACAAATATATTCATGAAAACATAAAGGGTTCAGATCTGAAATCCTGGCACTCGGGCCATAGTGAAAAGCATTAACTATGGCAAAGTCATAGCAACATCATTCTCAGAATATAGTGGATACTAGGGATCAAGCCCTAACAAAACTAACTCGATTACATGATAAATCTCATCCAACCCATTGATATGTCTCCAACGTATCTATAATTTTTTATTGTTCCATGCTATTATATTATCTGTTTTGGATGTTTTATACGCATTAATATGCTATTTTATATTATTTTGGGACTAACCTATTAACCTAGAGCCCCATGCCAGTTTCTGTTTTTTTCCTTGTTTTTGACTTTTATAGAGAAGGAATACCAAACGAAGTCCAAACGGAATAAAACTTTCGTGATGATTTTTTTGGACCAGAAGACATCCACGTAGCTTGGAGAGGGGGGCAGAGGAGTCCAGAAGAGCCCATAAGCCCTCAAGCCGTGCCCTAGGGGGGCCCCTGGCTTGTGGACCCCTCGGGAGTCCCCCAACCCTAATCTTTGCAGTATGAATTCCCAAATATTCCCAAACCATCAGAAGCGTCCACCAAAATACTTTTCCTCCGCCACAAGCCTCTGTTCCCGTGAGATCCCATCTTGGGGCCTTTTCTGGCAATCTGCAGGAGGGGGATTCGATCACGGAGGGCCTCTACATCAACCTTGCTGCCCTTCCGATGATGTTTGAGTAGTTTGCCACAGACCTATGGGTCCATAGCTAGTAGCTAGATGACTTCTTCTCTCTCTTTGACCTTCAATACAATGTTCTCCTCAGTGTTCTTGGAGATCTATTCGATGTAATACTTTTTTGCCGTTTGTTTGCTGAGATCCGATGAATTGTGAATTTATGATCAGATTATCTATGAATATTATTTGAGTCTTCTCTGAACTCTTTTATGCATGATTAATATATCTTTGCATTTCTCTTCGAACTATCAGTTTGGTTTGGCCAACTAGATTAGTTTTTCTTGCAATGGGAGATGTGCTTAGTTTTGGGTTCAATCTTGCGGTGTCCTCACCTAGTGACAGAAGGGGTAGCGAGGCATGTATTGTATTGTTGCCATCAAGGATAAAAGATGGGGTTTATATCATATTGCTTGATTTTATCCCTCTACATCATGTCATCTTACTTAAGGCGTTACTCCGTTCTTATGAACTTAATACTCTAGATGCATGCTGGATAGCGGTCGATGTGTGGAGTAATAGTAGTAGATGCAGGCAGGAGTCTGTCTACTTGTCACAGACGTGATGCCTATATCCATGATCATTGCCTTAGATATCGTCATAACTTTGCACTTTTCTATCAATTTCTCAACAGTAATTTGTTTACCCACCGTATGCTATCTTCAAGAGAGAAGCCTCTAGTGAAACCTATGGCCCCTGGGTCTATTTTCCATCATATATTTTCAGATCTATAAAAAAACAAAAAATACCTTGCTACACTTTATTTATATTTACTTTAGTTTGCTCTTTTATTTATCTTTTATACCTATCTCTATTAGATCTCACTCTTGTTCATGACAGTGAAGGGATTGACAACCCCTTTTTTGCGTTGTGTGCAAGTATTTGTAAGTTTGTGCTGGTGCATAGATTGGAGACTTGCTTGTGCCTCCTACTGGATTGATACCTTGGTTCTTAACTAAGGGAAATACTTATCTCTACTTTGGTGCATCACTCTTTCCTCTTCAAGGGAAAAACCAACGCAAGCTCAAGAAGTAGCACCCATCACTATCCACCAAGCCTATGAAGAAATTAATCACTCCCGGCGATGAGCATCATGAAATTGGTGATGGAGGATGGTTGATGATGATGATGACGTATGATCCCCCTGTCCGGAGCCTCGAACGGATTCTAGATCTAGCCTCCCGATGAAGAATAGGAGCTGGCGGCGGCTCCGTATCGTAAAACATGGTGAAAATTACTCTATTTTTTTCTCGGGAATTATGAATTTATAGTGCTGAGATTAGGGTCAACGGAGCCTTGTGGGCTCCATGAGCCACCAGGGCGCGCTCGGGGGGGTTGGCACGCCCTGGTGCCTCATGGGAAGCAAGTGGGCCCCCTCCAATGTGTCTTTGATCCAGTATTTTTATTTATTCCATAAAAAATCTCCAAAAAGTTTTGTCCAATTCTGAGAACTTTTATTTCTGCACAAAAAACAACCCATGGTAGTTTTGTTGAAAACAACATCAATCCAGATTAGTTTCATTCAAATCATGCAAATTAGAGTCCAAAACAAGAGCAAAAGTGTTTGGAGAAGTAGATACTATGGAGACCTATCGGTATGATGCAACGTTTTTGCATCCAGAGATTGGATTACACATTCCTCATGTTTTTATGGAATAGTACACCTATTTCTTTTGATTAATTTAGAGCGAGGTAGGTCTAAAGGCTGCCGATTCAGGGCTCAACTCGAGCAAATCTTGAATTCTTGATTTTTTGGTCGATGTAACATCTAAGACTAATCAACTTCTCTAGCCAGTTATGTTCTGTAATTTCAGAATATATATTGTCATGTGCTTGCTTTAGCTTTCAGTGTCCGGATGACTATATGAACAAGACTCTCCAGGTCTTGCATCATCAACTACAACCAACTTCCCTGTTTAATTGTTCGCGTGAGCCTTCTGATCCATCAGGTATAGTTGTGCTTCACCTGCCTTCCGTTGACAATCATCTTTCTATTGCATACTATGTGGTTGGATGTTGGCTAAACTACTATTGGCTTATAAACAAACAATTTTTAATATAATGTTTTCTTATTGCTTTTGGAATAAGTTGCATGTGTTTCCTAATAGAAAATGTTCTCTTCTTGATTTTGGTAGAAGCCTTTTGACCTTATTATTCATGCAGGTTTGATGATACTAAACTTATCAGTTTTTTGCTACAAACTTAAACAATTCCTTCGTACTTGCATACCATGGAGATGGGCAGTGAGCTGTCAAAAACCGTATGCAGCTGACCATCTCAATCGTCGTCTAAACATATCACGATCTTTACTTTTTGTTTTTCCTAGCAAAGGTCAAATTGCTTCTTGTTTTCAAAAAGAAAATTTTGATGTCTGAAGTTTGTGCCTTCCGTTTTGGCCAATGACAGGGAGATGTTGGTTTTTCATTTCTCATTCATCCATCCATCCATAATGTGCTTATTAATAGTGCCTCTACAATGAATCTTCTATATTGTACAAGGAAAACTAAATGTGCCTCTTCATAAAATTAACAGGTCATGAGTGACTAAATTGTTGTTCATGATTCTAAGGGAAAGGATATTGAACTGCAACTTCTACCTTGATGACCCAAAAGTATAGGGGATTTATCGTAGTCCTTTTGATAAGTAAGAGTGTCGAACCCAATGAGGAGCAGACGAAAACGACAAGCGGTTTTCAGCAAGGTATTTTCTGCAAGAACTGAAATTATCGGCAACGAGTAGTTCGATAGCAAGATATTTTGTAACCAGTGACAAGTTGCAATAGTAACTAAGGTGCAACAAGGTAGCCCAATTCTTTTCGTAGCAAAGGACACATGAGAATTTCATCTAGTCACTTTCATCATTTTTGTTTAATTCACGTTCGCTACTTTGATAAGTTGATATGTGGGTGGACCAGTGCTTGGGTGCTGTTCTTACTTGAACAAGCATCCCTCTTATGATTAACCCCTCTCGCAAGCATCCACAGCTACAAAATAAGAATTAAGATAAGTCTAATCATACATTTAACATATAGATCCAAATCATCACCTTACTGAATAACACATTAACTAGGGTTTAAACTTCTGTCACTCTAGCAACCCATCATCTAATTACTACTCCACAATGCATTCCCTTAGGCCCAAAGATGGTGAAGTGTCATGTAGTCGACGTTCACATAACACCAATAAGGTAATCAACAACATACATATCATCAAAATATCACGAATACCAAATTCACATGATTACATATGACAAGACTTCTCCCGTGTCCTCAAGAACAAAAGTAACTACGCACACATCATGTTCATGTCCATGATCAGAGGGGTATTGGATAGCACAATACATCTGAACATATGATCTTGCACCAAATAAACCAACTATCATCAACTACAAGATGTAATCAACACTACTAGCAACCCAAAGGTACCAATCTGAGGCTCTGATACAAAGATTGAATACAAGAGATGAACTAGGGTTTGAGATGAGATGGTGCCAGTGAAGATGTTGATGAAGATTCATCCTCCCACGATGAGAGGGTTGTTGGTGATGACGATGACTTCGATTTCCCCCTCCCGGAGGGAAGTGTCCCCAGCGGAATCACTCCACCAGAGAGAAAAAGTACTCCTGCCCAAGTTTCGCCTCGAGACGGCGGCCTTCGTCTTGAAAGTCCTCTCCATTTTTTTAGGGCAAATGGTTTTATATACCAGAAGATGGGCACCCGAGGTTGTCCAGGGGCCCCACAAGCCACCAGGGCGTGCCTGGGGGGGTGAGCGCACCCTGGTGCCTTGTGGACACCTCGGTGCCTCCCTCTGGTACTTCTCTCCAATATTTTTTACTTATTCCAAAATAAATCTCTGTAAAATTTCAGCTCATTTGGAGATGTGCATAATAGATATCTATAACATAGCTTTTTCAGGTCCAGAATTCCAGCTGCCGGCAATCTCCCTCTTTATGTAAATCTTGCATATTAAGAGATAAAAGGCATTAGTATTGCTCTATAAAGTGTTATATTGATTGAAAACACTATAAATAATAGTAGGAAATCATGATGCAAAATGGACGTATCAACTCCCCCAAGCTTAGACCTCGCTTTTCCTCAACCGAAAGCCGATATCGATAATCATGTCCACATGTTTAGAGAGGTGTCGATAAAAGCAAAATACGGACATAGTAGCATCATGATCATTATTATAATAGCAATATTTATTATCATAAAACTTCTCATGAGCAAGTAATAATTCTTCACAACAACGAAGTATAAAGCATAAACTTTCTTGACAAGTAACAAACTATGTTCTCAGTCAACAATGCAATTGCAATTCGTCATATTTTCAGGAAGCATTTCATGTCGGAGTTTTTTAGCAAGTCCACATATTCAACCATCATTTAATCTTCTATGATTACTAACACTCACAACATATATATGGAGCAAAAAGTTTCATCCAGACACATAGAAAGATAGGGTCTTATAATTTTGCCTACCAACTTATTCACCTCGAGCGGGTGGTGTCAACAATAATAACTCATGATCACTCATATACAACTGGACATAAGTGCCTAGATCTTTCCCCACCACATGATGCTTACAAAAGAGAAAAATAAAAAGGAATAGAGGAGAACACTATTGACTCTTTCATAAAAAGTAAATACATAAAAGTAAAAGATAGGCCCTTCGGAGAGGGAAGCAGAGGTTGTCATGCGTTTTTTGTTTTTGGATGCAAAAAGCTCTTACTGCAAAGGAACGTCACATTATATTACCCCTTGTGATAGCAATCTTTATTTTGCAGTCCGTTGCTTTTATTTCTATACAATCACAAGTTCATACAATGCTTATTTTCTCTTACACTAAAAGATCATAGATATTTAAAAGCAATTATTATTGCTTTATGCATCGATGACAACTTACTTGAAGGATTTTATTCAATCCATAGGTAGGCATAGTGGACTCTCATTACATGAAACTGGCTTTAAGGTTTTTGAATGCACAATTAGTATCTCTACTTGGTGCAGATTTTCGGCTAGCAAAGATATTGGGCAAGCACCACATGTTGGAGGATCTATGACAATATAACTTCTATGTGAATATAAGCAAACATAATTCATTACGTTGTCTTCCTTCTCCAACATCAACAATTTGGCATAAAATACTTAATGGGGGCTCACAATCATGAAAGCTTCCCACGTTGAGAGGAGTGTTGGTGATGACGATGGCTTCGATTTCTCCCTCCTGGAGGGAAGTTTCCCCAGCAGAATTGCTCCACCGAAGAGCAAAAGTGCTCCTGCCCTGGTTCCGCCTCGAGACGGCGGTGGAAAGTTCCAAAAGTGTTATCTCAATTATTTTTTCTAGGGTAAATGGCTTCATATAGAAGAAGGATGTCGACAATGGGCCTCTGTGGGCCCCATAAGCCACCATGGCGCACCCTGGAGGGTAGGGCACGCCCCTGGCTTGTGGGCCCACTGAGGCTCTTCTTTGGTACTTCTTTCTTCCACTATTTTTTATATATTCCAAAATAAACTTCGTATTTTCATGTCATCTTGAGCTCTAGAGAATTGCTATCTCTGATGTAGCTTTTTCAGGTCAGAATTTCAGCTGTCGATAATCTCCCTCTTTTGATGTATCTTGCATATTAAGAGATAAAAGGCACTAGAACAACATCATAATAAGGAATATAACTTTAAAATATAATGAATAACAATAGGAAATCATGATGCAAAATGGACGTACCACTCCTGAGTACTAGATGGTTTATTAGCTTGAGAGGATATCATCATAAATGATTGAGAGGCGTTGAAAATATTTTGAAGGGAGAACCTGGATTGTTTCCAAGTAATCAAAGGAATTTTGAAGAAAACTGAGAAGTCGGAGAAGTTCCAGAGGAACCTAGAATGCGTCTGGAAATAATTCTGGATCTTCCGTGAGTTATCTAAAGGGTGTCCCAAGTGGAGCAGCCCCACGTGGGCCTTTGGGCCTAATAGCGGGCACCCCCTTTGCTTGGTGAACAAGCCCCCTTGATTTGTACAGGGTTGGACAGGGCACACCCCTTGGAGGGTAGCTGGCCTTAGATGGGGCGCCTTCCTTAGGGGTGCCTCCTTTGCCAAGGAGCCCCCTCCCCTCTCCATCTATAAATAGAGGAGGCAGCTCCTCCTTTTGCACACTACACAAAGGGCTCCCTCCTCCTCTCGTTTCTCCATGAAAAGTTTGTCCTCCCGCAAGGCTCCTCCACCAATCCCTAATCTCCAGTGATGCTAAGTTCTAGACAATGAAGATCTCCCAGATCTGTGAATTCATACATGTGCGACCCGGCAGAGATATCGTACTTTCAGTTTGTTCGAGGGAGAAATTTTTCGCTATTTGGAGGATGTAAATCCTAGCTGCGGAAATCTGCTCCAACGATCTTCACCAACTCTTCTTCCGCTGGAACTCTAAGATGGTAATGATCAGATCCAACCCCTTATGCATCTTTCTAGTGATCTTGGGAACTTCATTTGCATGATGATTTTTTGTTTTATTTTCTACCATGTTTCCCAACACTCCGCATCTCGACGGTGTCGGTTGCGGTGGGATCCATGGCTCATCAGTGTAATTTTCTATCGGTATTTGGCCAGTGAGGTTAGGGTTTGCAGTGTTTGTCGACGTGGCAGTGGTGGTAGCTTTCCTTTGCAATTTTTTCCTCCGGCCTCCTCTCTATAGAGTGCCGCAAAGTCCGGCCTGGCATGATTCATGCGAGTTTTTTGGAGGTGGGATCTTCGATCTTGGCTCTTCCGAGGGTGACGGTTTCGGCTGTATCTTCTTCAGGATGTTGGTTTGGCAGTCTGGCCTTGATGACTTTTTGTCTGCTGTGGCAGCACGCCATCATCCTGCTCGGGATGACTAAGATGATCGGCCCGATGGAGCTTGATATATTGTTTTATTATTATTTTCAGGGATGTGTGTACTGTCTGTTTGATTAATATAGATCTATGTCTTTTTTACAAAAATGATAAAATAAAACCTCCTAACTTCTCAAAACAAAATGTAGTCAACAAAGACCCAATGTTTCTGCCTGTACAAGAAACCATCGACGCGTCCATGTCCACTCGATCTTTCTCTCGTTGAGGAAAATGTACTGTGGCCACAACTTGGCATGGTCGTCACCTGTTTTGTCCGCTTTTGTGCACGCTCCGGAAAGTTGCCATGCGGTGAACACCTTTGGCTCTCGAGTGCACATGCACCAAATTCAAAAAATAATATAATAATTGCAATAGAAATTAAAAAATTCCTGAAACTTTTAGGAAACAAAACAAGATCGAGTATTGCACTCCTATAAAAAATTTCATCAAGTAATTACTTTCATGGTGTTCTGGGCAAAGATAAAAACAGTCAACACTGTATACATGTTACTGTTCATACTTTTGGGCCTCAAATTTTATTCTTTTGGCATGAAATTAATGGGGTTTTTCCTTGGCTATTTATTTTTTATACAAGCAGAATAGAAGATCAACGGTATTTCTAGATTTTTTTAGAAATTTCTGACTTTTCCTCAATTGCTAAATTATTTTTTCCATATCATCAGGTGTGGGTGCACCCAGGAGCCAAGGAGTATCTCCGGCGCAGACCCCTATCACCTAAGCATCTCCAGCCGCGCCCCCAATAGCCCCCCCCCCAACGCGATTTTGTAGCGCCGGCAGGCGAAAATCAGCCCAGTCGCGCCCCCAGGAGTCTGTTTTTCGCCAGGTTGGGCGGAAATAACAGCCGGCGCACCGGAGCCGAACCCGGCGCGATGGGGGCGCCTGGGAGCGCCGACACATGCGAAAAGGGGCGTGGGGCCGCTCCATTGGTGAGAGAGGGGCCTTTTCCCGCCGTTTCTTCCCGCTTTCCCCCGACTTCCCTCTCATTCATTTCTCCCGCAATTCTCCTCCTCCTCCCCTCGCAGCCGGCTGCCATGCCACCGAAGAAGTATGTGGTCCCCTGCGCCGCGACGGATACGACTGCCGCCGTTGCCCAGCCGAAGCAGACGAAGCCGAGGGCGCCGCCGTCAAAGCCCCCGGGCATGTCCAACGCCGACTGGAGGGCGGAAGTTCAGCGCCGGGAGGCTGTCACCACCTACCGGCAGAACAGGGCCAACGCCAAGAAGGCCTGGGACAACACAGCGCTCGTGGCTGCGGCGGCGGCGGAGCAGACGGAGCGCTTGGCCGAACAAGCCGAGGCGGCTCGCGTGGGGATGATGAATCCACCCGGCGGCCATGCCGCGTACGCGCCCTAGAGCCAGCAAAGTATCGGCTCTCCGGCCGGCTTCTCGTCGTCGCCCCAACCCTGGGGCTGCACGCTGTCAACGGGCTACGCAGACGGTGACGCGCATGGCGGGTTCAATGCCAACATCACCTTCCCCCATGGTCACCCGGTCCAGCGGACGCCCTCGCCCGCCTTCGCCGGTGTGCAGTACCCTCCCTACACCTACTCATCGCCGGCCTACGCATCCTCCCCGACGCCCCCTCTCCGCCGTGGCGCGCTGCCCTTCTCCCAAGCCTCCACGTCGCATCTCGGTGACACCGACGCGACCGAAGCCGACATGGACGACATCATCACGGCCGGATGGCCGCCGCCGCCGCGTTCCCCGGGTTCACTACCCAGGACGACATGATGGACCTCAATGGCGACATGGACGGCGACCTCGACTACGGCGAGGAGGAGCCGGGGCCAGAGGAGGATGAGGAAGAGGACGAGGAGTCAGTGCCTGCTCCGGTGAGGAAACGGAAGAATAAGAAAGGGCATCCAGGACCGGCAAGCCGCGCATCAAGTGGGCATTCAAGGAGCAGGAGTGTCTCGTCAAAGCGTGGAAAGTCGTCTGCCTCGACCCAATCACCGGCACGAACCAGAGCATCGACACGTATTGGGAGCGCATGAAGGCCGAGTTCGACAAGCGCAAGCTTGTCGACCCCTACTTCAAAGGCGTCTACTGTTGGGGAACGTAGTATTTCAAAAAAATTCCTACGATCACGCAAGATCTATCTAGGAGAAGCATAGCAACGAGCGGGTAGAGTGTGTCCACATACCCTCGTAGACCGAAAGTGGAAGCGTTTAGTAACGCAGTTGATGTAGTCGAACGTCTTCGTGATCCAACTGATCCAAGCACCGAACGTACGGCACCTCCGCATTCAGCACACGTTCAGCTCGATGACGTCCCTCGTACTCTTGATCCAATTCAGGCTGAGGGAGAGTTCCAGTAGCACAACAGCGTGGCGACGATGATGATGAAGTTACCGGCGCAGGGCATCGCCGAAGCACTATGACAATATGACCGAGGTGTGTAACTGTGGAGGGGGGCACCGCACACGGTTAAGAGAAACTTGTGTGTTCTAGGGTGCCCCCTGCCCCCGTATATAAAGGAGGGGAGGGGAGGCAGGCAGGCCCTCCTAGGGCGTGCCAGAAGAGGGGAATCCTACTAGGACTCCAAGTCCTAGTAGGTTTCCACCTAAGGAAGAGGGGGGAGAAGGAAGGAAGAGGGGGGAGGGAAGGAAAGGGGGGCGCCGCCCCCTTCCCCTAGTCCAATTCGGACCAAAGGGGGGGGGGCGGCCAGCCCATCTTGGCCCTTCCTCTCTTCCCACTAAGGCCCATCGAGGCCCATTAGTTCCCCCAGGGGGTTCCGATAACCCCCCGACACTCCGATAATTATCCAGTACCTCTCGGAACTCATCCGGTGTCCAAATAATATCGTCCAGTATATCAACCTTTATGTCTCGACCATTTCGAGACTCCTCGTCATGTCCGTGATCTCATCCAGGACTCCGAACAAACTTCAGTCATCAAATCACACAACTCATAATACAAATCGTCATCGAACGTTAAGCATGCGGACCCTACGGGTTCCAGAACTATGTAGACATGACCGAGACAACTCTATGGTCAATAACCAATAGCGGAACCTGGATGCCCATATTGGCTCCTACATATTCTACGAAGATCTTTGTCATCGGTATGTTACTTGCCCGAGATTCAATCGACAGTATCATCATACCTAGTTCAATCTCGTTACCGGCAAGTCTCTTTACTCATTCTGTAATGCATCATCCCGTAACTAACTGATTAGTTACATTGCTTGCAAGGCTTATAGTGATGTGCATTACCGAGAGGGCCCAAAGATACCTCTCCGACAATCAGAGTGACAAATCCTAATCTCAATCTATGCCAACTCAACAGACACCATCGGAGACACCTGTAGAGCATCTTTATAATCACCCAGTTACATTGTGACGTTTGATAGCACAAAAAGTGTTCCTCCGGTATTTGGGAGTTGCATAATCTCATAGTCATAGGAACATGTAGAAGTCATGAAGAAAGCAATAGCAATATACTAAACGATCAAGTGCTAAGCTAACAGAATGGGTCTTGTCCATCACATCATTCTCTAATGATGTGATCCCGTTAATCAAATGATAACTCATGTCTATGGCTAGGAAACTTAACCATCTTTGATTCAACGAGCTAGTCAAGTAGAGGCATACTAGTGACACTCTGTTTGTCTATGTATTGACACATGTACTAAGTTTCCGGTTAATATATTTCTAGCATGAATAATAAACATTTATCATGATATAAGGAAATATAAATAACAACTTTATTATTGCCTCTAGGGCATATTTCTTCAGTCTCCCACTTGCCCTAGAGTCAATAATCTAGTTCACATCGCCATGTGATTTAACACCAATAGTTCACACACCATGTGATTAGTTCACATTGCCATGTGACTAATACCCAAAGGGTTTTACTAGAGTCAATAATCTAGTACACATTGCTATGTGAGTAACACCCAAAGAGTACTAAGGTGTGATCATGTTTTTCTTGTGAAAGAAGCTTCGTCAATGGATCTGTCACATTCAGAGCCGTATATATTTTGCAAATTTTCTATGTCTACAATGCTCTACATGGAGCTACTCTAGCTAATTGCTCCCACTTTCAATATGTATCCAGATTGAGACTCAGAGGCATCCGGATCGGTGTAAAAGCTTGCATCGGCGTAACTCTTTACGAAGAACTCTTTATCACCTCCATAACCGAGAAATATCTCCTTATACCACTAAGGATAATTTTGACTGCTGTCCAGTGAGCCACTCCTGGATCAATATCGTACCCCCTTGCTAAACTTATGGCAAGGTACACAATAGGTTTGGTACACATCATAGCATACTTTATAGAACCTATGGCTGAGGCATAGGGAATGAGTTTCATTCTCTTTCTATTTTTTGCCGTGGTCGGGTTTCGAGTCTTACTCAACTTCACACCTTGCAACACAGGCAAGAACTCCTTCTTTGACTGTTCCATTTGAAGTACTTCAAAATCTTGTCAAGGTATGTACTCATTGAAAAAAATTATCAAGTGTCTTGATCTATCTCTATAGATCTTGGTGCTCAATATGTAAGCAGCTTCACCGAGGCCTTTCTTTGAAAAACTCCTTTCAAACACTCCTATATGCTTTCCAGAAAATTCTACATCATTTCTGATCAACAATATGTCATTTACATATACTTATCAGAAAGGCTGTAGTGCTCCCACTCACTTTTCTAAAAATACAGGCTTCACCATAAGTCTGTATAAAACCATATGCTTTGATCATACTATCAAAACGTTTATTCCAACTCCGAGAGGCTTGCACCAGTCCATAAATGGATCGCTGGAGCTTGCACACTTTGTTAGCACCTTTAGGATTGACAAAACCTTATGGTTGCATCATATACAACTCTTCTTCCAGAAATCCATTCAGGAATGCAGTTTTTGACATCCATTTGCCAAATTTCATAATCATAAAATGCGGAAATTGCTAACATGATTCGGACAGACTTAAGCATCGCTACGGGTGAGAAAGTATCATCGCAGTCAACTCTTTGAACTTGTCGAAAACCTTTTGCAACAAGTCGAGCTTTCTAGACAGTAACATTACCGTCAGTGTCAATCTTCTTCTTGAAGATCCATTTATTCTCTATGGCTTGCCGGTCATTGGGCAAGTCAATCAAAGTCCACACTTTGTTCTAATACATGGATCCCATCTCAGATTTCATGGCCTCAAGCCATTTATCAGAATCTGGGCTCATCATCGCTTCCCCATAGTTCGCAGGTTCGTCATGTTCTAATAACATGACTTCCAGAACAGGATTACCGTACCACTCTGGTGCGGAACGTACTCTGGTTGACCTACAATGTTTGGTAGTAACTTGATCTGAAGTTATATGATCATCATCATTAGCTTCCTCACTAATTGGTGTAGGAGTCACAGGAACTGATTTCTGTGATGAACTACTTTCTAATAAGGGAGCAGGTACAGCTACCTCATCATGTTCTACTTTCCTCCCACTCACTTCTTTCGAGAGAAACTCCTTCTCTAGAAAGGATCCATTCTTGGCAATAAAGATCTTGCCTTCGGATCTGTGATAGAAGGTGTACCCAACATTTTGGGTATCATATGAAGACGCACTTCTCTGATTTGGGTTCGAGCTTATCAGGTTGAAACTTTTTCACATAAGCATCGCAACCCCAAACTTTAAGAAATGACAGCTTAGGTTTCTTACCAAACCATAGTTCATACGGTGTCGTCTCAATGGATTTTGATGGTGCCCTTCTTAACATGAATGCAGCTGTCTCTAATGCATATGCATAACCCCAAAACGACAGTGGTAAATCGGTAAGAGACATCATAGATCACACCATATCTAATAAAGTGCGGTTACGACGTTCGGACACACCATTATGCTATGGTGTTCCAGGTGGCGTGAGTTGCCAAACTATTCCAAAGTGAAGACCAAAGATCGTGTAGTTCGTATGCTAAAGCTTTTCTAATGTCAAGTATCATTTCCTTAGACCATGAGATTGTGCAACTCCCAGATACCGTAAGAATGCTTTGGGTGTACCAAACGTCACAACGTAACTGGGTGGCTATAAAGGTGCACTACGGGTATCTCTGAAAGTGTCTGTTGGGTTGGCACGAATCGAGACTGGGATTTGTCACTCCGAGTGACGGAGAGGTATCTCTGGGCCCACTCAGTAGGACATCATCATAATGTGCACAATGTGACCAAGGGGTTGATCACGGGATGATGTGTTACAGAACGAGTAAAGAGACTTGCCGGTAACAAGATTCAACAAGGTATCGGGATACCGACGATCGAATCTCGGGCAAGTACTATACCGGTAGACAAAGGGAATTGCATACGGGATTGCTTCAATCCTTGACATCGTGGTTCATCCGATGAGATCATCGTGGAACATGTGGGAGCCAACATGGGTATCCAGATCCCGCTGTTGGTTATTGACCGGAGAACGTCTCGGTCATGTCTGCATGGTTCCCGAACCCGTAGGGTCTACACACTTAAGGTTCGATGACGCTAGGGTTATAGGGAAGGTATGTACGCGGTTAACGAATGTTATTCGGAGTCCCGGATGAGATCCCGGACATCACGAGGAGTTCCGAAATGGTCCGGAGGTGAAGATTGATATATTGGACGAAGAGTTTTGGAGTCCAGAAGTGTTCCGGAGGTACTGGGTGATGACCAGCATGACCGAAAGGTGTTTCGGGAGCTCCGGCAAGTGTTGGGGGCCTTCATGGGCCAAGGGAAGGGGGAAAACCAGCCCACTAAGGGATTGTGCACCCCCCTCACCTATTCCCACGTGACCAGGGGGTTTGGGGCGCCCCATCTAGGGTTCCCACCTCCTGGCTTGGGGGCCAAGTCACCCAAGGGGGAGATCCCATCTGCCCTGGCTGCCGCCCCCCTAGGGGAAACCCTAGGGCGCCTCCCCTCCCCTTTGCCCCTATATATAGTGGAGGTTTTGGGGCTGCCTAACACACGACTCTCTCTCCCAAGGCGCAGCCCTACCTCTCTCCCTCCTCCCTCTCGTAGTGCTTGGCGAAGCCTGCTGGAGTACCTCGCTCCTCCACCACCACCACGCCACCGTGCTGCTGCTGGACGGAGTCTTCCCCAACCTCTCCCTCTCTCCTTCCTGGATCAAGGCATGGGAGACGTCATCGGGCTGCATGTGTGTTGAACGCGGAGGCGCCGTGGTTTGGCGCTTAGATCGGAATCAACCGCGATCTGAATCGCTACGAGTACGACTCCTTCATCCGCGTTCTTGCAACGCTTCCGCTTAGCGATCTACAAGGGTATGTAGATGCACTCCCCTTCCCCTCGTTGCTAGATTACTTCATAGGTTGATCTTGGTGATGCATAGAAAATTTTGCATTTCTGCTACGTTCCCCAACATTGAGCTATTCTCCTCCATCATGTAGGCTAAGTACTTTGTCAGAGGTCTCATAGCTCTTGACTCGGGCATGAGTCTAAAATACCAATTCCAGCTCTGGGAACATCTCATATGCTCTGTGGTGTTCAAAACGTTTTTGAAACCCCGGTTCTAAGCCGTATAGCACGGTGCACTAAACTATCAAGTAGTCATCATACTGAGCTTCGTCAAACGTTCATAACGTTTTTATCTGCTCCTGCAATAGGTCTGTCACCTAGCGGTGCATCAAGGACATAATTCTTCTGTGCAGCAATGAGGATAATCCTCAGATCACGGACCAAGTCCGCATCATTGCTACTATCATATTTCAAATTATTTTTATCTAGGAACGCATTAAAATTCAATGGAACAACAGCACGGGCCATCTATGAGATTGTGCAACTCCCGGATACCGTAAGAATGCTTTGGGTGTACCAAACGTCACAAGGTAACTGGGTGGATATAAAGGTGCACTACGGGTATCTCCGAAAGTGTCTGTTGGGTTGGCACGAATCGAGACTGGGATTTGTCACTCTGTGTGACGGAGAGGTATCTCTGGGCCCACTCGGTAGGACATCATCATAATGTGCACAATGTGACCAAGGGGTTGATCACGGGATGATGTGTTACGGGACGAGTAAAGAGACTTGCCGGTAACGAGATTGAACAAGGTATCGGGATACCGACGATCGAATCTCGGGCAAGTACTATACCGGTAGACAAAGGGAATTGCATACGGGATTGCTTAAATCCTTGACATCGTGGTTCATCCGATGAGATCATCGTGGAACATGTGGGAGCCAACATGGGTATCCAGATCCCGCTATTGGTTATTGACCGGAGAACGTCTCAGTCATGTCTGCATGGTTTCCGAACCCGTAGGGTCCACACACTTAAGGTTCGATGACGCTAGGGTCATAGGGAAGGTATGTACACGGTTACCGAATGTTGTTCGGAGTCCCGGATGAGATCCCGGACATCACGAGGAGTTCTGGAATGGTCCGGAGGTGAAGATTGATATATTGAACGAAGGGGTTTGGAGTCCAGAAGTGTTCCGGAGATACCGGGTGATGACCAGCATGACCGAAAGGTGTTTCGGGAGTCCCGGCAAGTGTTGGGGGGCTTCATGGGCCAAGGGAAGGGGGAAAACTATCCCACTAAGGGGTTGTGCGCCCCCCTCACCTATTCCCACGTGACCAGGGGGTTTGGGGCGCACCATCTAGGGTTCCCACCTCCTGGCTTGGGGGCCAAGTCACCCAATGGGGAGATCCCATCTGCCCTGACCGCCGCCCCCCCTAGGGGAAACCCTAGGGCGCCTCCCCTCCCCTTTGCCCCTATATATAGTGGAGGTTTTGGGGCTGCCTAACACATGAGTCTCTCTGTCCCAAGGTGCAGCCCTACCTCTCTCACTCCTCGTCTCTCGTAGTGCTTGGCGAAGCCCTGTTGGAGTACTGCACTCCTCCACCACCACCACGTCGCCGTGCTGCTGCTGGACGGAGTCTTCCCCAACCTCTCCCTCTCTCCTTGCTGGATCAAGGCATGGGAGACATCACCGGGCTGCATGTGTGTTGAACGCGGAGGCGCCGTGGTTCGGCGCTTAGATCGGAATCAACCGCGATCTGAATCGCTACGAGTACGACTCCTTCATCCGCGTTCTTGCAACGCTTCCGCTTAGCGATTTATAAGGGTATGTAGATGCACTCCCCTTCCCCTCGTTGCTAGATTACTCCATAGATTGATCTTGGTGATGCGTAGAAAATTTTGAATTTCTGCTACGTTCCCCAACAGTGCTATCAGAGCTAGGTCTATGTGTAGTTTCTATGCACGAGTAGAACACAAGTTGTTCTGGGCGTTGATTTTGTTCAATACTCTTACCATTACTAGTCCAATATTGTTTCGACGGTATTGTGGGATGAAGTGGCCCAGACCGACCTTACACGTACACTTACGTGAGACAGGTTCCACTGACTGACATGCACTTGTTGCATAAGGTGGCTAGTGGGTGACAGTCTCTCCCACTTTAGTCAGATCGGATTCGATGAAAAGGGTCCTTATGAAGGGTATATAGCAATTGACATATCATGTTGTGGTTTTTGCGTAGGTAAGAAACGTTCTTGCAAGAAACCCATAGCAGCCACGTAAAACATGCAAACAAGAATTAGAGGACGTCTGACTTGTTTTTGCAGGGTATGTATGTGATGTGATATGGCCAAAAGAATGTGATGAATGATATGTGATGTATGAGATTGATCATGTTCTTGTAATAGGAATCACGACTTGCATGTCGATGAGTATGACAACCGGCAGGAGCCATAGGAGTTGTCTTAATTTATTGTGTGACCTGCGTGTCAATGAACAACGCCATGTAATTACTTTACTTTATTGCTAAACCGTTAGCCATAGTAGTAGAAGTAATAGTTGGCGAGACAACTTCATGGAGACACGATGATGGAGATCATGGTGTCATGCCGGTGACAATGATGATCATGGAGCCCCGAAGATGGAGATCAAAAGGGGCAAAATGATATTGGCCATATCATGTCAATTTTTGATTGCATGTGATGTTTATCATGTTTATGCATCTTCTTTGCTTAGAACGACGGTAGTAAATAAGATGATCCCTCATTAAAATTTCAAGAAAGTGTTCCCCCTAACTGTGCATCACTTCGAAAGTTCGTTGTTTCGAAGCACCACATGATGATCGGGTGTGATAGATTCTAACTTTCACATACAACGGGTGTAAGCCAGATTTACACACGCGAAACACTTACGTTGACTTGACGAGCCTAGCATGTACATACATGGCCTCCGAACACAAGAGACCGAAAGGTCGAGCATGAGTCGTATGGTAGATACAATCAACATGAAGATGTTCACCGATGATGACTAGTCCGTCTCATGTGATGATCGGACACGGCCTAGTTGACTCGGATCATGTAATCACTTAGATGACTAGAGGGATGTCTATCTGAGTGGGAGTTCATAAGATGAATTTAATTATCCTGAACATAGTCAAAAGGTCTTTGGAAATTATGTCGTAAGCCCGCGCTTTAGTTCGACTGTTTAGATATGTTCCTAGAGAAAATTTAGTTGAAAGTTAATAGTAGCGATTATGCGGACTAGGTCCGTAAACTGAGGATTGTCCTCGTTGCTTCGTAGAAGGCTTATGTCCTTAATGCACCGCTCGGTGTGCTGAACCTCGAACGTCGTCTCTGGATGTTGCGAACATCTGACATACACGTTTTGATAACTACGTGATAGTTCAGTAATGTTAAACGGTTTAGAGTTGAGGCACCGAAGACGATTTCGAAACATCGCGAAACATATGAGATGTTTCGAGGGCTGAAATTGGGATTTCACGCTAGTGCCCACGTCAAGAGGTATAAGACCTCCGACGATTTTCTTAGCCTGCAAACTAAGGGAGAAAAGCTCAATCTTTGAGCTTGTGCTCAGAGTGTCTGAGTACAACAATCACTTGAATCGAGTGAGAATTGATCTTCTAGATGAGATAGTGATGTTTCTCCAAAGTAATTGCCACCAAGCTGCTAGAGCTTCGTGATGAACTATAACATATCAGGGATAGATATGATGATCCTTGAAATATTCGCAATGTTTGACACCGCGAAAGTAGAAGTCAAGAAGGAGCATCAATTGTTGATGGTTAGTAGAACCATTAGTTGCAAGAAGGGCAAGGGCAAGAAGGGATACTTCATGAATCAGCAAATCAGTTGCTGCTCTAGTGAAGAAACCCAAGGTTGAACCCAAACCCGAGACTAAGTGCTTCTGTAATAAGGGGAACAGTCACTGGAGCAGAATTACCCTAGATACTTGGTAGATGAGAAGGCTCGCAAGGTCGATAGAAGTATATTGGATATACATTATTATAATGTGTACTTTACTAGTACTCCTAGTAGCACCAGGGTATTGGATACCGGTTCGGTTGCTAAGTGTTAGTAACTCGAAATAAAAGCTACGGAATAAACGGAGACTAATTAAAGGTGAGCTGACGATATGTGTTGGAAGTGTTTCCAAGCTTGATGTGATCAAGCATCGCACGCTCCCTCTACCATCGAGATTGGTGTTAAACCTAAATAATTGTTATTTGGTGTTTGCGTTGAGCGTAGACATGATTGGATTATGTCTATCGCAATACGGTTATTCATTTAAGGAGAATAATGGTTACTCTGTTTATTTGAATAATACCTTCAATGGTCTTACACCTAAAATGAATGGTTTATTGAATCTCGATCGTAGTGATACACTTGTTCATGCCAAAAGATATAAGATAGTGATGATAATACCACATACTTGTGGCACTGCCATTTGAGTCATATTGGTATATATGCATGAAGAAACTCCATGCAGATGGACCGTTTGGACTCACTTGATTTTGAATCACTTGAGACATGCAAATCATACCACATGGGCAAGATGACTGAAAGCCTCATTTTCAGTAAAATGGAACAAGAAAGCAATTTGTTGGAAGTAATACATTTTGATGTGTGCGGTCCAATGAGTGCCGAGGCCCGCAGTGGATACCGTCATGTTCTTACTTCACAGATGATTTGAGTAGATACTGAGTATATTTACTTGATGAAACACAAGTCTGAATTATTGAATGGTTCAAGTAATTTCAGAGTGAAGTTGAAGATCTTCGTGACAAGAGGATAAAATGTCTATGATATGATCATAGAGATGAATATCTGAGTTACGAGTTTTGCACATAATTAAGACATTGTGGAAATTGTTTCACAATTAATACCACTGGAACACCAGTGTGATGGTGTGTCCGAACATCATAGTTGCACCCTATTGGATATGGTGCGTACCATGATGTCTCTTATCGAATTACCAATATCATTCATGGGTTAGGCATTAGAGACAACCGCACTCACTTTAATAGGGCACCACGCAATTCCGTTGAGACGACACCGTATGAACTATGGTTTGGAGAAACCTAAGTTGTCGTTTCTTAAAAGTTTGGGGCTGCGATGCTTATGTGGTAAGGTTTCAGGCTGATAAGCTCGAACGCAAAGCGGATAAATACATCTTCATAGGACACCCAAAATAGTTGGGTATCCCTCCTGTCTCAGATCCGGAAGCAAACGGGATTGTTTCTAGAATCGGGTCCTTTCTCGAGGAAAAGTTTCTCTCGAAAGAATTGAGTGGGAGGAAGATAGAACTTGATGAGGTTGACGAACCCTCACTTCAACCAGAGAATAGTGCAACACAGAAAGATGTTTCTGCGGAACCTACGACTATTGAAGAGGAAACTAATGATAGTGATCATGAAGCTTCGGATCAAGTTGCTATCGAACCTCGTAGGTCGACAAGGATATGTACTACTCCTGAGTGGTACGGTGATCCTGTAATAGAGGTCATGTTGCTGGACAACAATGAACCTACGAGCTATGGAGGAGTAATGGTGGGCCCATATTCCGATAAATGGTTAGAAGCCATGAAATCCGAGATAGGATCCATGTATCAGAACAAAGCATGGACTTTGGTGGACTTGCCCGATGATCGGCAAGCCATTGAGATAAATGGATCTTTAAGAAGAAGATGGACGTGGACGGTAATGTCACCGTCTATGAAGCTCTACTTGTGGCGAAGAGTTTTTTTTCACAAGTTCAAGGAGTTGACTACGATGAGATTTTCTCATCCGTAGCGATGCTTAAGTCCGTCGGAATCATGTTAGCATTAGCTGCATTTATGAAATCTGGCAGATGGATGTCAAAACGAGTTTCCTTACCAGTTTTCGTAAGGAAAGGTTGTATGTGATACAATCAGAAAGGTTTTGTCGATCCTAAGGATGCTAAAAAGGTATGCTAGCTCCAGCGATCCTTCCATGGTCTAGAGGAAGCATCTCGGAGTCCGAATATACGCTTTGATGGAATGATCAAAGATTTTGGGTTTGTACAAAGTTTATGAGAAACTTGTATTTCCAAAGAAGTGAGTGGGAGCACTATAGAATTTCTGATGAGTATATGTTGTTGACTATTGTTGATCAGAAATGATTTAGAATTTCTGGAAAGCATATAGGGTTATTTGAAAAGTGTTTTTCAAGGGAAAACCTGGATTAAGCTACTTGAACATTAAGCATCAAGATCTATAAGGATAGATCAAAACGCTTAATGGTACTTTCAAATGAGCACATACCTTGACATGATCTTGAAGGTGTTCAAGATGGGTCAGTCAAAGAAGGAGTTCTTGCCTGAGTTGTAAGGTATGAAGTTAAGACTTAAAGCTCGACCAGGGCAGAAGAGAGAGAAAGGACGAAGGTCATCCCCTATGCTTTAGACGTAGGCTCTACAGTATGCTATGCTAAGTACCGCACCTGATGTGTGCCTTGCCACGTGTCTGGCAAGAGGGTACAAGAGTGGTCCAGGAATGGATCATTGGACATCGGTCAAAATTGTCCTTGGAGTAATAAGGACATGTTTCTCGATTATGGAGGTGATAAAGAGTTCGGCGTAAAGGGTTACGTTGATGCAAGCTTTAACACCTATCCGAATGACTCTGAGTAGAAAACCGGATACTTATAGTGGAGCAACCATTTGGAATAGCTCCAAGTGGAGCGTGGAAGCAGCATTTACAATATGACCTAGAGATTTGCGAAGTACATACGGATCTGAATGTTGCAGACCCGTTGACTAAAACCTCTCTCACAAGCAAAACATGATCAAACCCCAGAACTCATTGAGTCTTAATCGCATGATGATGTGAACTAGTTTATTGACACTAGTAAACTCTTTGGATGTTGGTCACATGGCGATGTGACCTGTGAGTGTTAATCACATGGCGATGTGAACTAGATTATTGACTCTAGTGCAAGTGGGAGACTGTTGGAAATATGCTCTAGAGGCAATAATAAATTAGCTATTATTATTATATTTCCTTTTTCATGATAATCGTTTATTATCCATGCTATAATTGTATTGATAGGAAACTCAGATACATGTGTGGGTACATAGACAACACCATGTCCCTAGTAAGCCTCTAGTTGACTAGCTCGTTGATCAATAGATGGTTACGGTTTCCTGACCATGGACATTGGATGTTCTTGATAACAGGATCACATCATTAGGAGAATGATGTGATGGACAAGACCCAATCCTAAGCCTAGCACAAAGATCGTGTAGTTCGTATGCTAAACCTTTTCTAATGTCAAGTATCATTTCCTTAGACCATGAGATTGTGCAACTCCCGGATACCGTAAGAATGCTTTGGGTGTACCAAGCGTCACAAGGTGGCGGGTGGATATAAAGGTGCACTACTGGTATCTCCGAAAGTGTACATTGGGTTGGCACGAATCGAGGCGGGATTTGTCACTCCGTGTGACGGAGAGGTATCTCTGGGCCCCTCGGTAGGACATCATCATAATGTGCACAATGTGACCAAGGGGTTGATCACGGGATGATGTGTTACGGAGCGAGTAAAGAGACTTGCCGTAGCGAGATTGAACAAGGTATCGGGATACCGACGATCGAATCTCGGGCAAGTACTATACCGATAGACAAAGGGAATTGCATACGGGATTGCTTAAATCCTTGACATCGTGGTTCATCCGATGAGATCATCGTGGAACATGTAGGAGCCAACATGGGTATCCAGATCCGCTGTTGGTTATTGACGGAGAACGTCTCGGTCATGTTCGATGGTTCCCGAACCCGTAGGGTCTACACATAAGGTTCGATGGCGCTAGGGTTATAGGGAAGGTATGTCTGCGGTTAACGAATGTTATTTGAGTCCGGATGAGATCCCGGACATCACGAGGAGTTCCAAATGGTCCGGAGGTGAAGATTGATATATTGGACGAAGAGTTTTGGAGTCGAAGTGTTCGGAGGTCTTGGGTGATGACCAGCATGACCGAAAGGTGTTTCGGGAGCTCCGGCAAGTGTTGGGGGCCTTCATGGGCCAAGGGAAGGGGGAAAACCAGCCCACTAAGGGATTGTGCACCCCCCTCACCTATTCCCACGTGACCAGGGGGTTTGGGGCGCCCCATCTAGGGTTCCCACCTCCTGGCTTGGGGGCCAAGTCACCCAAGGGGGAGATCCCATCTGCCCTGGCTGCCGCCCCCCTAGGGGAAACCCTAGGGCGCCTCCCCTCCCCTTTGCCCCTATATATAGTGGAGGTTTTGGGGCTGCCTAACACACGACTCTCTCTCCCAAGGCGCAGCCCTACCTCTCTCCCTCCTCCCTCTCGTAGTGCTTGGCGAAGCCCTGCTGGAGTACCGCGCTCCTCCACCACCACCACGCCACCGTGCTGCTGCTGGACGGAGTCTTCCCCAACCTCTCCCTCTCTCCTTCCTGGATCAAGGCATGGGAGACGTCATCGGGCTGCATGTGTGTTGAACGCGGAGGCGCCGTGGTTTGGCGCTTAGATCGGAATCAACCGCGATCTGAATCGCTACGAGTACGACTCCTTCATCCGCGTTCTTGCAACGCTTCCGCTTAGCGATCTACAAGGGTATGTAGATGCACTCCCCTTCCCCTCGTTGCTAGATTACTTCATAGGTTGATCTTGGTGATGCATAGAAAATTTTGCATTTCTGCTACGTTCCCCAACATTGAGCTATTCTCCTCCATCATGTAGGCTAAGTACTTTGTCAGAGGTCTCATAGCTCTTGACTCGGGCATGAGTCTAAAATACCAATTCCAGCTCTGGGAACATCTCATATGCTCTGTGGTGTTCAAAACGTTTTTGAAACCCCGGTTCTAAGCCGTATAGCACGGTGCACTAAACTATCAAGTAGTCATCATACTGAGCTTCGTCAAACGTTCATAACGTTTTTATCTGCTCCTGCAATAGGTCTGTCACCTAGCGGTGCATCAAGGACATAATTCTTCTGTGCAGCAATGAGGATAATCCTCAGATCACGGACCAAGTCCGCATCATTGCTACTATCATATTTCAAATTATTTTTATCTAGGAACGCATTAAAATTCAATGGAACAACAGCACGGGCCATCTATTTACAACAATATAGACATGCAAAATACTATCAGGTACTAAGTTCATGATAAAATAAAGTTCAATTAATCAAATTACTTAAGAACTCCCACTTAGATAGACATCCTCTAATCATCTAAGTGATCACGTGATCCATATCAACTAAACCATGTCCGATCATCACGTGAGATGGAGTAGTTTTCAATGGTGAACATCACTATGTTGATCATATCTACTATATGATTCACGCTCGACCGTGAGGCCATATCTGCATATGCTAGGCTTGTCAAGTGTAACCGAGTATTTGCGTGTGCAAAACTGGCTTGCACCCATTGTATGTGAACGTAGAGCTTATCACACCCGATCATCATGTGGTGTCTCGGCATGACGAACTTTCGCAACGGTGCATACTCAGGGAGAACACTTGTACCTTGAATTTAGTGAGAGATCATCTTATAATGCTACCGCCGAACTAAGCAAAATAAGATGCATAAAAGATAAACATCACATGCAATCAATATAAGTGATATGATATGGCCATCATCATCTTGTGCCTTTGATCTCCATCTCCAAAGCACCGTCATGATCACCATCGTCACCGGCGCGACACCTTGATCTCCATCGTAGCATCGATGTTGTCTCGCCAACTATTGCTTCTACGACTATCGCTACCGCTTAGCAATAAAGTAAAGCAATTACATGGCGATTGCATTTCATACAATAAAGCGGCAAACATATGGCTCCTGCCAGTTGCCGATAACTCCATTACAAAACATGATCATCTCATAAAATAAAATTTAGCATCATGTCTTGACCATATCACATCACAACATGCCCTACAAAAACAAGTTAGACGTCCTCTACTTTGTTGTTGCAAGTTTTACGTGGCTGCTACGGGCTTAGCAAGAACCGTTCTTACCTACGCATCAAAACCACAACGATTTTTCGTCAAGTGTGCTGTTTTAAATTTCAACAAGGACCGGGCGTAGCCACACTCGATTCAACTAAAGTTGGAGAAACTGACACCCGCCAGCCACCTGTGTGCAAAGGACGTCGGTAGAACCAGTCTCGCGTAAGCGTATGCGTGATGTTGGTCCGTGCCGCTTCATCCAACAATACCGCCGAATCAAAGTATGACATGCTGGTAAGCAGTATGACTAGTATCGCCCACAACTCACTTGTGTTCTACTCGTGCATATAACATCTACGCACAAACCTTGCTCGGATGCCACTGTTGGGGAACATTGTAATTTCAAAAAAAAAAATCTACGCACATGCAAGATCATGGTGATGCATAGCAACAAGAGGGGAGAGTGTTGTCTACGTACCCTCGTAGACCGTAAGCGGAAGCGTTTATCAACACGGTTGATGTAGTTGTACATCTTCATAATCCGTCCCGATCAAGTACCGAACGTACCGCTCCTCCACGTTCAGCACACGTTCAGCTTGATGACGTCCTCGCCTTCTTGATCCAGCAAGAGGGGCGAAGTAGTAGATGAGTTCCGGCAGCACCAGATTTGCTAGCCAGTCCGGATGTTTCATATCTCTGATGAATCCGGCTTCCAGAAGTTTGGCTAGCTCCTCTCCTATAGCCTGTCTCTTGGGTTCGGAGAAGCGCCGAAGAGCCTGTTTGACTGGCTTGAATCCTTTTAGGATATTAAGGCTGTGCTCGGCCAGCCGACGTGGGATCCCTGGCATGTCTGAAGGGTGCCAGGCAAAAATGTCCCAGTTTTATCGTAGAAATTCTCGTAGTGCGGTGTCTACATCAGGGTTTAATTGTGCCCCAATGGAGGCCATCTTTGCAGGGTCCGTTGGGTGGACTTGGAATTTGACTATTTCATCCGCTGGTTTAAAAGAGGTGGACTTGGATCTTTTATGAAGTATCACATCGTCCCTGTTCACCGTGGACCGCATCGCAGTGAGTTCCTCGGCCGCTAGGGCTTCAGATAGTGCCTCGAGGGCTAGTGCGGCTGTCTTGTTTTCGGTGCGGAGTGCTATGTTCGGATCACTAGCGAGAGTGATGATTCCGTTATGTCCGGGCATTTTAAGCTTCATGTACCCATAATGGGGTATAGCTTGAAAAATTGTGAATGCCTCTCGCCCTAATAGAGCGTGATATCCGCTGCTGAATGGGGCCACTTGAAATGTGACCTCCTCGGACCTGTAATTGTCCGGCGAGCCGAACACTACGTCCAGTGTGATTTTTCCTGTGCAGCATGCTTCCCGGCTAGGGAATATTCCTCTAAAGGTTGTGCTGCTTCGCTCAATGCGGTTCCAGTCTATTTCCATTTTTCGGAGGGTTTCATCGTAGATGAGGTTTAGTCCGCTGCCGCCATCCATGAGTACCTTAGTAAGGCGAAAGTCGTCCACTATTGGACTGAGGACCAATGCGGCAGGTGCTCGGGCTGTTCAGAATTTGGGTTCGTCACTGGCATTAAAGGTAATAGCCGTGTCACTCCATGGATTTATTGTTGCTACTTGGTAGACTTCGGCAAGGTTAAGGAGTGTTCGTTTCCGCATGTTATTTGATGCGAAAGTCTCGAAGACTGTTAACACCGTACTGTTGTTGCTGGGTTGGGATTCTGAGGCTAGAAGCTCTTCGTCACTTTGGCCACCTGCCGTAGTATCCAACATGCTCGAAGGCTATGAGTTGGAGTGGCGCCCTCCGTGCTATGAATTTTGCAGGGTCCGTTTAGCCAACCCTCCAGTACGGTTCCATGCCCTTTAGGGGGTTTTGGTTTTTTGGTGTTTTACCCAGGTGCTAGGTGATGATGAACCCTTTTATTTCGGACTAGGGATGTATTCGGGGCTGGATTATCCCAAAATTTACTTTCGGTTTTCCGAGCACTCTCCATCGCACAGTACTTTTGTACTATGGTCACCAAGTCATCAAAGCGTGTAATTTCGTGACGACTTATGGCGTTTAGGATTCCCTTGTCCGTGCAATTATTGCAGAAAAGTGAGATTGTGTCCTCCTCTCGGCAGTCCTTTATCCTGTCAATAACCAGGAGGAATCTGGCCCAGTAATGATGTACTGTTTCAGCGGGCTCTTGCCGAATTCGGGATAGATCGCTAATGTTTGGGTGGGCGGGTGGAACTAGATCCGGAACCCCGTCCAATTTAAGACTCCGGGTCCGAGAAGTTTCTGAACTTGGAAGTTTGGATTTTTGAATGCTATCCAATGAATCCAACCCGCCGCCTGACTTTAAGTTCAGGGCTTGATCAACGTCCGTCCCTCTGCGGCAATCCGGCATGGAGGGATCGGGAATCCGGACGTAGCTAGTCCTTAAGATAGAAGAAGAATCACTGTATTGCTCCTCTATCACAGCAACATGATGGGTAGCCTGGGGAGAGTTGATCTCTCTCAGATCGGTTTTAAGCCCGATCTGGTCGTAGTCTGTGGTGACTCCCAGTGCGGCGATGCGATCCAAGAGCTCGTTTACGGAGGAGAGCTCGATCGGATCTAACTGCTCGGCGAGTTCCGAGTTGACGTGAAGATTGGTTTCGATGACCCGAGAAGTCATCATCGGCGCGGTGGCCGAACTGGCGGTCATGAGAAAACCACCTAGCCAAAGAGTCTGACCAGTGGCCAAGGCTCCTTTGGCGATAGTATCGTCTTTAAAGACGGGATGAGGCATCCTTCCTGACGGCGACGGCACAGAGGAACCCTCAATGAAAGCACCAATGTCGGTGTCAAAACCGGCGGATCTCGGGTAGGGGGTCCCGAACTGTGCGTCTAGGCGGATGGTAACAGGAGACAAGGGACACGATGTTTTTACCCAGGTTCGGGCCCTCTCGATGGAGGTAATACCCTACTCCTGCTTGATTAATATTGATGATATGGGTAGTACAAGAGTAGATCTACCACGAGATCAGAGAGGCTAAACCCTAGAAGCTAGCCTATGGTATGATTGTTGTTCGTCCTACGGACTAAATCCCTCCGGTTTATATAGACACCGGATAGGTTAGGGTTACACCAAGTTGGTTACAATGGTAGGAGATCTACATATCCGTATCGCGAAGCTTGCCTTCCACGCCAAGGAAAGTCCCATCCGGACACGGGACGAAGTCTTCAATCTTGTATCTTCATAGTCCAGGAGTCCGGCCAACGGTGATAGTTCGTCTATCCGGACACCCCCTAATCCGGGACTCCCTCAACGCTCCTCTACGGATACACTTGGCCCTTATCCTAGGCTCCAAGGCGTCAGTTTCACAAACTTGGATTCAGATATGGCATGTGCTGGTGTTCCCCCAGGATAATGAGTGGCCTCTCTCCGGAGAGTCAGCCCACACACTAGCCTGGCCACTTGGGTTTCATGGCACGTCCATGTCAGACCACTAGTCTATCTCCTCCGGGAGACATACGAGTGCCACCAAGTTTTTCCTTGCAGTCAACATACCCCGATCAGTCGGGAAGCATGTCCACTCGGGCAAAGACCCCTTTCATGCAAAAGGGTGAAAACGAAGCTCCTCTACGGATACAATGTAGTCTTACAAATACCCCTTTCACGCAAAATCTAACGGTCAATATAATAAGTACTACTGGAAACGATTACTCCCTGGAGTGTCCAGCTTTTTTCTACAGTCGGCAGTTTCAAAACCGAATTCATTCACCGTGCCAAGAGCACAAAGATTCACCTGCTTGACCAAGTTCCAGGTTGAATTTATTCCGTGCCGAGTGCACGAAGATCAGTCTGACTGACTCAGTTCCAGGCTGAGCTTATTTACCATGTCAAGCGCGTGAAGATGCATCCGATTGACTCAATTCCAGACTAAAAGATATATACCGTGTCGACTGCGTGGAGGTTTACCAGGAGATTTAAACCCTCTGCCCGACTCATTTTGTCCGACAGAGGCTTGGGGACTACACCCAGTGGGTGCACTCAGCGTGCCCCCACTGGAAGAGAACTCAGAAAGATTGCTCGATGCAAGACCATCTCCGGATCACTCAAGTGCTACTCAACTTCCGAGTCGAGGAAGGGCAAGCTAGACTAGTACCAGATCCTCAAGTACTACTCGACCTCCAAGTCGGAGAGGAAAAAGTTATATCAGTACCAGCTCTCATACCCCCGCCGACTGCCCGTAGTCGTTGATGGTCTCGGGGACTACACCCAGTGGGTGCATTCAGCGTGCCCCCACTGGATTAATCTCCACTCGGTATGGCCTGACCGGTCCGAGTGGCGAACAACAAACAAACAAGTTCTAAGGCTCCCGTCGGCTACCAAAAAAATTGCTATAAGGTGAGTTTAACGCTCCTTCATGGACCTGTTTTGAGCCTTCTTCTAGGACTCAAAGCGTGAAACTCATAAGTTTGGATCTAGAACTGACTCGTATTGACGTTCCTCCAGGATAAGAATGGCATCTCTTCGAGAGAGCAGTCCATGCGTCAATCTTGTTGCCCGGATTTAATGACACATCCATACTCTGATCACAAGTTAACCTCTTCCGAGAGATGATCGAATGTCACCAAGTTGCTCTCGCGGGCACTTACCCCGCATCGGTCGGGAAGACAAGACCAGAATCCATTGAGATTTTGTTCAAACCTTGGTTGTCTGAAAGCACGATGACGGGTACCGAGTATTTACGTAATCACTCGGGCCAAATTGTGTCTTTCACAAACTCGTTCTGCAAAATCGCAATCGATTCGGGGGCTAATGTTGGGGATACACATAACAGGTAGGCCCACGAAGGGTCAAAATATCATAAAGCACGGGGTCCACACAGCATGTGGGTCTAGATAAATTTCATTTAGACATACTATCCACTCGGATAACAACAACCACTCGGAGCATAGAACTCCACTCGACCAAACTCATTCCACTCGGAGCACCTGATCTCACTCGGATATGCGAAGACCAGCAGTCGACAAGGCACTCGAAGCATCATCTTAGTAGTAGGCTGAGTTATGGCATTAACGCCCCCACTTTGTAACATAGGAGGTGAGGGGGTGGCGCACTCTATATAAGCCACCCCCCACCACTAGACTAGGGGGCTTTTTGCTTCCACCTCTCCCTCTTTCTCACCATTTAGCTTGAGGCATGGAGATCTATTCTCCCCTCTCTCTCTCTCTCTCTCAAATACACCATGTAATCTCCGGATACATACTCAGATAAAACAAAGCCTCTCCGGAGCACGAGACGTAGGGCTGTTATCTCCACCGTGAGAGGCCCAAACTCGCTAAAACCACCGTGTCACCCATTTGCATCTCGATAGATCATGCTCCGTTACCCTATACCTTATTATTGTCGGAATCGTTCCCACGACACTCTATACTAGCTTTACCAAAACTAGTAATAGTTGAATATGAGATTTCAGAACACTTTCAGATTACAGAGTTGTTGCTAAACAAAGAGAATATAGTTTGCAATAAATCTTCTGAAGCAACTAGGAGCTCAGAGATTAATGACTCGCTAATTGTTCTTCATGGATAAGCATATTCATTTCTTTGGCTCCATCGAGCTTAATAATTTGTGCCTCGCAATTCTCCACTTACTAATATGATGAGCTATTGGTGTTATTGATATACAAACTTGTTCTACTATCATCGTAATGTTGCAGGGTTCTGGTGGCGATGCCGACGGTCGTCGAGAGGTTCGTGGACTGGACGGTGTCGTGGCTGCCGATGTACGGAGAGGCGAAGCTGCTGCTCGTCATCTACCTCTGGCACCCCAGCACACGGGTAAGCAGTCGATCAGACACCCCGAGCCCGAGAGATGATCAACATTTCAGATAGACTTGATTCGATATGTGGCCAATCTTAATCTGAATCTTAATGGTTTTCGGATTTCAGGGTGCGGGGCACGTGTACGATGGCTTCCTCCATCCGCTGGTAACGTGGCACGAGGCCGACATCGACCGGGGCCTGCTTGAGCTGAGGGCTAGGGCGAGGGACGTGACGGCGTCACAACTCAAGGCGGCGGATGCCATCGGTCAAGTGTGGCTCGTCGAGGCCGCCCGCTGTGTTTCGTCGCAGCCGCAGGCCACGAGATCAGGCCGGGAAGGCGCCACGCATTGACAAGTGAGACAATTTTTGGATCGGACCATAACAACTCTCAGTCTCTAACGTCTAGAAGTAGTGGTAAAGTTTTGAATTTGCATGGCAAAAACCACTTATGTAGGTAGCTGACATGCACAACACTGTGTTTACACTCTTACTTATGTAAAAGATATGAATTATACACGAGTTGCCTCTACAATGAGAAACTGTGGTAGCAGATAAGGCAATTGTGTGATAGAATGGAATTGATTGATTTTATTTTTTCAATTTCTAATAAGTTAGTAGTAGCGTGGGAAAAAATTGCTCGCTACTAGTATTTAGGATACTAATAGCGTTGGTATTATAGACACGCTACTACTATTTCGTTAGTAGTAGCGCGGGTACGAAATAGCAGTAGCGTGGGTGGCACACGCTATTACTAACAAAGTTAGTAGTAGCGCGGTTTTAACCCATGCTACTAGTGACTATTAGCTGTAGCGTGATACTAGTAGCGCGGGTACCCGTGCTGCTAGTAACCTTTTTCCTAGTAGTGTTTGGCTAATATTGGGCATACTCTCCTTATCCTAACACTGGGCTCCATTGAGATTCGGGCAAAGAACTGATAGAATGCAGAGTATTTGCAAAGATTCAAAGCTGAGCCCGAGCTCATTTGCTCTCTGGTGAATAGTAATTTAAAAAAGTAAATAGCCAATAAATAAAATATTTACACTAAAAATGGTGGAACTTTCTAGGAGCTTGCAAATTTTTATCCTGAGATGACTTCGGAAGGAGCTCCGTCCAAAGAAAACCAAAATCTAAGCTTCAAATGTCCAATCTTTCTCGAGTTTTCTGAACTCTGATTTTATTTGTTTTTTTTTTGGGACGGAACTCCTTCGAGGTCATCTCAGCACAAAAAATTGTAAGCACGTCACATTTAGTGTAAAGAAAATTAGATTTATTTTAATTCTTGTACTATTGGTTTTAAATTTACTATTCATGATTGACATGCATAGTTTAGTGAAGTGTTCACACACGCCGATCCATAAAATTATACGAATTGGTCGATAGCAATAAAAATAGTTGATTGTGCCCAATTTACTTTTTTGCATGATAATACGTATCTCATTTATAAATCAAAAAAATCATAGTACAATTCACGTAGTTAGAGACCGGTCTGACAAAACGAAAAAAACAGCAAAACGCTAGCCTTTGCACAAAGAAATATCAACCAAGAAAAAGAAATACAATCAAGACCGAAGAATACCCTAAGCTTGACAGGAACGCCCGTCACCTACCTCCGACACCACCACAGCAGCCACCAAAGGAAAAAATAATGACGGATCACCTTCTCACCCGAGCTCGACGCGGCTCCATCGCCGATATGCAACGTTGCGGACCTCCAAGGTGGCCCACCAAAGGCGAAGCTATTGCCGTTGAACGAGTCAGACTGAGTGCGCAATTTACTGCCTCTGTATATTAGTAGTGAGACCGATGTACATACATTGTACTCCCTCCGTTCCTAAATAAAAGTTTTTTTAGATATTCCAAAAAGTGACTACATACGGAGCAAAATTAATGAATCTATACTCTAAATTATGTCTACCTATATCTGTATGTTGTAGTCCATTTGAAATGTCTAAAAAGACTTATATGTAGAAACGGAGGGAGTATATTACATATAGGGAGTGCCTAGAACTTAGCTGATCCAAAAATATGTATTTCTCAGTCTGTTGACGTCATCAACGTTGAGTTCAGCCTGTTTAGTGGGCGCGCCTATGTCTCGCTTGACGCGAGACGTAGGGGCAGCCTCGCCTAAAGCTACAGCGAGATGGGCCGGCTCAGGTGCGCGCAAGGCAACAGCCACAACATGGTTTTTTCATGCAGTTTGTTTTCGTTTTTTGCTTTATTTTCTTACTTTTCTTTATAATTACTTCTTTTTAGTCTGCATATAAATTTGAAAGTATTAGTCATGCATTTGCAAAATGTTACAAAAAATGCACAATGTGTATGAAAAAGAAGTAGACATAAAAAAATATTTCAAAAATGTTAACACGGTATTTGAAAAATGTTAAACGCTTATATAAAAAAATTGTTCTTGGTTTATATTAAAATATTATAATGTTTATGTAAAAAGTAGCCATCCAAAAATAAATGCCTAAAAAATATTAATCATGTATATGGAAAAATGTTAAATGTGTATATATAAAATGTTAAACATCGATAAAAAATTGTATCAGATGTATAAAAATGTGTGATGTTGAAAATTGAAAATAATATACAACCAAACATATATTTGAACAAAAATGTTAACCATATATGTCGGGGAGAACTGGTCGTGTCCCACGAACACCTATGGGACCTGGGTCCCTTGTGGTTCGGAGGGGGGCGGAGATTGCATAAAGAGCGGATCGAGGCGAAGCACACGAGCAGATTTACCCAGCTTCGGAGCTCTCCGGAGAGATAATACTCCTACTGCTGCTTTTGTGGATTATCTTGTGTTCTTGCTAGGGAGCAACGGAAGCTACAAAACCTAGCCTGGGTGTGGTCTTGGATGAACTAAGCCCGAGCTAAAACCGAACCGAACCCTACCGAACCGAACCGAACCGAACCCTTTCTACGTTGCCCTTGGGCCTCCTTTTATAGGCACAAGGGGTCACCACATGTGGCAAGTAGACAAGGGTAAGATAGTAAAAACGGAGGTTGGTACACCGCTTTGTACAGTGTACAGTGTTCTATACCTAACTCGACGTGACAGGGACAAGAGTCATTAATGCCCGTCTCGATCGCCCGAACAAAGGTAACAGGGACCGTCAAGTCGCCTCCTTCGCCATGATGGTAGCTTGTCGCCGCTTATCGCTGCTCCCCTGGCTGCACAGCCCGTCGACACGCGTGCTTGGGAGAGCCCGTGGCGACACGTTGGCCGGATGAGCTGGAGTGGAGATGAAGAGAGGTTGCCCGCCCCGGCAAGCGCCTTGCCGCGGCAGGAACCTTGTCGCGCTTGGGGGCTCGGCGCCCACCAAGCCTTCCCGGCAAGTTCCCCTTCCCGGCAAGCTCCTCTTGCCGGGGCCTTGTCTCTTCATCTTGAGTTCTCCTCTTGCCGGGGTCTTGTTTTCCGAAGGGCCGCGGAGGGTCTTGGCAGAGGCCCGGCAAGGCTTGCTGCACGGGACGCTGCGTTGCCGTGCACAGGTTGAGGTACTAAGGTACCCCTACTTTAGTACACCGACAGAGCCCCGGGTCTAGGCCATACACGGTGCGCTGTTGGGCCAGGCCCAAAACAGAGCACGGGCACGCGGCCTGGGTCCAAACCAAATCCACTCTGTATCCGCGCGTTCCCCGTAGCAGCGCGTCATTGCGGTGTCGTGGGGAAGTGGGCGGCGTCTTGGTCGCACCATCCGTCGCCTCGGTTCTGCATCCCCTCCACGTGGTTCCCATGCTCTTGGGGTCGCGGACATTGGAAGTGGGAAACTGGGCCGTCGCGAGCAGAGGCAGCAGGTCGGCCCCGATTCCCTGCTCTTCCTATGCCTTGATTCGCTGAGCGGGGCGGCCGAGCCCCCACCTTGCTTCTTTTAAGAAGAGCGGAAGGGGAGCGCAGAAGCCCGCACTCTCCCATATCTTCCTTTCCTCAGCTTCCGCTCCCCTTTCTCTCATCCGTCATGGAGAAAGGGAACCTTGGTTCTTAATCGGTGGCGGCGAGGGTCGCCACTAGACAGCGCACCCCTCCCAACCCCTCGCTGGGGTGTGAGCCAGCCACAAGGGAAGAGGGAGGGGCCAGTCGTGGGCAGGTCGAGGGCGAGGTCGGCGCTCGGGGAAGAAGCGGGACGGGCGGCGCGCACCGTCTCCGCCTCCATGCCGGTTCCCCTCCCCGGGCGGTCCATACAGGGGCGACCCTTGCGAGTTATTCGTCAAGCTGCGCCAGGCGCCTCGTCGTCGCCTCGGCTTCCAGCTCCGTTCATGGCGCGATGAGTCGAATCCGCCGAGACACTGAGACTGCACATGAGGGGCTGTGGGATCAGCGCACGCGAGTCGCGTGTATTCCCAGCCCCTAATGTGATGTATCTTGATCGTGGGTGGAAGGCGTCACCGCATCCACACCTGATGGCGGGGTTTACCTCCATTTTAAGTTAATGGAGGGTGATCTCCTCTCGTCAAGGTCTTCGGGATCTCGGCACTTTCGGGCGAAGTGCTGCGTGGATAGCTCCTCCGATGGCGAAGATTCCCCTCGGCGAGTAGCGAGGAGGAGAGCGACAGCGGCGACGAGGGTAGCGGGCCCGATTAGTTGTCGGGCACCGCTTCGTGCGTCACCGGCGACCCCATCATCCGCGTCGCCGGCTCCTTGAACTCCCCGGGGTCGTCTCCTTGGGCGTCTGGCGTAGGGAGGCTGCGGAAGGGGAAGAGGGATGGCGACAAGGCCGTCAAGTCGGAGTACGAGGGCGTAGTGCCCTCGACAGCGTGCTGACGTCCTGCCGCCCCGTCTTCGAGCCCCGCTTCCGGCGCGGCCGTCTCCGTTAAGCCCTCGGAGAGCCCACGGGATGTTCCCTTGGTGCCTTCTGGCACCTGTAGCTTGCCTAGGCGCTCCTTTTGCCTTTCTTGCCTCCTTGACCTACCTCCTGAAGAGAGGGACAGGAAAAGGATTACGGGCATCTTATCTTTTTAATTTGTAAGCCTTCGGGCCTTATCCGCATTTAAAACTTGTAATCCTCTCTTTCATGTTTTTCATTCTCCACGGACTATAACCGAGTAGGATGTTTTTAATGAAAAAGGGATGCTTGAAAAGGGACGAAAGGCTTATCTGATACCGCAGCCCCCGGCAACTCTGGCTTGCCGCAGCCCCGGCAACTCTGGCTTGCGGGGCTTGGGTCTTTGCCGCCCTTCTTCTCCTCTTAAGCTATTAATTTAGCGATTGCCGCAATAAGTTATTTTGTAATATAACTTTATTCAGGCAATATTTGCTATATTACTTCCTTTACTCGACTCTTGGCTTTGTATGTTACTGCCCTCGCCAGGGAAACTTGCGGTGCAGAGCACCCTTGCCCATGGCGCCGAGTGGAACTTCAGCAACTCTGTCAAGGGTCGCTACCGACAAGCAACCTTGTCAGCGGACTAGCCGCATCTCACTTAAGTTGTTGGCGGACTCGAAACAAAGTAAGGGTGCGACCAGATCACGATCTGGTTCCTCCGGCGCCTGAGTTTTCCATACAAAGTACTATCGTTCGAGGAAGATAACTTAAAAATTTAAAACTGGTCGTTTAAACTTAGCAACTTAGCTTTTCTGTTGTCCATTTCCCGGCAAGGCGACAGTTTCTCGAGCGATGCTTGGCGGCCCTCACCAATGGAAAATTTGCTGTGCCCATGCTGGAGCCTGTGGCTCGACAACAAGGACTAAAGGATCATCTATCACTGCGGGAACATCAGCTTCCACGGCAAGAACCTGTGGGTCCGCCGGAGCTTGATGATCCCCGGCAAGCTTGCCGGAGCGAAACTTGTCGGGAGCATCTGCTTCAACGATACAAACTGCATGGTTTGTCGGAGCAGGCTGCTCCTCAGTGATATTTGCATTGATTTTAGGGACCTTCTTGGCGGCGGCTTCGGGGAGCTCTGCCGGAAAGTAGTCGCCGGAAACCAATTTTCTCTTCTTGCTTTGTACTGTTGATGGTGTTACGATTGGCTGAGTCAGCTTGAGCACAAAAATTTCTGGTTCCACAGGTAATTTAAGTGCGGCACATTTGGAGAGGCCATCAGCTATATCATTCTGAGCTCTTGGAACATGCTCCATTTGCAGGCCTTCAAAGTGCTCTTCTAGCTTCCTCACTTCATCGACGTAAGCTTCCATCAACGGACTCTGATAATCTTTATTTACTTGGTGGACGACAAGTTGTGAGTCCCCCCTGACAATTAGCTTCTTGATCCCAAGGTCTACCGCAATCCTGAGACCGGCAAGCAAACCTTCATACTCTGCAGTATTGTTTGTTGCTTGTTCCTTGGGAAAGTGCATTTGGACTATGTACTTGAGGTGCTCTCCGGTGGATGCGATAAGAAGCACGCCGGCACCGGCGCCTTGCAGCGAGAAAGCACCATCGAAGTACATCAGCCACTCTTTATTTGCCTCTTTGTCGGGGATGCTTGTCTCTGGAATTTCTTCATCTTGCGTCGGTGTCCACTCTGCTATGAATTCTGCCAATGCTCTGCTCTGGATAGTTGAAGTGCTTTCAAACTTGAGACCAAAGCTTGATAGTTCCAGTGCCCACTCGACAATTCTTCCTGTTGCTTCTGGATTTTGCAAAATCCTTTTCAGCGGAAAGCGAGTAACAACTGTTATCTCGTGTGCTTGGAAGTAATGGCGCAGCTTTCTCGAGGCCATGAGGAGGCCGAAAAGCAACTTCTGCACACCAGTACCTTGACCTAGCCCCTAAGAAGGGCCGACAAAAGTAGGTGGGCGCTGCACCATCTTTTTACGTATCTTGTCGCAACTCTGCGCTGATCTGTCCTTGTCGGGACCAGAGCTTGACGGCGAAGCCCCCTGCTTGTCGCTGGATGCACCTTCCTCGGTTGCCGGCTCATCATCTGCCTCCCTCTCCGCTACTAACGCAGCACTAACCACTTGATTGGTTGCTGCTATACAGCAACAACTTCTCTTGTGGCCTAGGTGCGACAAGTATTGGAGTGGAGGACAGGTATCTCTTCAAGTCTGCGGCGCAGCCTCCGCCGAGTCCATTTCATTGGACCTGCCTTTTCAAAATCTTGAAAAGCGGCGGTGCGTTCAGCAGACTTAGAGATGAACCTGCGAGAGCAGCCACGCAACCGACAAGCCTTCTGACATCCTTGACGCGCTTTGGTGCTTCGATCTGCTCAATGGCCTTGATCTTGTCGGGATTGGCTTCAATCCCCCGCTGAGACACAAAGAACCCGAGAAGCTTGCCGGAAGGGACTCCAAACACCCACTTCTCGGGGTTGAGCTTGAGGTTGATCTTGCGCAGATTTGCGAACGTCTCATCCAAATCCTGAATCAGAGTTGCTTTGTCCTTGCTCTTGACCACTATGTCATCCATGTAGGCTTCTACATTTCTGTGTATCTGCGGTTCAAAGGCATCATGGACTACTCTTGCAAAGGTTGAACCAGCATTCTTTAAACCGAAAGGCATTCGTATGAAGCAGTACGTGCCACATGGTGTAATGAATGCGGTTTTCTCTTCATCCTCTTCTTCCATGAAGATCGATGATATCTGAATATGCATCAAGAAGCGAAAGCAGATCACATCCGGCCGTGGAGTCAACAATCTGGTCGTCGCGGCAAGGGAAATGGGTCTTTGGGACAAGCTTTATTAACATCGGTGAAGTCAATACAAAGTCTCCATTTCCCATTAGCCTTATGATACAACTACGGATTGGCCAACCACGTGGGATGGAGTACTCCTGACAAGTCCTGCTGCTTCCAACTTCTTGATTTCTTCGCTATGAACTCTTGGCGCTCCTTTGCATGTTTCCTAACTTTTTGCTTGACGGGCCGCGTGAGGACAGACAGCTAGGTGGTGCTCAATTACTTTCACAGGAACACGGGGATGTCGATGGTTGCCATGCAAACACATCGACATTCGCCCGAGAAAGCAACGAGCTCGCCTTCCTATTTAGGGTCAAGCGTGGGCGATGGTGAAGGTACCACCATTGCCGTCCTCCTTGGCGGGCACCTTCTTGGTCTTCGGCGGAGCTGCCATCGTCTTCTTGCACTTGCCGGTGGAGCTCGATGGTGCGTCCTCGACGGTAGTGTAGCACTCCGAAGAGGTGCTCTTGCCAGAGTGGGCAACAGAGCTCTTGCCGGACTTGGTGGTCTTCTTCCCCCCGGGAGCTTCAGCGGCAAGTGGTTTGCTATCTGTTGTGGCTGCTGCGTCCCGGTAAATCTTGTCGGCGCAGATAAGTGCATCCTTTTTGTCGCCATGGACAGAAATGACGCTTACCGGGCCGGGCATCTTGAGAAGGTTGTAAGCATAATGAGAGGCGGCCATGAATTTGGCGAGCGCTGGACGGCCAAGTATGCCATTGTAGGGCAATGGGAAGTCGGCAACGTCAAGCGTGACTCTCTCGATTCTGAAGTTGAGCTGGCTGCGAATGTTACCGCAGCGTGATCTTCCCTTTGGGCTTGCTCCTTCTGGGTTGATTCCTTGGAATGTACCAGTTTCTTCGAGCTCATTGTCGAGGATTTGAAGTTTACGAAGCACCGCAGAAGATATCAGGTTCAGCCGGCCCGCCGTCAACCAACATCTTTGTGACCTTGAGGTTGCGGATGGTTGGTGAGACCAACATCGGCAAGCACCGACCGCCGTGATGCGATCGGGTGGTCCTCAATGTCAAAAATGATGGGCGTGCTGGACCACTTGAGAGGTTTGCTGGCGACTCTATGGAGGGTTCTCGCTGCATTAACCTCACGCATCCATTGTTTGAGTTGGCGGTGCGAGGTATGCAGAGAAGCACCACCGTCAACGCAAAGGACCTCTGTTGCCTTTTGAAACTCCTGCTCGTCAGCTTCATCATCTTCCATGTCTTCGTCATCTTCATCTTCATCTTCTTCCTTGTCGCGGCCGTGGGGAGGTCTGTCTCCTTGCCGTTGCTTGGCCTTGCCGCGCGGTCCTCCCCGACCGGGTCTCTTCTTACTTGGTGTACCTGCACCTTCTTGGGCCTTCTCCTTGTCTCGCCGCTCGTATTCAGCTCTCTGTAGCTCAACAAGCTGCTCGACTTTCTTGCAGCTCTGGAGATCGTGGCCCTTGGTGCGGTGGATTTTACAGTACTGCTTGTTGGAGCTGTCAGGCTTGTCGGCGGCCGCCACATCTTGTCGGTCGGCATCAACGGCAACCTCCTTGCCGGAGCCACTAGCCTTGGTTTTATTGGCGGCACCATCCTTGCCGGACTGCTCGACAACTAGTACTTCTTGGTTTTTCTTCCTTCTGTTGTTTCGCCGCTGGCTTTTCCTTGCCGGGGCGATCTCCTCACTGTCAAATTCTGCTCCCACATTCTCTCCTGGGAGTCTTCTTCCTTCTTCAGCGCGTGCACACTTGTCGGCCAGGGCGTAGAGCTCGCTGACGTCTTTCACTTTGCACATCGCCATCTCCTCCCTCATCCTGCGGTTTCGTACATTCTGATGAAATGCACTGATCACCGCGGCAGGGTGGACGTCTGGGATGTTGTAGTGCACTCGACTGAATCTCTGGATGAACTTGCGCAGGGACTCTCCCTCTTTCTGGGCAAGCAGGTGGAGATCGCTCTCCTGGCCATGAGGCTTGTGGCCGCCTGTGAAGGCACCAACAAACTGGTGGCACAAATCTGCCCAAGAAGAAATAGAGCCATCCGGCAAGTGCATGAGCCAAGATCTGACGTTTGGCTTGAGTACCAGGGGAAAGTAGTTGGCGAGGATCTTGTCGTCTCGTCCCCCCGCGGCCTGCACCGCGATGGTGTAGATGCTGAGGAACTCCGATGGGTGTGTCCTGCCGTCATATTTCTCCGGCACATCTGGTTTGAAGTTTTTCTTGTCGGGCCACCGGAGTTGCCGCAGCTCACGGGTGAACGCAGGGCAACCTACCGCGTACGGTAAGTCGCCCGGTTCCCCTGGCGCATGCATATCGACAGTGGGCCCGGCGCGCTGGTCGGACTGACGACGCGCTTCTCTTCGGCGCTCGATACGGGTTCGAGCGTCTTCGAAGAACTTGGCGCTGGTCGCGACGAGCTCGCGGATCCGACGAGGCTGTGGAGTCGCTGTCGAGGTGGATCCGGCGAGTCGGCGATCTTGGCCTTCGGGAGGGGGAGTGTACGGTGGCTGCACCCCCGCAAGTCTCGTCGCCATCAGCTCGCGCCTTGCCGCCTTGCCGCGGCTACGAGGCACTCTGTTGCCACGGGACGTCGCCGTTGGCGAAGCCGATGAGACTCTGAATTGTGGCCCTCCATTCGTCGACCTTGTCGGCCGTTGGAGGGTAATCTAGAAGTAACTGAGCTCTTGCCAAGGCTTCCGCTGGTGTGGTTGGCGGCAACGGCGTACGGAGCGAAGAACGGGATGTGCTCAGACTCCTAACCAAGTTAGGAGGAGCAACATCCCGCCCAAGCGACCGTACTCCGCTCGTACCAGCATGCGGGTGGGCATGCGGGTCTCGAGGGCCTCGGGATCCTCCAGCTTGGCCTTGATCCAACGAGCGTATGGTGCCGCGAGCATCACGACGCTGTCGGTCCCGCGCCTCCTGAGAAGGACGCGGTGAGGATTCGGACGCCGACGCCTGCGCAGCCTTGTCTTTGGGCCTGGCGGCGTTGTGGGCTCTCTCGTCGATGCCCGTTCCTCCGCCAGCGTTTCCCCCACCAACTGACGGCTCCGGTGGTGGTGGATTCGACGCGGACGGCTCTGCTGCTGCCGAAGATTTCTTCTTCGGCGCCATGTTGACGAAGATTGTTGATGAAGAAATTGCTCGTGTGAACGCCGGATCGGGTTCGCACAGCCTCGACGCCCCCTACCTGGCGCGCCAAAGATGTCGGGGAGAACTGGTCGTGTCCCACGAACACCTATGGGACCTGGGTCCCTTGTGGTTCGGAGGGGGCGGAGATTGCACAAAAGCGGATCGGCGAAGCACACGAAGCAGATTTACCCAGCCGGAGCTCTCCGGAGAGATAATACTCCTACTGCTGCTTTTGTGGATTATCTTGTGTTCTTTCTAGGGAGCAACGGAAGCTACAAATCCTAGCCTGGGTGTGGTCTTGGATGAACTAAGCCCGAGTTAAAACCGAACCGAACCCTACCGAACCGAACCGAACCGAACCCTTTCTACGTTGCCCTTGGGCCTCCTTTTATAGGCACAAGGGGTCACCACATGTGGCAAGTAGACAAGGGTAAGATAATAAAACGGAGGTTGGTACACGCTTTGTACTGATGTCACGGTGTTCTATACCTAACTCGACGGCAAGGGACAAGAGTCATTAATGCCCGTCTCGATCGCCCGAACAGTAGGTAACAGGACCGTCAAGTCGCCTCAAATGCCACGATGGTAGCTTGTCAGCGCCGCTTATCGCTGCTCCCCGCTGGCTACACCGCCCGTCGACACGCGTGCTTGGGAGAGCCCCGTGGCGACACGTTGGCGGATGAGCTGGAGCGGAGATGAAGAGAGGTTGCCCGCCCCGGCAAGCGCCTTGCCGCGGCAGGAACCTTGTCGCGCTTGGGGGCTCGGCTTCCACCAAGCCTTCCCGGCAAGTTCCCCTTCCCGGCAAGCTCCTCTTTCCAGGGCCTTGTCTCTTCATCTTGAGTTCTCCTCTTGTCGGGGTCTTGTTTTCCGAAGGGCCGCGGAGGGTCTTGGCAGACGCCCGGCAAGGCTTGCCACGGGGACGCTGCGACTGCCCGTGCACAGGTTCGGGGTACTAAGGTACCCCTACTTTAGTACACCGACAATATACTCCCTCTGTACCAAAATATAAGACGTTTTTCCAGTTCAATTTGAACTACAAAAAATGTCTTATATTTTCGTACATAGGTAGTATATGAAAAATGTTAAACCTATATTCAGAAGGTGTTTTAGATTTATACCAAAAATGTACAGTGTGTATGGAAACAATAGACATCGAAACAATTTATCTAGACAATTTTATTCATTTATTTGAAACATGTCAAACATTTATTCAGAAAACATTTCGATCATTGCACACCTGGGGTCAAAAGGCTCCCACTTTTCTTTCACGGTTTGTTTCAATCTTAGATCAATTCCAATAGTGTCATGTAGATATCGCTCCATGATGATGAAACACCTATTGATCCGATCTTCAATAGGCGTTGTGTTAGATGTTGCTCATTTCAAAAAACCTGCTACACATGTCATTGCATGCCACTTCTCCTACTGTAGTGACACTACGAGAGTACTACAGAATATTCTTGTAAATTAACATAAAACTTGTGCTTTGCTACAGAGCAAATGATAGTTGCCATGGACCAAGGTTGGCCGGTTCCTTAGACATAGTTTATGATGTGGTAAGAGAAAAGTATATTTGTGACTAAGTGTGTATGTTCTCTAAAACAATAGGAAGCACTAGGGATCAGCAGTCTGATCCCTAGCATCCATCAGGCCTCTCCCAATGTTCCATGATGTATATATATGCTAAGCATGCCACTTAGACTAAAAAACGATATGTCAAGACAATTAAGGATGAGAGAGAGAGAGAGAGAGAGAGAGAGAGAGAGAGAGAGAGAGAGAGAGAGAGAGAGAGAGAGAGAGCATGCTTTGCTGTCCCTAGGGAGAAACAATGTCAAGCACACGAACTTAGACAAACACTTAAACGAAGGAAGTCCATGTAAGTGCATCTAGTGCCACGCCTAGTTGGTTTTGGGGTATTGACGACAAACTTGGTTGAGGGACTAATGTGTTTGTGAGAATTGCAGGATAACACAGGTGGTAGTCCCTTATTGATTCGGTTTACCTACCGGAGATGACCCCTAAAAATGTGTGTGAAGACACTGAAGACAATGGTGGTTTGTGAAGATATTCACAGTGAAGATTATGACATAAGAAGACATTCACCTCTGAAGCATTTGAGAGAGAGAGAGATCCTTGCGAGGACAAAGCCCAAAACACCCAGAGCCAAAGAGTGTTAGGCATCACTGAGAAGTCTTTCTGTCTGCGTGATTTGAAGACTTATTACACTTGAGGACTGTGAAGCCTCCAGCCGGTTAGGCGTCGCGTTCTGAGCATCCAAGATTCATTGTGGATTGCCGGTGAATGAAGTCTGTGAAGGTTTGGAAGTCTACCTTAAAGACTTACCAGAGCGATTGGGCAAGGACTAAGTGTTCTTAGCTCAAGGGAATACGGTGAAGACGCGGTCTTCTGAGTTAAATCTCAGCCTCCCTAACCAGACGTACAGTTGTCACATCAACTGGAACTGGTCTACCAAATCCTTGTCTTCACGAAGCAACTGGTTCTATCCTTCCCTTCCCTTTACTTACAGTTTGTCTTCGTGAAGTCATTGCCTGCTTGCATGATCTGGGTGTCTTCACTGCTTGATGACTATTTACTGTTTGGCTTCATACTATCTTCCATCCTGATCCATAGTACCTAGCTACTGATAGTCTTTGTGCTTTCACTTCATTGCTTACTTGACTATGGCTTATCTAGTGTAGTCTACCTTCCGCTACATATCAATAGGTTCATTTCTACTGGTTGTCTTCAAAGCCCCTGTGTTTTGAAGACTTCCATAAAAATCGCCTATTCACCCCCCCTCTAGTCGATAACTAGCACTTTCAATTGGTATCAGAGCTAGGTGCTCCCTTGTTCTGTGTGATTCGGTTTAACCACCTGGAGTTTCAGCTATGTCGACTGCAGGGATAATCAAGGTCTCCGCTGCATGCCCTGTCTTCGATGGCACTGATTACCCCTACTGGAAGAATAAGATGCGCATGCATCTTGAAGACATTGACGTCGACCTCTGGTATGTCGTCAAGAACGGCGTTCCCAAGGTCGGTGAAGGTGTCACCGCTGCTGATGTCAAGAGGTTCAAGTTGGGAAAAGTAGTATTTCAAAATTTTCTTATGATCGCGCAAGATCTATCTAGGAGAAGCATAGCAACGAGCGGGGAGAGTGTTACCCTCGTAGACCGAAAGCGAAAACGTTTATCAACGCGGTTGATGTAGTCATTCGTCTTCATGATCCGATCGATCCTAGCACCGAACGTGCGGCACCTCCATGTTTAGCACACGTTCAGCTCGATGACGTCCCTCGTAGTCTTGATCCAGTTGAGGCCGAGGGACAGTTCCGTCAGCACGATGGTGTGGCGACGGTGATGATGAAGTTACCGACGCAGGGTTTTGCCTAAGCACTACGACGATATGACCAAGGTGTGTAACTGTGGAGGGGGGCACCGCACACGGCTAAGAGAAACTTTGATGTGCTATCGGGGTGCCCCCTGGCCACGTATATAAAGGAGGGGAGGGAAGAGGTGGCTGGCCCAAGGGGGCGCACCAGGTGTGGGGAATCCTACTAGGACTCCCCAGTCCAAGTAGAAGTCCCCTCCTCTTTCCTATTCGTAGTAGGAGAAGGAGGGAAGAAGGAGGAGAGAGAAAGCCCCCCCAATCCTAGTCCAATTCGGTTTGGGCTAGGGGGCGCGCGCCACTCCCTGGCCGGCCTCCTCTCTTCCACCACTAGGTCCAATAACTTCCCGGGAGGGGGACTCCGGTACCCCCTGGTACTCCGAAAGTTATCCGAAACGACCCGAACCATTCCGGTGTACGAATGTAACCTTCCAGTATATGAATCTTTATGTCTCAACCATATCAAGACTCCTCGTCATGTCCGTGATCTCATTCGGGACTTCTAACAAACTTCAGTCATCAAATCAAATAACTCATAATACAAATCGTCATCGAACGTTAAGCGTGCGGACCCTACGGGTTCGAGAACTATGTAGACATGATCGAGACACATCTCCGATCAATAACCAATAGCGGAACCTTGATGCTCATATTGGCTCCTACATATTCTACGAAGATCTTTATCGGTCAAACCGCATAACAACATACGTTGTTCCCTTTATCAATGTTTATGGAAATTGTGTGTGTGGCATGAGTTGACACCAAATTGTGCTTTTGAGTTGCCTATGTTTTGCCAATATGTCGATTTATTTCCGTTTCGGCGAATTCCGGGCAAACTCTAGATCTATATATGTCCTATTTTTAAGGAAGGTCATGCCGAATTTTTGTATGAATTTGATGGTCAGTGGAATGATGGTGGACAGGTGGTTGCGGTCGGCACTGCAGGACATGAAAGAAAATAACCGGACAGAGGTTTTATGTCCGTGTCGAAAATGCAAAGGAATAGTTTGGCTCGACCCCCATGACGATGGTCGTGTCGAAGCGCACCTGCTCATGACTGATTTCATGGATGGCTATACTCGGTGGATAATTGAAGATGAGGATGACGATGTTGAGGATAGCGACAGGGCAGGCAATGATGACACGGGGCAAGACGAAGAGATGATCGATAATGGCGGCGGGGAAGAGGCCGGACATGGCGGCGGAGAAGGGGCCGGACATGGAGGCAGAGAGAACGACATGGACTCCATGCAGCAGAGTTCGTCGATACTAAGTTCAATTGAGCGGGACCCTCATGTTCAAGCATTGCTTCGCAAGGAGACGAGTACTGAGAGAGCTGCTTCTAGAGATGAGGCTAAGCTGGAGCAACTGGTGGTAGACTCGAACATTCCATTGTATGATGGTTACAATCCTGAAGTGACCCGCTTGAGTTTCACGCTCCAACTCCTGAAGACGAAGGCTAAAAACAAATGGACCGACACTAGCCTCAATGAGCATCTCAAGTACCTAAAGGATGTTCTTCCCGCGGGTAATCTATGTCCTACTAGTGTTGATGAGGCCAATAAGATCGTGTGCCCTCTTGATCTGCCACACATTAGATACCATGCATGCATCAACGATTGCATAATTTATCGAAAGGAGCACGCGGAAAAAACAAGTTGTCCTGTGTGCAATGCTTCTCGATACAAGAAGGCCGGGAATAAATGTCCCCAGAAAGTTGTTTGGTACTTACCGATCACTCCCCGTCTCGAGAGGTATTTTGTAGATCCCAAGGAAGCAAAGCTAATGCGCTGACATGCGGAGAGGAAGAAGCCCGACGATGGAGATGATCCGAAGCTAAGACACGTCAAGGATGGAAGCTAGTGGAGAGCGTTGAACAACTTCTATCGGTATTTTGAATGTGATGCAAGGATACTCGTGCTCGACGCGTGTACCGATGGCATGAATCCGTTTGGCAACCAAAACACCAACCATAGCACATGGTCCGTGTTTGTATGGATGTACAACCTCCCCCTGGTTGTGCATGAAATCAAAGTACATTCACATGAGCATGCTTATTCAAGGGCCGAAACAACCAGGAAATAATATTTATTTGTATCTGGGGCTACTTCAAGAGGAGTTAGACATATTATGGAAAACACCGGCCAAGACATGGGACGCCAGCAAAGGCGAGTATTTCAACATGAGAGCCGCGCTGATCACGACAGTGCACAATAGCCCCACTCTCTCTTCCCCCGTCGCACCGCCGCGCCCCGGCGCTCGCCCCCGACCCGGCCCCGGCCCTCGCCTCCCTCCTCTGCTTCCTCCCCTCCCAACCTCGGCCGTCGTCGGGCCTGCCTCCTCGCCCCTGCACCCTCTGTAAACCCCCGCTGACGGTGTCCTGGACTAGGGGGTACTCACCACGTCATCTCCCAATCAGTTGGATTGGGCCGAGGACCCCCATGGCCGTATACTCATAGGCCAGTCCGGACAGCTGCCGCATACAAGGAAGATTCCACAAGACTTTGCGATCAAGAAAAGGACTCCTCCCCCACCGGCGTATTCGGCTAGGACTCTTGTTATCCTAGGCCTCTGGTGCATTATATAAACCAGGGCCAAGCTAGTCGATAGACAACAACAATCATACCATAGGCTAGCTTCTAGGGTTTAGCCTCTACGATCTCGTGGTAGATCAACCCTTGTAATACTTATCATCAAGATCAATCAAGCAGGAAGTAGGGTATTACCTCCATAGAAAGGGCCCGAACTGGGTAAACATCGTGTCCCCTGCCTCCTGTTACCATCATCCTTAGACGCACAGTTCGGGACCCCCTACCCGAGATCCGCCGGTTTTGACACCGACATTGGTGCTTTCATTGAGAGTTCCGCTATGTGTTCGGCAAAAGGTCGATGGCTCGCCTGCAGATCAACTACGACTTTGGCATCTTCGTCCCCAGCTCGACTGGTCACCTTGGTTCGACCAAGGACTGCGCCCTACCTCCGATCGTCATGTTCGAATGAGGACCTTCATCAACAGCAGCTCCGATCTCTATCAAGATCATGGAGGAATCATCCAGGGAGCCTGGGGGCTCAACGTCAACATTGCCCTCGGGCGACCGTACTGTTTTCTGGACAGCGAACTTGTGTCCGCCACCACCGCCTCCTCAACTGTCTTTTTAACGATCGCTTCGATGGAATTATGCGGAATTGAGTCTACAACAACCCTGGAAAATTTTGTCGAGTTCCGATGGAGGAATCTCTGGCAATCCGCGATATACCGGAGCCCTGTTAAATCTGGACGAGAATCTGGATGAGTTTAGGGCGTGGTGTCCAGCTTCTAGCTCGTACGTCCTTTGGAAGATCCAACCGTTGATCGGCTGTGGAATTCCTATATCTACCACACCTCAAAATTTCAGCTCGATCCGACCGTCCAAACTCCGGGAACCTTCCGATTAATGCATCACTTTTCGGATCTGTTTTCTACGCGAAAACGAATCCGACCCGAGTTCGTCTTTTTTATGAACGGGATTTCAGACATCCTTCTTGAAGGAAGTTCTGTATGGGGTATTGTGTTTTGTTCCCGAATACATCCCGCTAACTTTAAAATCTTTTGAACATGATCTTCAACATCACGCTGGTGTCAAACCAGTCCGGCAATATTGCTCCACGGCCGCCGACCTGCGCTAGACACATCGTCACTTTGTTGAGCCGAGCTCAACTTCTTCGGATCATCATCTCGGCAAGTCGAACAAGCGTTTGGCATCGCAAAGGATAAATCATCACCAACATCTCCGCCCCACGGATTACACGGAGCGGGCACACCGGCATCGCCGCACGGTCACTTCATCAAGCCGACATGGACCACGTCACGACCTGCATCGGCAGGGCCGCACTGTTGCTCCTTCAAGCTGGTGTCCATCATGCCAACCTACTTCGACTCATCGGCTGACATCGAGGCTTCGACATCTCGGCTAGACCGGGGGATTCATCATCTCTTCATCAACCTACTCTGATGACTTTGGCGTCACCAGCCGACCAGCTTCGTCACGATTAACTGGACCGAGGGCTTTGCCTCGGCAAGCCAACCTTTGACATCATTGCCATGCCGTCGCTTTATCGCCCATCAGGCAATGGGTGTGCGGATCGAGTCCCAATTTTGGGAATCACCTTCCTTCGGATTGCTACAACAAATAAACCAGGTGCTATTAATCCTAGTTTTTTTTGCTTGTTTGGGTTTATTTTTCCAAGGAATTATTACTTCGGTTTGTCCATCATCTATACACAGGTTTATCAAATGGTGGCCGCATTAACGACAGTCGCATGGTGGTTCGGTCAGTTTTCGTACATAGTCCGGCGTACGCCGCATCCGGAACTCGGACCGACCTGAGAATTCAGGCTTTGCCACGCCTTCACCGCGTCACGCCTCCATCGACATTGACTTCGGCGCCAGGCCATATTTCTTTTATTACTCACTTTGCATAAATTATTTATTATGCGTCAATTTCTCTTTTTTAATTTATCATTATTACTATCATCTCCGGTTTGCACTATTTTTTGTGCATAGGAAAATGATCCAGCCGGACTATATCCTTTGGCGTCCCCTCGGGACCGGCTTGGGGGATGGAACCTTGTCCCACATCAAGCTCGGACCGCGTCATCAATACCGAACAGATTAACCAGCTAAGTTGCCTTCATGCTCAAAGTTTTAAATTTTTAAGTTGTGTTCGGTTCGATCAAGCATTATACTTTTTTGGAAAAAAGTTGCTTGTAAAAAAATTTCCTTGTCCAACCTTTGTTTGTGACGGACAAATTCAAATACCCCGATTACTTGGGGGCTCCCTTGCTGGAGATTTTCCTCTTGCATATGATTATACTTGTACGGTTTTGTTCCTTGTTCGTATATTATGCCACAATATGCACCATATTGACCTAAGTGATTTGCAAGCTGGGTTGCCTTGCTCCTGTGTTTACCCCTACGTTCCCGATTGTTCGGCTAGGGAGTAAAGGGAGCACCTATGCGATTGTCACGATCGGTTGATCCGAGCCGGACCTCAGACTAGGTGAAGCCGAAAGCTAGCGCTCTTAATGTTTTCAATCATGGTCGGCACACAATGGAACTCATGAGTACAAAAAATCTATTGCACAAGTCTCATATTAACAATGAGCACCGAAGAAAGGTATCGGTGGGGGTACTATTTTCTTCGAAGATGCTTCTTACACTTTATTAGTAATATAGCATAAGTTCCTGGCGCTTTATGCATTACAGCCTTATGACCTGATTGCCTGGTTATCAGAAACATCGTCGATATTCTCGACAGGTGGAATACATAACACTTTTTGGTCCTTGACCGAAGAGGGAGAAGCCGACGGTCGGTTAAGACGCGTTTAAAGTTCGGGTGAACGTAGATATGATATAAGTACTTCGATACATACAATCATTCTTTTACCCAAGTCACTTGGGGGCTCTTAAGTTTATTCGAGCCGTTTTATAATAAGTGTTCTTCTTCTTAGTCGTTGCAAAGTCTTTTTTATATCACTCCTTTTTTCGACGCGAGTGTGCGGTCAATAGCCGGGGCGCCTAATTCCTCTCTCAAAGCCGCTAAAGTTTGCCAAAATGGCCTAACAAGAAGTACTCTGCCTTCGGGATAGGAGGTTGAAGCCGTAGGATGACCCGCTTGAAGTCTTGAGATAGGATGTATCATGTTAAAGCACGGCAGAAGCACTTTTTTTCAGTACAATTTTCGGATTGGCACCGAACACTTGGTCTAGTTCAGACACTAAACTTTGGAATAAGTTTTATGTCTTTTCGAGCCTATGACACTTTTAAACTATTTGTGTGTTTCCAGCATTAGTCTCGCAGTGCAACGCCGGACACCTTTAGGGATTCGGCAAAAACATTCTCAGATATTGCTATATATGCATCGGTTTCGAATTGTGTCTTCGGTCAATAGTTGGGTTGCCCGGCTCCTGTGCTTGCCTCCTACGTTCCGCTTTGTTCGGCTAGGTGTGCAAAGGGAGAACCACTGAGATTGTGCTTCCAGCTCGCATGGTCAAGCACCTCAGTGGAGAAAGCCGAAAACTGACTATCACAATAGGCGTAAACTGGTCAGCGACCCGATGACTATGTTAAATGATGGGCCATTCATAACATTGGCCGAAGTGTTTACGGCTTGACCTCGGCTTTCGCTGAACACTAACCGGGGGATCATAGCTAGCTTCCCCAGTATAAAGCTCCTATGACTAAGCGAAAGTTTTAAAGCCCGCATAACTGATTACCTCGTTTCTGCTAACACAACCGCCTTCGGGCACCGAGACGTTGGCTAAGGGTTGGTTTGTTATTGGGGAAACACCCTACGTAGTATCTACCAAGGGGTAGAAGCCGACGATGGGCCACTTTCAACAGATAAACGGTCGCAATGGGGTCAAAATAATGATGTAAAGTACTTGGATAGATAGATTCATTACACATAATCTGTGATTTCACTCTGGATATCGATCTTTAATTCGGCCACCCGTGCCCACATTAAGGCTCGGGGGCTACTGGGCTTTGCGCTCATTATTTACAAATATTAAAGGGCACATCGATCCCCCGATCGGTGTTGCCACCGACCGGTGTCTAGGGGGCTCTTGCATTGCCTATTCAAAGCAGAGAATTCAAAGGCTTCGGACAATAATGGGTACCATATGGACCTATCCTATCGAACTAGTATATTGCGGTGACTTCTCCGACCCTCTCAGGGCCCGTCAGCGATCACTATTATCTCTAATATATTACACTGCGTTTTATTCCTATGTATGCTGCCGAGCTAGGAGTTGATCCTCAGGCCGATTTCGCGCATCGACCTGAGTCTCAGGAGCTACTGGGAACAACGGTTTTATGCTTTCTTTCAAGTGCATCTCGGGTTTTAGACTGATACACGCACCTTGAGGGATACTGGCTATACATCTTGTCAGATATTACATTGCACAATTCGGAATTAAATTCATAAAAAGCAGTCCCATGGCCAAGGTGGTGCACCACCTCGGAAGCATTCCGGCATAAAGCTCGGGCGCCAGTGGCTGGCTCCATAGAGGGCATTTCCGATATTAAGCTTAGCTAAACTCTTTCAACTTTTTAAACCAAGGTGATCTATGACACATCGGATATAAACCGGCGTTGGAGCTTGGACACAGTCTGGCGTTGGAGCTCGAAAGCAGTCCGGCATTGGTGCTCGGCTGCAAAGGATACCTCGAATGCAGTCCTGCGTTGGAGCTCGGATGCAAGAGGACACTGTCTCCCGGGAACAACTTCAAACCCGAGGCGTGGCATAAAAATAACAAGGCATTGATAAAGGCCAGAAACTTAAAGGGGCTCCTCGGATACCCAACGTGTAAACTCTTCGGATGCACTTCGGCGGTCCTCAAGATCGAAGATGACAAGATTTGTTGAACCAGTTTTCAAGACCGATGGCCGAAGATGAAGAACAGTTTGGAAGAATCGAGGAGCGTCCCTAACTTGAAGACCGGTTCAGGGGGCTACTAACGGTGTCCTGGACTAGGGGGTACTCACCACGTCATCTCCCGATCAGTTGGATTGGGCCGAGGACCCCCATGGCCGTATACTCATGGGCCAGTCCGGACAGCTGCCGCATACAAGGAAGATTCCACAGGGCTTGGCGATCAAGACAAGGACTCATCCCCCACCGGCTTTTCGGCTAGGACTCTTGTTATCCTAGGCCTCTGGTGCATTATATAAACCAGGGCCAAGCTAGTCGATAGACAACAACAATCATACCATAGGCTAGCTTCTAGGGTTTAGCCTCTACGATCTCGTGGTAGATCAACTCTTGTAATACTCATATCATCAAGATCAATTAAGCAGGAAGTAGGGTATTACCTCCATAGAGAGGGCCCGAACCTGGGTAAACATCGTGTCCCCTGCCTCCTGCTACCATCATCCTTAGACGCACAGTTCGGGACCCCCTACCCGAGATCCGCCGGTTTTGACACCGACACCCCCCTCTCTCTCTGATAGCTAGGGTTCTTCGGTTGGTTTACTTAGGTTTTAGTTAGGGTAGTAGGTTAATTAGGTTATCTATTTAGTTATGAATTTAGCTAGGTTTTAAAATAGGACAGAAATTTAGGGTTAAGCAATTGTAGTTAAAAGAAAAGGCTGCATTTAAGCAATTATCTAAATCAACATCCCTTGTTAAAGCAAATTTTGTTAGGCTGAATTTATATGCAAATTTGAATTGGACATGTGATATGTGGATATGTCATGTTTTGGACATGTCATGTTTGGAATTTGAACATGTCATTTGGACATGTGATGTTTTGGTTCAATTTTGGTAAATGATCCGAGTGGCCTATGTTACGCCGGAATGTTGATTCATTTTCGTTCCGGTGAATTTCAGGTGCTCGATATGTCCATTTTTTATCAAAGGTCATGCCGAAATTTGCCGTGAATAAAGGCATGATTTCTGCTACATAGTTGGCATATCAAGTGCTGGCACGTAGATTTCTTTTTTATGTCATTTCTCATTTGTTCATACTTTTAGAAATAAATGAGGACACTTAATCATAGGAAACATGTCGAACAACGAAGAAACTGGGCCTTCTGACCAAGATGCAGATGAGATGGATTATGAGGGTGAACAAGAGTACCTCGACTATTTGACTGGTAAGCAAGGTTTGCAGGTCGGCCTCGATGATGGTACTGACGCTGACATCGACACCGACGGCACCGGCACCGATGGCGGCGCCGAGACCGGTGGGGAAGGTACCGGCGGGGAAGATACCGGCGGGGAAGGTACCGGTGCTGATGCCGCTACCGAGAAGAGGAAGAATAAAAAGTAGAGGATACGAAAACCTAACAAACTAGGGATTGGACGACTTGTGATCACAAAGATGGCACCTAACAAGTTTGAGCCATTAGAGCCGGAAGAACCTCGCAAGTGCTATGGGAACCAAGTAGGATGCATCCTACGGAATGCGCGAGCATCAACGCATTTATGACTTAAGGAGTAAAGAACATTTGACGAAGTTGCTCCTAACGGTTGCACAAGAGATTCAAGTTCCCGACCGGGATGATAACATAACAACCGCTGGATGATCCAAGATGAAAAAGATTAACAATCACGCCATGGGCATGTTCAGCAATGATTTGGCCTCCGGAAAGGGAGGTGAAACGAGCTATTGAGGCTGGGGAACCCCTGTCCAAGATTCCGAGGAAAATCCGACACTTACGGAAAAGGAGTTCAAAAGTTCAAGGACACTTGCGCTACCGAGGTAGCCAAGGCTAAGGCTGCGAATTCAAGAGCCTTCAGCAAAGGAACACGGAAGCATCGCCTCGGAAGCCGTGGCTACCTCGGTAAAAGGCCCATATGGGATAAGGTGACGCGAACGTGAAGCCGCTGGTCTCCTGCACCCTTCGCTGAAGTTCACCAACCCCTTGGAGCGTGACTTCATCAGGCCCGCTACAAGTGGGACAAGGAGAAAAGGTTTTTACATGGACCAGATCACGAGGAAATTGATTAGACCATGGAGAAGCAACACCAGCTTGCACCGAAAAGCCCCATCTCGATGAGGCCTAAGTGGGACACCCCTCTCAACCGGGCCTTGAACGAACTTAAGAGACTCCCTTTGGGCCAGCGGCCGCAATATGGTCGTGTGCATGGCACTGGAGACGATGCCACGTGGAAGGTGTTTTACAACGAGGGCCCAGAGGCCAAGAAGCAGAAAAAGAAGTTTAGTCAGGCAGACATCGACGCGAAGATGAAGCTTGCGGTCGAGAAAACAGCAGTTGAGGACCGAAAAAGCAGCCGAGGACAAATATGAGTTGCTACAGCAGGCAGTCAATGCAGCTGTAACTTTCTGCAGAAATGATTTTGCTACTAACTTGGTTCCAGTTATCATCAACTGGACAAAGGAAAATCCAGACAAGACGGTACATGATTTCCTGTTGCCCAGTTTCGCCAGGAGCAACTCCATGAACAACAACACCATCGCACCATCACTTGCTCACGCAACCGGGCCTCCTCTCGCAGCCGCTCCCGCTCATAGCAGCCTGTCCTCAGTCTCTGGCGCGCTAGGTGGGCCTTCGTCTTTGGCTGAGCTTGCCGCCACGATAATTACATGTCGTGACCAACATATATATATATATATATATATATATATATATTCCATTTTATTACCTTTCGGATGTTTTACGCTACGGACATATGTGTTTGCAGCGAAAGAAACCCAGGCACCATACTCTACTTGATCAAAGGCGGTAAGGTGGACGTGGGAAAGGGATGATAATGGACCCCTTGCAACCCACGTTCCACAACCAGCCGATCTCTGGGCACTTGAGGTTAGCTTGTCCAGTGTGAAATCGGGCACGAGGATTTGCCTCCCTGCAGATAAAGCATGTGGGAGCGGATTACGAGACCCCGCCATGGATTGAAGTCGCAAGGGTTGGGTGCTGCTATGGTCAAGAATCTTATTTGTCCGAGCCGCCGAGAGCACACCAATAACCACACATCAACAAGCATGTCGGAGACCACCACCCGCCTACGCAATTACCAGCTCTGTAATGCCGGGTGAGAGCGGCGGACGACATGATGAAGGGGTGCAATAGTCTTCGATGATGTAATTTGTCCCAGTAGAGCAGAGAATTGATGATGAGACGGAGGTCGACCCTATGGGTTTCCTCAATACAAACGCGTATGACCGTGACATAGATATGATGAGTCAACCATATGACGAATCGGGCTATCACTTGCTAATGAGGATATGGATGATATGCCGGGCAGGAAGGTCGAGCGTGGATTGCAAAAGTCTCTCTTCATGAAATCCTCACAGACACGCTCAAGATGCCGCCCAACACAGGCTCAACTAGCCGGGCACGAGGGTCGACAAGATTTAGCCCGGGAACACTGGGCAGGGGTTAAGGAAGGGTCGGAAGGTGTGCCCAAGAAAAGGAGAGGAAGGATCGGGAAGATAGCTGCCTCCAAACAAGCCAGAGCACATAGCAGCCAGACGATGCATTCTGAAGTGCGTGTACCCGTGAAAGGTGCGGCCATGTTCCATCTCACGGGCGAGCCGATGCTATCGCTGGAGGAACTATCAGGGGATCTCAGGAGACTGCACGACCATGTGCTGTCGACTGAGAAAAGCCTACTAGCCTCAAAGGATCCAGGATATCCGACATATGCGACTCGTGTGCCTGAGGGGAAGTGCTACGTCGAGACACGGCCCGTGGAGGTGTTCTTCCTGCGGTTTGACCATATCTTTGAGATGTTTCTGACAAGCACTACAAAAAAAAGACACATCCATGACATTTTGGGCCGAAAGAAAAAAAATTATGTCATACATATGACACTTCTATGACGATAATTGTGACAAAACCCGGTATCATCATACATGTGGTGGGCTCCTACTTCTATGACAGAAAATGGGATTTTCATCCTGGGCGGGCCGGAGACGCAGCTGCATGACATTCTTTGGGCGCCCATGACGGAAAAACCGTGGTAGAAGCGAGGCGAGGAAAATTTGAGGAGTTGCGGTTACGGTGGGAGGTCGGGGCGGCGATGCGCGTTCTTTCTCGTACACATACTGCTGCGTGTGTGAGGCATTGGCTCTAAGTGAACGTGGCGGCGTTGGGCTCTAATGAACCCGGCGACAGCCACTGCGAGCTACGCGTTACTAAACCCGAGCGATCGATCGATGGCTGTTAATCGAACCCGATGGAGCGATTCTTCGCTCTCGCCGCTAATCAAGACGATCGATTGATGAACAATGGCGCGCGGGGGTTGGATGAATAGTGAGCGGTGGCGTTGCCTCTGGATGAACATGACCCGTGGTGTGGAGGGCTGGATGAACAGAGACCGTGGAGGGGTGGCCGTGGAGGGTGGTTGAACAGACCCGTGGTGTGGAGGGCTGGATGAACAGAGACGGTGGAGGGTGGTTGAACAGTAGCCGGTGGAGTAGTGCGCGGTGGAGGCTGGATGAACAGGAGCCCGTGGAGGCTGGAGGAGGTCGACGGTAGCCCGTGGAGGCTGGAGGAGTTTGACGGAGGAGATGAACAGATCCCGTGGAGTCTGTTTTGCGGCACGCCACACCCTCCCGATGAACAGGACCCCATTTCGATCAGAAGCGCCCAACACAAGTCCGCTTTGTCCATGGCGGTACGCCACACCCTCGATCAACAGACCCTGCTTCGACCGTAGGAGGTCCATTTCATCCGCTTTTGCGTACGCCACACCCTCCCGATCAACAGGACCCCTGTTTCGACCGTAGGAGGTCTGTTTCCTCCGTTTTGCGGTACGCCACACCCCTCCCGATCAACAGGACCCCGTTCGAACGTGGCCGGTCGAACACATGGCCGCTTCTCCGTTTCGTGGTACGCCAGCCTCGCTTCCATCGCCTGTTTCGGCCCAAGCTGGTTGGCTCCCACGCGTGCCGCTGCCTCCCGATGAACACGACGCATTCCGTTTCCTCCCCATGAACACGACGCATTCCGTTGCCTCCCCATGAACACGACGATGACTTTGTTTCTCTGTTCCGACCTAGCCATGTACGTATGCGCGAGTAGGTGTTCGAGACCCCGCCCGTATGTACATACGTGGCCGTATTTTCTTTCTTGCACCTTGGCTGCCGTTCGTACGTGTACATGCTACGTGCGCGCCTTTACTACGACACGTACGCGCCTCTACTACGACACGTGAGTGCCTCTACATCGACCAGTATATATGTACGTACACGTTCACAACCAGAATGACAACACTACGTACGCTTCGACCAGGTGGGTCCCGACTGTTAGGCAGTTCCTTGCGTGCGAAAATGTAGCTGGTGGGTCCCAGCAGTCAGAGGGGCGAATCATTTTTTTTGCCCGGACGCACTTCCTTTGCGTGCGAAGATGTAGCTGGTGGGTCCCAGCAGTCAGCGGGGCGAATCGTTTTTTTTGCCCGGATGCACTTCCTTGCGTGCGAAGATGTAGCTGGTGGGTCCCAGCAGTCAGGGGGAAATTTTTTCGTGAAATACGGTGGCCCGTCCGGTGGGTCCCCGCTGTCTGGTGGAGGAATCATTATTTTCCGCGTAATAAGGAGGCACTTCCTTGCTGTGGCCGTGGACCCAGCTGTCAGCCTCTCCACGTACAGTCCACGTCCGATGGAAGTCGTTCCTTGACCATGTTGACCACGCCTCGCCGAGAGCACCACGGCGGTGGACAACGGCGAGGCCTAGGAAGGGGACGACTCAGAGCCGGGGAAGACGCAGCAGTGGATGCCCACGCGAAGAGGAGTACGAGGGTTCACTGGTTCGGCTGCGGTGTGAGGCTGCCGCCGCCAGAATAACAGGGGTGTGGGTGAGTAGACGGATGGTGCCGCTAGCGGTGGGAGTAGTGGGCGGTGAGGCCTCTCATGGCATCACACCCGCCACGGGAGGCAGGAGCACGCGCACGACCGGGCGCTGGTTTGGGCGGTGGAGCAAGAAGACCAGAGGTTGAAGAAGCACTACAACCGTTGGATGAACATCATACGGTAACAGGAGCTAGAATCGTTCATATTGACTAAGTTGACAAAGCCCTCCGTCCCCGTCAACTTGGTAGGCCCACAAGTCAGCCTCCCAAAGATCTTTGGGTTCCACCGGTGGGGAGTATTCATTTTTGTGCGTAATAAGGAGGCACTTCCTTGCGTGCGAAGATAGCTGGTGGGTCCGACAAGTCAGCGGGGGGCACGTTTTTTTCGCAAAATACAGAGGACCTTCCGTGGGTCCCTGATGTCGTGGAGGAATCATTATTTTGCACGTAATAAGGAGGCATTTCCTTGTGTGCGTCGTGGACCCAGCTGTCGCCCTCTCCACGCACAGTCTACTTTCGATGGTGTCGTTCGCTGACCACGTTGACCACGCTGCGTCGAGCGCATCCAAGGTGGTGGACGACGGCGAGGCCCTTGACAGCAATGAGCCGGAGATGGGAAGACGCTGGAGTAGAGTCGCAGACGGAGAGGTGTACGAGGGTTAATGGTTCTAGTGCGGTGTGGTTCGGGCAATGGTGGAGAAGAATAGGAGGTGTGGAGGGTGGAGGATGGCCTGGCCAATGGTGGAGTAGCGCTTCATAGCGAAGCGTGCTAAGCAGAGTTGCTAGCAACAGAGGCGGAGGTTTTCCGGCGGCTGGAGAAGAAGACGAGAGATTGAAGATGGATGCGACCGTTGGATGTAAATCCAACGGCTAACATGTCGTAATCATTTGTTGACTAAATTGACAATGACTTGTGTTGGCTTCACCTATTGGCCCACATTTCAGCCTCCAAAATGTGGCACGATTCAACCCATTTTTCAGAATTTACATTTTTTTTTTTTTGCGGTAGAATTTACAGTCAATTTGATCTTTTTTAATTACAGCCATTAGCTGGGCTGGGTGAACAATTAATGTAGCGCCCATGCGCCCATTTATTTTATTTCCTAAAAATTACAGGCCATTTGCACTTTCTCTAAATACACGATTTTGTTGGGCTGATTCTAATTATAATGTTGGGTTGGGCCAGCAATGTTATCAAAAAATAAAAAAGGGTTGAGCATTTTGTTATAAATATATTTAAATAATAAGTGATATTATTACATTCGTCCTTAAATCTTACCAAGCTTTTGTACACAATCACTAGGATTTTCGTGCCAAAACAATCCAGGATTTTATTTGTTAAGAAATTATTTTTATAAGTTAATAAGATGTGGGATATTGTTTTCTTACATATGTAAGTATCTGTTAAATATATGATGACAATAAAAATAATATAAAATAATTTAAATATATATAATGTAGTTAGAAGGGAAACATAAGTTGGACCTAGCGTTCCTATTCCTATATAGAAAAATAGAACAGACCTCTGTGTTTTCTTCAAAAAAAATACATAAATTGGGCTGCCAAAAATAAAACCTCGGATGGGAGGTCCATAGGCCGGTCGATACATGACGGCCCTAAGAAAATACAAACAGGCCTATTGACCTCCCATCCGAGGCCATGGGCTGCGCATGTTAAAAATGAAAGCCTAGACAGGGCAGCCCAAAACCATGTCCAACACTTTCCAAAACTTCGTACCTCGTTTTCTCTGTGTTTTGCACACTCGACAATGTGTGGGCATTTTGACTATGCATCATATGAAGATGTGCTATGCATGAATGTTGATCAGCATATTGTTAACTGGCTGGTAGTGCCATTTTCGACCATGAATAAAACTTCCAACATGATGTTAACCCTGTTTGAAAAGGCCGTGTTAATATAAATGCTCTGCCTCTAAAAGTATCAGTTTCTTATCTGAAACTGAACTTATAGTTTCTTATCTGAAACTGAAACTTGCAGTTTCTTCTCGTCTGCACTTTTATACTCCTATGAAACTACATTTTATAAGTGCTAAAAATAGATCTCTAGAATTTCTAAAATTCTTCATATGCTCAATACTGCAAATCTGAAATTCAAAAGATATTCATATCTGAAAGTACTCTCAAAATACACAACACAAAACACAATTCACAACCTACAAATACTGACAACCCTAAGTGTTGGGGAACGTAACATAAATTCAAAATTTTCCTACGTGTCACCAAGATCTATCTATGGAGAAACTAGCAACGAGGGGAAGGAGAGTGCATCTACATACCCTTGTAGATCGCTAAGCGGAAGCGTTCAAGAGAACGGGGTTGAAGGAGTCGTACTCGTCGTGATCCAAATCACCGGAGATCCTAGTGCCGAACGGACGGCACCTCCTCGTTAAACACACGTACAGCCCGGTGACGTCTCCCATGCCTTGATCCAGCAAGGAGAGAGGGAGAGGTTGAGGAAGACTCCATCCAGCAGCAGCACAACGGCGTGGTGGTGATGGAGGAGCGTGGCAATCCTGAAGGGCTTCGCCAAGCACCGCGGGAGAGGAGGAGGGAGAGAGGCAGGGCTGCGCCAACAGGAGAAGAAAATTTGTGTTATGGGCTGCACCTTTGCCTCCACTATATATAGGGGGAGAGGGGGCTGCGCCCCCACCTAGGTTTCCACCCCTAGGGGCGGCGGCCAGCCCTAGATCCCATCTAGGGGGGCGGCCAAGGGGGGGAGTAGGGGAAACTTGCCCCCCAAGCAAGGTGGGGCGCCCCCTCCCCAAACCCTAGGTGCCTTGGGCCCTTGTGGGGGGCGCACCAGCCCACCTGAGGCTGGTTCTCTCCCACACTTGGCCCATGCTGCCCTCCGGGGATGGTGGCTCCACTTGGTGGACCCCCGGGACCCTCCCGGTGGTCCCGAGACGTTAGCGATAAAACCCAAACTTTTCCGGGACCAAAACAGACTTCCATATATAAATCTTTACCTCCGACCATTCCGAACTCCTCGTGACGTCCGGGATCTCATCCGGACCAACAACATTCGTAACCACATACAAACTTCCTTTATAACCCTAGCGCCATCGAACCTTATGTGTAGACCCTACGGGTTCGGGAACCATGCGACATGACCGAGACGTTCTTCGCTCAATAACCAACAGCGGGATCTGGATACCCATGTTGGCTCTACATGTTCCACGATGATCTCATCGGATGAACCACGATGTCAAGGACTCAATAGATCCCGTATACAATTCCCTTTGTCTAGCGGTATTGTACTTGCCCGAGATTCGATCGTCGGTATACCGATACCTTGTTCAATCTCGTTACGGCAAGTCTCTTTACTCGTTCCGTAACACATCATCCCGTGATCAACCCCTTGGTCACATTGTGCACATTATGATGATGTCCTACCGAGTGGGCCCAGAGATACCTCTCCGTTTACAGAGTGACAAATCCAGCCTTGATTCGTGCCAACCCAATGCATACACTTTCGGAGATACATAGTGCACCTTTATAGCCACACGCGATTCGTTGTGATGTTTGGTACACCCAAAGCATTCCTATGGTATCCGGGAGTTGCACAATCTCATTGTCTAAGGAAAAGATACTTGACATTAGAAAAGCTTTAGCATACTGAACTACACGATCTTTGTGCTAGGCTTAGGATTGTCTTGTCCATCACATCATTCTCCAAATGATGTGATCCGTTATCAACGACATCCAATGTCCATGGTCGGAAACCGTAACCATCATTGATCAACGAGCTAGTCAACTAGAGGCTTACTAGGGACATGGTGTTGTCTATGTATCCACACATGTATCTGAGTTTCCTATCAATACAATTATAGCATGGATAATAAACGATTATCTGAGTTTCCAACAGTCTCCCACTTGCACTAGAGTCAATAATCTAGTTCACATCGCTATGTGATCAACACTCATAGGTCACATCTCCATGTGACCAACATCCAAGAGTTTACTAGTGACACTAAACTAGTTCACATCATCATGTGATTAAGACTCAATGAGTTATGGGGTTTGATCATGTTTTGCTTGTGAGAGAGGTTTTAGTCAACGGGTCTGCAACATTCAGATCCGTATGTACTTCGCAAATCTCTAGGTCATATTGTAAATGTTGCTTCCACGCTCCACTTGGAGCTATTCCAAATGGTTGCTCCACTATACGTATCCGGTTTGCTACTCAGAGTCATTCGGATAGGTGTTAAAGCTTGCATCGACGTAACCCTTTACGCCGAACTCTTTATCACCTCCATAATCGAGAAACATGTCCTTATTACTCCAAGGAAAATTTTGACCGCTGTCCAATGATCCATTCCTGGATTACTCTTGTACCCCTTTGCCAGACACGTGGCAAGGCACACATCAGGCGTGGTACTCAGCATAGCATACTGTAGAGCCTACGTCTAAAACATAGGGGACGACCTTCGTCCTTTCTCTCTCTTCTGCCGTGGTCGAGCTTTAAGTCTTTAACTTCATACCTTACAACTCAGGCAAGAACTCCTTCTTTGACTGATCCATCTTGAACATCTTCAAGATCATGTCAAGGTATGTGCTCATTTGAAAGTACCATTAAGCGTTTTTTATCTATCCTCATAGATCTTGATGCTCAATGTTCAAGTAGCTTAATCTAGGTTTTCTATTGAAAACACTTTTCAAATAACCCCATATGCTTTCCAGAATTCTACATCATTTCGATCAACAATATTTCAACAACATATACTCATCGAAATTCTATAGTGCTCCCACTCACTTCTTTGGAAATACAAGTTTCTCATAAACTTTGTATAAACCCAAAATCTTTGATCATCTCATCAAAGCGCACATTCCAACTCCGAGATGCTTACCCCAGTCCTTAGAAGGATCGCTGGAGCCAGCATACCTTTTAGCATCCTTAGGATCGACAAAAACTTTCTGATTGTATCACATACAACCTTTCCTTACGAAGACTGGTAAGGAAACTTGTTTTGACATCCATCTGCCAGATTTCATAAATGCAGCTAATGCTAGCATGATTCCGACGGACTTAAGCATCGCTACGGATGAGAAAATCTCATCGTAGTCAACTCTTTGAACTTGTGAAAAACTCTTCGCCACAAGTCGAGCTTCATAGACGGTGACATTACCGTCCACGTCCGTCTTCTTCTTAAATATCCATTTATCTCAATGGCTTGCCAATCATCGGGCAAGTCCACCAAAGTCATGGATCCTTTGTCGGATTTTATGGCCTCGAGCCATTCGTCGGAATCGGGGCCACCATCGCTTCTCCATAGCTCGTAGTTTCATTGTTGTCTAGCAACATGACCTCTAAGACAGGATTGCGTACCACTCTGAAGTAGTAGGCATCCTTGTTACCCTACGAGGTACGGTAGTGACTTGATCCGAAACTTCATGATCACTATCATAAGCTTCTACTTCAATTGGTGTAGGCGCCACAGGAACAACTTCCTGTGCCCTGCTACACACTAGTTGAAGTGACAGTTCAATAACCTCATCAAGTCTCCACCATCCTCCCACTCAATTCTTTCGAGAGAAACATTTCCTCGAGAAAGGACCCGTTTCTAGAAACAATCACTTTTGCTTCCGGATCTGAATTAGGAGGTATACCCAACCATTTTGGGTATCCTATGAAGATGCATTTATCCGTTTTGGGTTCGAGCTTATCACGATGAAACTTTTTCACATAAGCGTCACAGCCCCAAACTTTCAAGAAACGACAGCTTAGGTTTCTCTAAACCATAGTTCTCACGGTGTCATCTCAACGGAATTACGTGGTGCCCTATTAAAGTGAGTGCGGTTGTCTCTAATGCCTAACCCATGAACGATAGTGGTAATTTGATAAGAGACATCATGGTACGCATCATATCCAATAGGGTGCAACTATGATGTTTGGACACACCATCACACTATGGTGTTCCAGGCGGTATTTATTGTGAAACAATTTCCACAATGTCTTAATTGCGTGCCAAAGCTCGTAACTCAGATACTCATCTCTATGATCATATCATAGACATTTTATCCTCTTGTCATGATGATCTTCAACTTCACTTCTGAAATTACTTGAACCATTCAATAATTCCAACTTGTGTTTCATCAAGTAAATACACTCGGTATCTACTCAAATCATCCGTGAAGTAAGAACATAACGATATTCATCAGATGCCTCAAAGACTCATTGGACTGCACACATCAAAATGTGTTACTTCCAACAAGTTGCTATCTTGTTCCATCTTACTGAAACCGAGGCTTTTCAGTCATTTTGCCCATGTGGTATGATTTGCATATCTCAAGTGTTTCAAAATTAAGTGAGTCCAAACGATCCATCTGTATGGAGTTTCTTCATGCGTATACACCAATAGACACGGTTCGCATGTCTCAAACTTTTCAAAAACGAGTGAGTCCAAAGATCCATCAACATGGAGCTTCTTCATGCGTTTTATACCAATATGACTTACATGGCAGTGCCACAAGTAAGTGGTACCATCATTACTATCTTATATCTTTTGGCATGAAAATGTGTATTACTGTGATCGAGATTCAATAAACCATTCCTTTAGGTGCAAGACCATTGAAGGTATTATTCAAATAAATAGATTAACCATTATTCTCCTTAAATGAATAATCAGACAGATAGACATAATCCAATCATGTCTATGCTCAACACAAACACCAAATGACAATTACTCTGGTTTAATACTAATCTTGATGGTAGAGGGAGCATGCGATGTTTGATCACATCAAACTTGGAAACACTTCCAACACATATCGTCAGCTCACCTTTAGCTAGTCTCCGCTTATTCCGTAGCCTTTCATTTCGAAGTTACTAACACTTAGCAACCGAACCGTATCTAATACCTGGTGCTACTAGGAGTACTAGTAAAGTACACAATAACTTAATGTATATCCAATATACTTCTATCGACCTTGCCAGCCTTCTCATCTACCAAGTATTAGGGTAATTCTGCTCCAGTGGCTGTTCCCCTTATTACAGAAGCACTTAGTCTCGGGTTTGGGTTCAACCTTGGGTTTCTTCATTAGAGCAGCAGCTGATTTGCTGGTTCATGAAGTATCCCTTCTTGTCCTTACCCTTCTTGAAACTAGTGGTTTCACTAACCATCAACATTTGATGCTCCTTCTTGATTTCTACATTCGCGGTGTCGAACATTGCGAATAGCTCAAGGATCATAATATCTATTCCTGATATGTTATAATTCATCACGAAGCTTCTAGCAGCTTGGTGGCAATGACTTTGGAGAAACATCGCTATCTCATCAGGAAGATCAACTCCCACTCGATTCAAGTGATTGTTGCACTAAGACAATCTGAGCACAAGCTCAACGATTGAGCTCTTCTCCCTTAGTTTGCAGGCTAAGAAAATCGTCGGAGGTCTTATACCTCTTGACGTGGGCACGAGCCTGAAATCCCAATTTCAGCCCTCGAAACATCTCATATGTTCCGCGACGTTTCGAAAAATGTCTTTGGTGCCTCAACTCTAAACCGTTTAACTGAACTATCACGTAGTTATCAAAACGTATATGTCCAATGTTCGCAACAACCACAGACGACGTTTGGGGTTCAGCACACTAAGCGGTGCATTAAGGACATAAGCTTTTTTCTGTCCGCATAATTGCTACTGTCAACTTTCAACTATATTTTCTCTAGGAACATATCTAAACAGTGGAACTAAAGCGCGAGCTTACAACATAATTTGCAAAGATCTTTTGACTATGTTCAGGATAATTAAGTTCATATCATGAACTCACACTCAGATAGACATCCCTCTAGTCATCTAAGTGATTACATGATCCGAGTCAACTATGCCGTGTCCGATCATCACGTGAGACGGACTAGTCATCATCGGTGAACATCTTCATGTTGATCGTATCCTCCATACGACCCATGCTCAACCTTTCGGTCTCTTGTGTTCCGAGGCCATGTATGTACATGCTAGGCTCGTCAAGTTAACCTAAGTGTTTCGCATGTGTAAATCTGGCTTACACCCGTTGTATGTGAACGTAAGAATCTATCACACCCGATCATCACGTGGTGCTTCAAAACGACGAACTTTCGCAACGGTGCACAGTTAGGGGGAACACTTCCTTGAAATTTTAATGAGGGATCATCTTATTTACTACCGTCGTTCTAAGAAAATAAGATGCATAAACATGATAAACATCACATGCAATCAAATAGTGACATGATATGGCCAATATCATTTTGCTCCTTTTGATCTCCATCTTCGGGGCTCGATGATCATCATCGTCACCGGCATGACACCATGATCTCCATCATCATGATCTCCATCATCGTGTCTCCATGAAGTTGTCTCGCCAACTATTACTTCTACTACTATGGCTACCGCTTAGCAATAAAGTAAAGTAATTACATGGCATTGTTTAATGACACGCAGGTCATACAATAAATTAATACAACTCCTATGGCTCCTGCCGGTTGTCATACTCATCGACATGCAAGTCGTGATTCCTATTACAAGAACATGATCAATCTCATACATCACATATCATTCATCACATTCTTTTGGCCATATCACATCACATAGCATACCCTGCAAAAACAAGTTAGACGTCCTCTAATTGTTGTTTGCAAGGTTTACGTGGCTGCTATGGGTTTCTAGCAAGAACGTTTCTTACCTACGCAAAAGCCACAACGTGATATGCCAATTGCTATTTACCCTTCATAAGGACCCTTTTCATCGAATCCGATCCGACTAAAGTGGGAGAGACTGGCACCCGCTAGCCACCTTATGCAACAAGTGCATGTCAGTCGGTGGAACCTGTCTCACGTAAGTGTACGTGTAAGGTCGGTCCGGGCCGCTTCATCCCACAATACCGTCGAAACAAGATAGGACTAGTAACGGTAAGCATATTGAACAAAATCAACGCCCACAACAACTTGTGTTCTACTCGCACATAGAATCTACGCAATAGACCTAGCTCATGATGCCACTGTTGGGGAACGTAGGAGAAATTCAAAATTTTCCTATGTGTCACCAAGATCTATCTATGGAGAAACTAGCAACGAGGGGAAGGAGAGTGCATCTACATACCCTTGTAGATCGCTAAGCGGAAGCGTTCAAGAGAACGGGGTTGAAGGAGTCGTGCTGCCGTGATCCAAATCAACGGAGATCCTAGTGCCGAACGGACGGCACCTCCGCGTTCAACACACGTACAGCCCGGTGACGTCTCCCATGCCTTGATCCAGCAAGGAGAGAGGGAGAGGTTGAGGAAGACTCCATCCAGCAGCAGCACAACGGCGTGGTGGTGATGGTGGAGCGTGGCAATCCTGCAGGGCTTCGCTAAGCACCGCGGGAGAGGAGGAGGGAGAGAGGCAGGGCTGCGCCAACAGGAGAAGAAACTTTATGTACTCCGGCCCAGAGGAGCAGCTCTATGTACTTCGGCGCGACTCCCTTCGGGAGTATCACCGCCTTTTCGCTCTGTTGCAGATATTTGGACATTGATGTCGCCGTCGCCGCTAGTTGGTCCTTGTTGTCAAACCAAGACTGTATCTTCAACATCCTAGCTAGCTTCACAGGGTCGCCATCTACGATCCTCACGTATCGGTTGTACTCCTCCATCGATCTACTTCTCCACAGCACCTTCACTCACCGGCGGTGGTTTTTGAATGGAAGAGGAGAGGCGCAGCGCTGGTTTTTGGATTAGAACGGGAGAGGAGCGACGCTAGTTTTGGACTGGAACAGGAGAGGAGGGGTGGTAGTTTTGAAATGGAAGAGGAGAGGAGCAGCGCTGGATTTAGATTGGAACGGGAGAGGAGCAGCGGTGGTTTAAGAGGAGAAGAGCGGAAGAGCGGCGCTGGTCTTGGAAGTATTTTTTGTTGTTTTATGATTTTGGGTCAAAGTTTGACCACGCATCTGTATTTGACAAGCAAAATGTGAATGCATGTCACCAAAATTGTATCGTTTGGTTCAGATCCGTATGTACTTTCAAATTATATTATTTTTGCAACGTGTAACATATATTTTATGTGCGAAAATCATGGTCAATTATGACCCGAATAAAGGGAGACTAGTTAATGTGGGGTCGCTTTCTTAATTGAAGGGTAAATTGATTTTGATTTTGATCCAGTCACAGCTACCGCCCTCTCGTCCAATCCTAAATCGCTGCCGCACGCTCCTCTCCCTCTTCTCCATTGCAAAACCACCTCCTCTCCTCTCCATCATCTCCATTCCAAAACCACCGTCTCGCCTCTCCCTCTTCTGATCTTCTCCATTGCAAAACCACCTCATCTCCTCTCCATCATCTCCATTCCAAAACCACCTCCTCTCCTCTCCATCATCTCCATTCCAAAACCACCGTCTCGCCTCCATCTTCTGATCTTCTCTCCATTGCAAAACCACCTCATCTCCTCTCCATCATATCCATTCCAAAACCACCTCCTCTCCTCTCCCTCTTCTCTATTGCAAGACCACCATCTCTCCTCCCATATTCCAAAGATAGCACCGGACCACTCAGAAGGACATCTATGGAGAGGATGCAGCAGCGAATCAGGCAGATCGCCGGTGGCGACCAGGCAAAGTTAGCCAAGTTGAAGGAGATCCTTAGTTGGTTTGACAATGAGTGGGAGATTTCGAGGACGGTGCGGGCCATGTGGCAATGTATCCGAAAGAGCGAGACGGTCGTCTCTCCTCTCCTCTCCATCATCTCCATTCCAAAACCACATCCTCTCCTCTCCCTCTTCTCTATTGCAAGACCACCGTCTCTCCTCCCATATTCCAAAGCTAGCACCGGACCACTCAGAAGGACATCTATGGAGAGGATGCAGCAGCGAATCAGGCAGATCGCCGGCGGCGACCAGGCAAAGTTAGCCAGGTTGAAGGAGATCCTTAGTTGGTTTGACAATGAGTGGGAGAATTCGAGGAAGGTGCGGGCCATGTGGCAACGTATGCGAAAGAGCGAGACGGCAGCGACGAGGGCGGCGATGTACATGTACTCCTCGGCGGTAGTCACGCCGCAGTGCTCCGAGTTCATCGAGTATCTCCTATGGGTAATGGAGCAGACAGATTCGCCCGAGGCGACAGTCATGCAGAGGTGGTGGGCGTACAGGTCGAAGGCCGAGCACTCAGAGGATAACCAATTGATCGAGTATGGTGTGCCGTTTGTGAGGGTGCAGAGCCAGACGGAGCCACATGAGTATTCATTCTCCCACCGCAAGAGGAGGCCGGATGGCGCGACGTCGCTTCCCCGCCGTTCTCCATGGTTCCCTCGACGCTCGCCTCGTTTCAACGGCAGCGGTAGGGTTTAAGGTAAGCTTCGCACTAACCTAATCTTCCACCTGCTCATGCTTACAATCAGTGTGACAACTAATGAAAATCATGCTTACAATCAGTCTCTGAGTACTACGCCAATCACCCTAAAATAGCTCTGGACCTTTGGGTCAAAGTTGTGACAGAGTGTACAAATAAAGAAAAATAGATTGGTGCTTCTTTCAGAAAAGAGTACTCCCTAGAAAACTGCCAATATAAGCTACTAGTATTTGGTTAGAGGATTTGCTGGCGAGAAAGATCCGTCCACAGAGAGCGCCACACATCCCACTGGTGGTGGTGGATGCCAATGCGTCCATGCAGCATGGTTGGTGTCGGTAATTTTTACTTCGCACACCTCGCACTCTGCATATATGCCGGTTCCATACGTACATTTGTGCAGTTCCACCAAAATGCAGATGAATAACCCTGTTTGCACAGATAATGAAAAAGCGTGATTACATTATAGTGGCACTAGTTGATGAAACACACAAAATAAATATAAGAAAATATTGCGATAGTATCATAGTATGCCATGCTGCGAGGGCGAGATGGGCCCTGCGACGCCTCATACTGGACATCGTCCCAAGTCTCCCAAATGCACCTTCTGCCAGTGATGAACATCAGTGTACAGCAGTAGTACAAGGAGGCGCCTTGAGACATTCAAATCTCTATTTTTGTACATATCAACTAAAATTAAGCACCCCAGTCAGTAAACGCTTAAACATTAACAATGGGACTAGTTGATGAAACATACTTTAACAAAGAGAAGCACTTTCTTTATCTACATTGGAAATGAAATGATAGAGATGACACTCGCTCTATTTTAACTGTATTATTACTTCATTTTATCGGTGACACTAGGGTCGAGCAGGTGGCAATCGAGGTGTACCGCAAGGCCGCAAGGATGGAGGCCGGGGTGCTTAGCGGGATGTCAAGCTGGCTCTTTCAGTCACCAACATGGATGATTCAATTCATGGGACCTTTTGGTGTAGTTCACCTAAAATGAAGCAATGTCCCGTGAGCTAGCAGCTTCTTCTTCAATTTTTTTTTAAGAAAAGGGCTCCAGCCCCGGTTCCATTTCCATCAGAAAACGAAACCCACAGAGCTTCTTCTTCATTAGTTGAAATAAAATTGAGCAACATCAAGGTTGGTTGTGAAGCTCCTGGAATGCTCAACTATAATTTGGATATCATTTGTGTAGTTCAACTAAGATCGAGCGTGAAATGTATATCTCTGTTTGCACAAAAAAGGTGGAAAGGAGGGTGACTAACAAGTGATGAAACATGCATCAAATGAAAAGAAGCATGTTCCTTATCTAAATGGCAATCCTACAAGGACAGTAGATATTTCTAAAGCAGTGGCATTGCTAGATATTAGTGTGGGCATTAGGATTAACTATGACAACCGTTAAATACGACATTACTTTGGGCACGGGAGAGTAGGCGGACCAGGACAGTTGCATTTCTAACGAAAAGAACCAACTTATCTTAATGAGAAATTTTAGAAGGACATGTAAAGAAGTGCCATTGATTCATATTACTAGAGGCATTACCTTGAAAACAACATTGGTTTAACGTGTCCTTACTTTTAATAAAGGCGATTGCTACATTTTACCGGTGGCATTACATAAGAGTGGCTCGGGGCAACAAACATCGTAACAGGATATCCGGGTTGGTCCCATTTTTGTTCGGTATAGCCACCTTATCTTGTGTGAGGCTAGCAAATCTAGTGCTGGACTTACTCTGTTGACTTGTCCCCCAGTCCCCACTTTCTTTCCTTTTTCAACCAATAGATCGGGTTTATATTGAGTTTGTATTGCATTTCCTTTATTTCCTATTAGACCTAGAGACCAGTTGGATAGCCAGTCTCGCTACTTTTCGCCCCATTATTTCCTCTTCGACCAAGTCCTAGATTCAGGTAACAAATCCTCCCCCCCCCCACCCCTTTCTTCCTTGTTTGAACCAAGTAGTACTAGATTCGAGTGCATGTACTAGTTTTACCTCTTAAACGTAAAAAAATTAGGTGGTTTTCGAACAGCCGATCGATCCTATCTACGAGGGGGGCTGAGAAATAGTAAAAGTTACAAATGCAGCGACGTCAGGAGCTCGGGAAGTAGAGCAAGGCCGGTTTCGAAGGAAGTTATACCTGATGGTCGCCAGGATGTCGCTAGGTGGGCGGCGGGAGGCCGGATCTGCCCACACTACGGCAGCGAGGAAGAAGGGGTCGGAGGCCCTCCCTCGCCAGCGGTGCTTGGGAGAGAATGGCAAGGCAGGCTGATCGGGACGCACCCAGCAGTGGGTAAGAGCCGTCGCCGAGGACGACCACTTGAATGTTGCACCTTCTCACCTTCCCCGGCGGAGAGGATCCGGCTGGATCTGTGACCAGCGGTGAGCAAAGAGAGAGAGAGAGAGAGAGAGAGAGAGAGAGAGAGAGAGAGAGAGAGAGAGAGAGAGAGAGAGAGAGAGAGAGAGAGAGAGAGGCCACCGCTGTTGTGTTTAGATCTGGAGAGGCCGAGACAGTGTGAAGAGAGCAACACTAGCAAGCAAGCATGGAGGCTCCTGCCTATATAGTGGAGTAGTACTTAGTTTTGTTTTGTCTACCGGAGCCGGCTTGACCTCTTCAATGACTGTCGAGAAGTCTTCATGCACGTGGCCCGGAGGCGCAGTTGTCGTCATTTTGATCTGAAGCGCCGGATTATAACATATAACATAAAAAATATGCCACATGACAAGAAATCATAACCTCACTGCCCAAAGGAGACAACATGAATCCCGACGGACAAACTAGATGAGGAACAAAGCTCAAATTAAAGATAAATTCGTAGAAAAGGGGTCTGTCGATAGATGTCCTAATTAACATAGCCGGCTTGACCTAGATGGCAGCCGAGTAGTCACTGTTCGTGCATGTGCCCCCAATGACTAGCCCAACTCAGTTGTCGCTGTTTAACCCTCGCAGTGATCCGAAGCACATGACACCTAATTTTGCGAGATGACAAGAAACCTTTTTTTAGATTTCTCACCACAACTACAGCCATGTACAACACAGCCAGCATGATATGTAGACGATAGCCAATCCAGGCGTGTCTGCTGGAGTCTGGTCACATGCATGGACGAACTGATCTTCCGTGTCTTGCAGACATCGTCCAGGCACCAACGTAGTACAACACTTCTCTAGTACTATCGCTCGTCTCCCTCTTCTATTAAGTCACCCGACTTGCGGGGCTGGGGAGTTTGCCTATGGTCGGTTCTCAATTGTCGTCCCACATGTGTGTGCGAACGTAATATGACGCGCGTTCCATTCGGAGAGTAGCGTACCAGACCGACCGACCGTCTGGGGTGCGACGCGAACGCGACGGGCGTATTGTATATACATGTGTACCGCTGTTTTCTAGATGCTTTGCTCCATGGCGCGGGCACAATCCATGGATACAAAATTAGTATACTGTATACTATTTAAAAGTCGAGGGCGGGGATTTTCCTGCCCGGTAGGCGGCCGGACAGTTCCGCCTAGTCGGGTCGACAGAGATGCGAGAATACGAGGGAGTAGGCTGCTGCAAACGTAGGGCTGTGTGATTTGACAGCGAGTTACTGCTGGACAGGTGGGGCCCCGTGATTTGACTTGCCATTATTATTTTAACTGCGGCCCTACGACCGGCGTGAGTCTCCCGATTCCTGACCACCTCCATACAGGTGCCTCTCCCAATGCTCCACCATGTAGTAGAGGCTGGCTCTTGCATGAGAGCCCACTTCTCCACTTTTTATTTGCCTCTCTTTCCTCCACATATGCAAAAATGCCATGTAAAGCACACTATTGTACTTACTTGCTGTAGCGACCTGACCCAAAATCGGTCAAATCTCTGTGTCTGTACCATCCCAAGATCATGTTGGTACTCACAGTACATCGATAAAGTAATCAAAGTTCAATCACACCTGAATATCATTAATCGATTCTCATATAGAGTCTTTATTACAAGGGAATAAATTCGGCTCAAGGCCAACTCATGAGAAATAAACTAAAATGCTGCGGAAGCGTCGAAGGTAAGCGAGTCCATCCGACTCCAAAGGGCAATCGCCAAGCGCGGAGCGTAGCCTCACTCCTGATCGGAATATATCTCTGCAACATAATACGTTGCAGCCATGTAGGTCAGCTTTTGGAATAAGCTGGCAAGTCATGAAGAATAACAATAATAAAGTTGCTAACACTATATGCATTTTGGCTGTGGAGCTCTAAGTTTCATCATTTTGCGAAAAGCCAATTTTATCCTACTACAGTGGACTTATTTGCAAATTACTACAAATTGTTGGTAGTTATTGAGATGGTTCCGCCAACCAATATCTCGTTCCCAAATTATTATTAAGTCATAAACCCATCAAATTAATCCATTAGTTTTAGTGTTGAGATATCCGAATACTTCCAAGGTCCAGATGCTCAAATGTCCGTAACCGGGGACACGGCTAATCGATTAGGTTATAACACTCTGCAGAGGTTTGTACACTTTACCCGCAAGAATCATTCCCTCCTTTTAAAGTCTTCGCACTTCATGGTGTTTGAAGACGGGACGAATGAAACAGGGTCTTCCAAAGAGTTCTTCTGGCCACTGCCGGTACCCATCCAATCCTACCGTTCGTCTACTTCTCGTAGTACCGTCCAGCCAGCTTCACTACAAGGGTCAACCCAGCCAGAGCCCATAATGGCTTGCGGCTGCTGAGTAAGCTTCCGGTCATGGGGCATCCATCCTTCTCTTCGTGGCTGGGTGAAGCTTTCCGCAGGATGTCATGGCGCTTCTCCATGCATCCCGCCACCACTGGGTGCTCCAGGTGCCCGTCAACCGTCCTCCACCCAAGAGTGATTTTCCAAGTCCATCTTGATCATTGTAGTCCATGGGTTGTCATCATCATTGACTCTCACATCTTGCTTATGAACTTCACTCATCCCCAAATCCGTCTCACGAGCATAGCAAAATAACTACTACGCCCCGGGGTCATGGTAACAAGGATTGGTTCATCCTACCACATGATACTACTCAAGTTTAATGACTTCAAGATTTCACTACTGCATGCAATGGTGGGGTGGTGACAACTACTAATGCACAAAATCATAGGTATAGAAATAACATGATCAAAACTTGCCTTGCTGATGATCCTCGTAAGCTAAAGAGTCGAGTAGCAAGCTTCAGACTCAGGAACTCTACCGAGACAAACAATAGCATAATAAGCACAAAGCAAGAGGATCACACAAGATAACAAAAGTAACATAGCACAACAAAACAATCAAAACCAAATCAAAAGGAAAACTCAAAGAAATCAAATTCAAAGTTTTTCCCTATTCCAAACAATAACAAAAATAGTTTTATATAACAAAATTTCCTAATATAACCTAATCATGGTTTTAGGTTAACTTAACAGAAAAGGATTAACTAAGCAACTAGGAGCAAAAAGAATTAATTAAGAAGCTATTATAAAACTCATTTTAGGCCTAATCCAATTTCTATTAAGAAAATTAATTTAAAACTTTTATTAATTATAAATAAAAGTTCATCTAATGGAATGACAGAAACTAACCTAGAATAACTAATCACAAGTTAAAAATAAATTAATTTACTAATTAATTAATTAGGAAAACAGGAACTAATCAATTAATTAGGATTAATAGGATTCTGCCTAGAATTAAATATTTATTAACCCTAAAATACCAAAGTTAATTTCTAGAGTTTGGCAATATCAAAATAAAGTGATGGCAAAAAGAATCATGCAAAAATAATTTTCTAACTAAAACTATAGCAGATTTGCTATTCTGACTAAAACAATATTAAAGCATTTTTAATTATTTTTAACATAGCTAAATATATGTTTTTCAGAAACTACATAAAATTTGCAATCCAACAAAAAAGAATCACTCAAAATATTAAACAGAATAAAAGATATACATTTTTGAAATTTGAAACTATTCGCTAAAACAGAAAATCAAATAAAAGAAAAAGGCCTAATGGGCCTAAAGCTGTGCCTGTCGTAGTTTAGTCTAAACGGGCCTAGGGTTTAAACTAACGAACCGCCTAATAAATAAAACCTAAACTAAAATAAAACCGTTCGGCCGGCGGTTTTCTAATAAAACATACCCCTTCGGGGTTCTAATCGTGTACGTATATCTACGATCGACGGGAGGGTGTTGCCGGGACTCACCGGACTCCGGTGACGGCGGCGGCGGCGGCGAGAGTGCTCCGGGGCGTTGGGACGTCGGCGAGCTTCGGCGAGACGTCGGGGAGACGCGCACGAGCACGGGGGAGGGTTCGGTGGTGTCGGGGAAGGTCGGGGTGCACCAGGCGGCGGCGGTGACTTTGGCGGCGGTGGCGAGCTCGGTGCTCCGGTGAGCTCGGGAGGGGGAAGGAGAGGGGTTGGCGAGGCTAGGGGGAATGGGGGCGGAGCCTCGGCTTTATAGCCAGGGGGTCGGGCACGTGGCGGAAAGGCATCGAGGCGATCGGGATCCCGGATCCTTCGGGATCCGGTGGATCTCCGGCGAGGCTCGTGGCTTGGGCGAGGGGAAGAAGACGGGTGGGGCCACGGGTCGGTGAGAGAGAGAGGGAGGGTTGGTCGGTCGGCCAAACCTGGGTTTTCGGCAGGGGCGCGGGTGAGGTGGCTGGGCAGCTCGGCTCGGCTGGGCTGGATTGGGCAGTCTTGGCTGGGCTCAAAGGGAGGGGGTGGGAGGCGCTGGCTGGGCAGGGGTGGCTGGCTGGCGCCCACAGGTTTTTTTCTTTATTTTTTAATAAAACAAAAACAAAAATAAAACCTAAACTATAAATATTTTATATAGGGTATATATATACCAAAATGATCAGGGGAATATTCCCTTTCATTTGAACATTTTTCCAAAGGCAAAATCCAAACTTTATGAAAATCCATTTTTCTCAAATTCAAATAAAATTTCAGATTTGAATCCAATTCTTTTGGCATTGTTTCCTCTGATATTTTTGGAGTGTCATGTTTGCTCCTCTCATACTTTTGATCAAGTATTTATCAGGCTTAGTTTTTGAATTGTTTCCCACATGCCAAAGTTTGGAATTCAAATTCAAATAACTCTGAAACTTCAAATGGCATTCAAATTCAAACAGGATGCATAGGATGCTTAGCTATAATTGTAAAACATTCCAAATAGGAAAATTTGGGATGTTACACTTGCTCCGACAGGTGCTTAAGCTTGCCACATAGGCATAAAGTCTGATGTGGCAAGTTAATCAAGAAGAGAGAGACTAGTTTGGTGACCCAAGGAAGAAACGGTGCTAAGCGCGTGTACCTAGGTGAAAAGACAATTTTGAGTCTATAGCTAATTAAATGAAGCAAACTTAGCAACACCATTTCATTGGAAGAGGTCACTCCTTAGCAAATGCAATACATACTAGTACTCCCTGTGTCCCATTATATAAGAACCTTTTTGACACTACACTAGTGTCAAAAACGTTCTTATATTATGGGACGGAGGGAGTACGAAGAAAGAGATAGAGAGGAGTAAAAAAATATACACTTATAGCCAACCTTATAGCCAACCTTGTTATAGTATGAGTGACTAAGTGATGACTATGTATGACATGCCAACATCAGATAGCCTAACGCACCGTGTTAAATCTCCAAGGGCGCGACCATGATACGGGCTGCTGGCAGCCCTTGGATGTGAGATCAAACGGTCGCATGCTAAGTTGCTGAAAATTTGCAGAATAACCCTCCAGGTTAGGATATTCACCCATAGGTCTAGAATCACGCCATGCAACCGTTCGATCTCAGATCTAAGGGCTCTCAGAAGCCCGCATCATGGGAGAATGGAAAGCCACTACCCTGTCGTTCGCACGCTGGCAGTTCGCTCCTACTCGTCTCCGCACGTCCTTTAATACTACGGCGGTTCCCTCCTGTCGTCCCGTCCATTCACATTACGGCAGTTCCACTAATCCTAACCCTCCTCCCAAATCCATGGCGTCCCAAATCTCCCCGATCGGCGGTGAGTACAAGGTTAGAGCCATTCACATTACGGCAGGAGCCATGGTTCATCCTTCGTACGGTAAACTGGAGAAACCTCCATACACGTTTCATCGTCATGCATGGCAGCGAAATGTACTAGATATAGACCACATCCAATACGCTGCAATGGATGGCTACCTTTGTTTCAATATCTACAAGGGTTGGATGAAGAGCAACAACCAAGTTGGCGGTTCAAGCAAAGAAGTATCGGCCAAGAGGAAGAGGGACAAGGACGAAGTCGAGGACGTGGACGAGGACTCCGAGTAAGGTGGCAGTTTCGTTGCTGATGGCGGTTCTAAACTTCTAATGCAGTGTCTACCGGATTAGTTGCATAGTTTAATTTCAGGTATGCTTAGTTTAATTTGAGGGGTGTGTTGTGCTGAGCCCCCAGCAGAACTATGTTATGTTTCTTCTTGTTACTTTAACTCTTCAGTACGTACATACTAGTATTTCTTACATTTCATCTTTTATTTGGTATAGTACTACCACTCGTTTCTTCACATTATATACGTACAATATATATGGCCAACATCATATCGCCAGTAGTTTAGTTGTCAAAGAATTTCAGGGTGCTTAGTTTTGTCAAAGAATTCCAGGGTGCTTAGTTTTATTTGAGGGGTGGGTTGTGCTAGACACCATTATTGTGACTAGCCTTTTTAATAGTACTATATGCATAATTTGGCGTGAGCACTCTCTATATGTACTACCTCCGTCCTGGTTTATAGGTCCCCTTTGTAGTTTGTGTCAAATTTTGACTAAAGATTTAACTAACAAAATGTTAATGCATGTCAAGAAAAATTATCTCATTGGATTCGTACTTGAACATAGTTTTCAAAAATATAATGTTTGGTGACATGCGTAGACATTTTGTTAGTTTAATCTATGGTCAAAATTTGGCACGAAATATAATGGGGACCAATAAACCCGGATGGAGGTAGTACCACCTTTTTTTAATTTCAAGTTTGCACCATGGCGCAATCCATCGATACTACTGCTATACAAAAGTATACATTTTTTAAAAGGCTAGAGGCCGGGGCAGTCCAGCTTGGTCGGTTTCACGAGAGGCGAGGTCCTTTGTGATTTGACGGCTCATTACTGCTGGAAGGCGGGGCCTTGTGATTTGACTGCTCGTATAAATGCGCCGACGACCTGATCAAGGAGGAGCAAAGAACCGTGCGGTATACTCAAGTGTTCCACTGGAGTAATACTGCGACGGAGGAGCACGAAACACAACAGCCCAGGGCCATATGGCGATAAAAATGATCTAATTTGCTAGTCATCTGATTTTTAGCATTGTTCTATTCATTCCCTCAAAAAACAGAAACTATTGTTCTATTCATGCCTCGCAGAGAACGTGACACGTGCAGCGAAACACCCGAAGCAAAAGATGAAACACAGCAGCAAAAGAAGAAGGAAGATTATCACCCCAAATGATCTAATTCGCTGCGGAGTCGTAACTGCTTCTTCATCGCCTCCACGACCTCCATCTCCTTGCGTGTATCCTCCGCCATCTTCTTCATTCTGTCCATGACGCGGGATTTCTCGACGCGAGCCTTCATCATCTGTTCCATGGCCGCATTACGTACCTTGACAGCAGCCGGGTGCTCGATGCGGAGCTTCGCCAACTCCTCCTTCTGTTCCATGACGAGGGCATGTAGCATCTTCATCGAGGAACTACTATTCTCATGCAGCTTCTTCCAGCCGGTGTTCTTCTCCTTCAACAAGTCGATCTCATGGTAGAGCTTCGCCTTGTCCTCCTGAAGTCGCAGGATTTCGCCGGTCGGCTTCTTCTCCAAGGCAATGCTCTTCTTCAGTAGCATCACCAAGCCGGCGGTCAACTCCCCCTGCTGATTGAGCTCAGCGGGCATGTCGTCGAGGCTCTCCTTCAGCAACTCCGTCAAGCCTTGGATGAACTCCTTCTGCTTATTGAGGTGCTTATTGAGCTGGTCGGGCATGCCGTCGAGGGATAACGACGTGAATAGGAAAAACATGGGATTATAGTGGAATGTCGTCTTGAATCCTACAGGATTGTATATGTGTTTGATTGTGCATAGAAAAAACACAGAATTCTTTCAAAGAGGTTTGAGTGGATGGGATGTTTCCTATGAAATCTAGTGTAAATGAATCATATGGAAAAATTCCTATGGTTTACAATCCTACGAATCAAACAACCAAGATAGGAAAAATTCCTAATGATTAGAATCCTCCAAAATTCCTTTGAGAATCCTTTGAATCAAAGAAGCCCTTAATCTATTTTATGATTCATGGAATAGTGCATTGTAAAGCATAAAGTAAAAATAAATAATGGCAATTCAACTAGAAAAAAAGTTTGGGCAGTTATGATACGGAAGATTCTAGTACAAAAGAGAACCATTGTAGTTTTGAGGTTTGTGCATTATGCTTATGTTCAACCATGGAGTCTGCTAGATTGTACATGTGGCAAAATCCGGTGGGGGGCTAGAAGATGGTGCAAGGGGCCGAGTGGAGGGAGACTATGAAGGAATGCACAAGTGCGAGATCGATATTTAGAGAGAGGGGGCGAACACGTCTTGCTGTTGCAGTGATGGCGGAGCCATGAAAATAAATGAGCTAGGGGCCAAGCATTGCTAATCCTTTACGAGGAGGGTCAATTCATGAAATTAAACCTTTTTTAGCAGCAATTGTCTAATGATCACATTCATATTAGCCTCGATATATAGTGATGTTAGGGGGGGCAGGGCCCTTACTGCCCCCTGTTTTCGCCATTGTGCACTCGACTGAGAGATGAAGCGGGAGGCATGGATGATGAGAGGGGGACGTTGGATATATAATTAATGTGGGTGTATTAGCTATATATGTTAATCCTATATAGAGAGGTATAGATTGATCGATGTGGACGTGGGAAAGAGGGTGAGACCTCACTGGATATATCGATTGATCGGTTTGTGTGGAAAACTATGAAAGACCTAGCTATATATACACATACATAGAGGAACATCGATCGTTGTGCATGCACGCGTGAGAGATAAAGAATGCCTGATATGATGGAGAGGGGGATGTGTGTGGGTGTGTGCCTTCATGGGAGACCGACCTGAAGAAAAAGATTGCATGCGTGCGATGGATAATGCCGACTGGTAGTGTGTGTGCATGCATGCACGAGAGAAAGTTAGTGGTACAATTATAAAGAGAAGACTACTGTGTGGGTGTAAAAGAATAGGTGAGGTCATAATCAATGTAAAGTTGAATTCAAATATTTGAATAAGAGATCCTGATGTTTGAAACCCATGCATGCATGAATATAACGGAGATCTGCGCGGTGTGGTTTGGAAACGAGCATGTTGTAATGTATACACATTGAACAAGGTCAGACCGATTTGAATTTGAGATACCGATGGCAGACATCATTTGCCCACGTCGCATCCGTGCATGGACACACTATTCTAATTGGAGATGATGGGCGGCTTTCGCATCACATATCTATATATATACCCTCTATATATATTATATTATATATTTGTTTTATTGTGTGCGGGTAACTTTAACTCTGAAAGATGGTCGTTGGATGAGGCGAATCCGATGGTCCAAAGATGGCAAATTTGAGCACTATTGGCCGTTGGATATCATCTAGATTCCACCAGATTTCGCCACATGTATAATCTAGAAGACTCCATGGTTGAACTTAAGCATAATGCACAAACATCAAAACACAAGCACTTCTTATTTGTTCTAGAATCTTCCGTATCAGAATTTCCCAAATGTTTTTCTACATGATTTGCCATTATTTGTTTTTACTTTATGTCTTACAACGCACAATTCCATGAATCTTAAAATAGATTAGCTCTCTTATAAAAACTAGATGATTTTGAATGAAATGAACTATAAGAATTAAACGAACATCTACATCATGCATATATGACTCAAAGCTTGCATGCTATAATGTGGTATTTATTCATAATTTGGTTGCCAAATCTCATGCGTGCAATGCACGTGTACCTTACTCTAGTCTAAATGGTGTTTGTGTGTGTGTTGTGCGTGTTGAGGTGCAAATTGTCTTTTTTTGGTACACGTTAAGCTTGTTCTTCCGAAATTTCAAGCCGTGCCTTGTTATGTCGAAAATTGAAGCTAGCGTCTCTATCTATCGTGCTGCGAAACTCCCGCCTCTTCAACCCGCGCCTTGTTAGCCCGAAATATTTAAGATATATCTTTGTCTCATTGTGCTCCGACAACTCCCTCCATCTCAACCCGCGCCTTGCTATTCCGAAATTACAACGCGCGCGAAAACTCCCACCTCCTGTGAAATCCTGACACACGAAATGCCCGTGGTACCCCTGAACCGAAAGAACCGCCTCAAATCGGTGGGGGGGTACTTTCGTAACTTACCCCACATTTCGGACAAGCGCATCTCTAAGCCATGGTTTCCCACTACCATCCCATCCGCCCACCCATTCATACACCGAGGCCGCGAAAACCCGTGACGAAACCCCACACCCTGCTCCGTCCGCAACCCAGTCGGAGCCTCTTCCCCGACGACGTCGTCCACAGCAACACCTCGACGTCCCTCATCCACCGTACCGGATGAGGATCCGTCTTCGATCTCATCGTCCCGCCAGTTCAGCCACCCCGTCCTCCACCTCCAAGGAGCTGCCCCGACGTTCCCCTCGTCTTTGGTGCCACCTCCATTCCCACACCGCCGTCTTCACCTGCACCACCGTAAGAGCATCATCATCACCATTTCCTCGGATGAAGCAGCGGCCTAATCGACGCCACCAAAGAGGTTGTACACTAATCGCCGCATTTCCTTCTTGATTCGATCTCACGGTGCTGCCAGCGCTCGGTCCCGAGCCGACACGGCGCGGCTCCATCCACGGCGGCGTCGCCGGCCACTTCCTCCACGGCGTCGCACCCTTGGCGGCGACGTCCACATCAGTAGGAGCTGCTGCTGCTTTAGCTCTAGCTCGCGCTGCTGCTCTGCACTTGCTCTCGGTCCCCTGCCTGGTCTGCTCTTGCTATTGCTCTTGCTCGCGCTGCTGCTCTCGCTCTTGCTCTTGCTTGCGATGCTGCTCCTATTTGGCTAAACTTCAGTCGACTGAATCGACTTTTGGGTCAGTCGATTTTCAAGGGGTGGGCTCACCGGGGTGAAGGAAGAACCAGCCGTAGCGGGGAGGGGGGCTCGCCGGAGAGGTACCCCACTATCTATCTTAGGGTTCAGGATGGGGGCGGTGGTCGCCGGCGGTGGCGGGGCGTTGGCGGGGAGGTGGCATGGGGATCCCCGGAGAAAAAGCTAGGCACGTGGGGGCCTAGAGGGATGGCTGATACGTCCATTTTGCATCATGCTTTTATATCGATAGTTATCGCATTATGGCCTGTTATTTCACGTTATGTCACAATACTTATGGCTATCTATTATATAATTAAGACAGAAGTAAAACAAGCCATCACGTTTATCCACATATGTTAATATTATTTGCACCGTTTGATCAAAATATTAATGGCTAAGATTTAAAGTTCCTACGTAACATGGTAAACATGTACATATGGTCGCACTGAACCGTCACGTGTATATATATGCATATGTAGGGCAACTACATCTGGAATCATAAACGGAAGCGTGCGGCAGTTAAAATTAACAAATAAAAAAGTTGCATGCAAATATATCTATCACGTGCCTACATAGAAGAAGTACACAACTATACGTTTGCATGCCAACAAAGAAAAACTGCTGAGGGAGATGCACAGTTTCAATCGGACACGGCGGCAGGCCAACCCACCAAGCGGCCGGTAATCAACTGATTAAAGAATTCTAAAACTATAAACCGGAGGCACCTTATAAAAAAAGGCAAAAACCAGCCCGTACTTGAAAATATTAATGTTAGAAAACAAAAAACAAGTCACCACACCCTTTCATAGTAAAAAATTATTTAATCCATTGATTATAAAAATTTATGGTACAGATAAAATAATATTTTAAATAATTTAAGGATGTGTTTGTTCCCGCCTGTACCATGGACACGATCAATCAATTCTGCTTAGCTTAACTATTTTGCCTCCCTAAGAAAGATTATAATAACCTGTTGAGAGCAGCAAATCGCTTCCCCGCTAAAAGGAAAAAGTTAGAAAAGTACAGTAAATTTTTTGGTGGCCAATCTAAGCCCAACGCCTACGTGAATACATGCTGCTCATGTGCTCCAACAAAAATTCGAAAAATGTATTCCAACGAAAATTAAATAGGTGAACCATTCAATTGCCTACAAAACAACCAAATCAGTCAATAAAAAAGAGTCTTGACACTTAAAAAAGGATGTTGGACCGTGTTTGTTAGAAGGATCTCTAAAATTATTTCTGGCAAAAAAACTATAAAAGTATAACTAATATGATTATAAAAATATATCTGATATAATGTCTTGATATCGCGTGCATGTCCATTGGTAGATGTCGAGCAAGTAATTCTAGAAGACATTATACAGTACATGTATTTATGAGTCAATGTAAATAATTATTTATGACGACACAAATTAAATATTTGTCAATTTGTGGGAGATAAAAGTAATATTTGTCAACTCCCCAACTCTAAATCTTCTCTGAATTTACTTTTTTTTAGAACGCCAAATATTCTCTAGAGCTATTCTGCGTGTTGCGGGTGGATGTCACGATGGGTCACAAGGACCATAGAGACATGGCATAGATGCATCAACATGTCCTAGCCGGCTGGGATAACCGAGACTCACATGTGGTCACGAAATTTACTATCCAGAATACATGCATGATCAACTACTTGCTTTTCCATATTGCTTATGTGATGATTAATGGTGATAAGCATGCGGGCTTTGCAAAGCAATGATTAACAACAGATAGCACATGGTTGTTTAGGAGCAAAATCATAAATACAAAAAATAATTTCCAATAATCCATCCAAGTGCAATTAATTATATATATGAATTCAAAATAAAGGGGAAAGGACAATTTTTATTTTCTGCGACTGCCATATAGAGAGCCCATACAGAACTAAAATTAAAAGTTTTGTATTCATAATTGAATCTAGGCACGGCATGACGTTATCATTTTGAATCATATTGAGTCTATAATTTGGCACGCCATGTAGTAGAGTGGAGGCAATCATGGATTGATGGGCACTCGAGAGATGCAATGGAAACGATGCTAGAAACATTGTAAGTTTCGTCTTTCTTTTACCACCCTAGGTTGCTTATCCCACCGGCACTACTCATTTGTTGTCATAGATATATCTGTTCTAACCAACAAATACAATTGTCAGAAGGATCTCTAACAAATCACCAATGATGATTTATGTACATATTGGCTGCAATACTTCTATGTATTTTAGACCATAAATTGATGCTACTATTGGGGCCAATCTACTACATTAGAAATGTGGGAAAACATGGTACTATGTTCTTCCACATAGGCTAAATTATCACAACTATTGATCGTGGTGAGTTCAAAATTACAGCAGCGTAGGTGGAACCATTTGGGTGGCCATAAATATTCCATTTTCAAAGATTCATGTGAAGTTCAGTAGTAAATAGCAGGATGAACTAAATTTTGGTTTTTGTGCGCATTCCATATAAAGCCCATGGATAAATGAGGGGTGTCAAAGTAAAAAAGCTTCGGGTTAGTAGAGTACTTAATGACAACCCACGTGCAGAATGTGTTTCTACTAAAGTCTAATCACGTTGTGTGAAATTAAAATCGATTAAAATTCACTATGGGGCCAGTGATCGACGGACATAAAAATACAAGATAATTTCGAGCATGTTATGATGTGGCTCCATGGTCTAATACAATTAAGAATGCTTATCTAATAGAAAACCAGTAGTTCCTGACTAACATATGTATATACATGTAAAAATATGAACAGACAATACCTTATACATCTAGCCGCGCAAATGTGCGGGTCACACCGCTAGTTCTCTCCTATTTTACAAGGTTTACATGAAGAGGGAGAATGCCGGCAGCTGGAATTCTGGGCTGGAAAAGGAGCAAATATTGGAGACCTATTCTGTGCAACTCCAAAAGTCCTGAAACTCCATGGAATATCTTAAAATTAATAAAGAAAAATCGTCGCCAAAGATGAAGGCCAGGGGGCCCACACCCTACTCACGAGGGTGGGGGCGCGCCCTCCCCCTGGGCGCCCCCCTACCTCGTGGGCCCCCTGGTGGCTCTCCGATGCCCATCTTCTCCTATATGAAGTCTTTCGATGAGAAAAAATCAGGGGCAACCTTTCGGGACGAGACTTCGCCACCACGAGGCGGAACACTGGCGGAACCAATCTAGGGCTCCGGCGGAGCTGTTCTGCCGCTTCCCTCCGGGAGGGGGAAATCATCGTCATCATCATCACCAACGCTCCTCTCATCGGGTGAGGGCAATGTCCATCAACATCTTCACCAGCACCATCTCATCTCCAAACCCTAGTTTATCTCTTGTATCCAATTCTTGTCTCTAAGTCCGTGATTGGTGCTAGTAGGTTGCTAGTAGTGTTGATTACTCCTTGTAGTTGATACTAGTTGGTTTATTTGGTGGAAGATCATATGTTCAGATCCTTTATGCATATTATTACCCCTCTGATTATGAACATGTGTATGCTTTGTGAGTAGTTACGCTTGTTCCTGAGGACAAGGGAGAAGTCTTGCTATTAGTAGCCATGTGAATTTGGTATTCGTTCGATATTTTGATAAGATGTATGTTGTCTAACCTCTAGTGGTGTTATGTGAACGTCGACTACATAACACTTCACCATTATTTGGGCCTAGAGGAAGGCACTGGGAAGTAATAAGTAGATGATGGGTTGCTAGAGTGACAGAAGCTTAAACCCTAGTTTATGCGTTGCTTCGTAAGGGGCTGATTTGGATCCATATGTTTCATGCTATGGTTAGGTTTACCTTAATACTTTTGTTGTAGTTGCGGATTCTTGCAATAGAGGTTAATCATAAGTGGGATGTTTGTTCAAGTAAGAACAGCACCCAAGCACCGGTCCACCCACATATCAAATTATCAAAGTACCGAACGCGAATCATATGAACGTGATGAAAACTAGCTTGACGATATTTCCATGTGTCCTCGGGAGCGCTTTTCCTATTATAAGAGTTTGTTTCGGCTTGTCCTTTGCTACAAAAAGGATTGGGCCACCTTGCTTCACCTTATTTACTTTTGTTACTTGTTGCTCGTTACAATTTACCTTATCACAAAACTATTTGTTACCACTTGTTTCAGTACTTGCAGAGAATACCTTGCTGAAAACCGCTTATCATTTCCTTCAGCTCCTCGTTGGGTTCGACACTCTTACTTATCGAAAGGACTACGGTAGATCCCCTATACTTGTGGGTCATCAAGACTCTTTTCTGGCGCCGTTTCCGGGGAGTGAAGCGCCTTTGGTAGGTGGATTTTGGTAAGGAAAAATTTATATAGTGCGCTGAAATTTTCTGTCACTTGTTACTATGGAAAGTAATTGTCTGAGGGGCTTGTTCGGGGTATCTTCACCCCGTCCAGTAGAGCAAAGAGTTGCTCCTCAACCTACTCAACCTACTGAACCTATTGAAAATGAAACTCCTTTTGAATTTCCTTCGGGTATGATGGAAAAACTGCTAGCTAACACTTTTGCAGGAGATGGAACAAAGCATCCTGACAAGCATCTACGCTATGTGGATGATATTTGTGGACTATTTAAGCTTGCAGGTATACCCGATGATGTTATTAAGAAGAAGGCTTTCCCTTTATCTTTGGAGGGAGACGCATTGACATGGTATAGGCTATGTGATGATACGAGATCATGGAACTATAAAAGACTGAAATTGGAATTTCATCAAAAGTATTACCCTATGCATCTTGTTCATCGTGATCGCAATTATATATATAATTTTTGGCCTCGCGAAGGAGAAAGCATCGCTCAAGCTTGGGGGAGGCTTAAATCAATGTTATATTCATGCCCCAATCATGAGCTCTCAAAAGTGACAATTCTTCAGAATTTTTATGCTCGGCTTTCTGAAAACAATCGCACCATGCTCAATACTTCTTGTGCTTGCTCTTGTATGATGAAGACTATTGAATTCAAATGGAATTTATTGGATAGAATTAAACGCAACTCTAAAGATTGGGACCTCGACGAAGGTAAGGAGTCAGGTATGACGCCTAAGTTTGATTGTGTTAAATCTTTTATGGATACCGATATTTATCGTAAGTTTAGCACTAAATATGGACTTGACTCTGAGATAGTAGCTTCTTTCTGTGAATCTTTTGCTACTTATGTTGATCTCCCTAAAGAGAAGTGGTTTAAATATCATCCTCCCATAGAAGTAAAAGTAGCTGCACCTATTAAAGTTGAAGAAAAGACTGTCACTTATAATGATCCTATTGTTCCTACCTCTTATGTTGAGAAACCACCTTTCCCTGTTAGAGTAAAGGATCATGCTAAAGCTTCAACTGTTGTTCATAAAAGCAATTTTAGAACTTGTACACCTCCTGAGCAAGTCAAAGTAGAACCTAATATTGCTATTGTTAAAGGTCTCTTTTCTGATAATATTGATGGGCATGTCATTCAATTCTCTGGTGAAACTGCTAGAATTGCTAAACCCTGTGATAGAGATAAACATAGACCTGTGGTAGGCGTGCCTGTTATTTCTGTTAAAATAGGAGATCATTGTTATCATGGCTTATGTGATATGGGTGCTAGTGCTAGTGTTATACCTATTACCTTGTATGAAGAAATTAAGCATGAAATTGCACCCGCTGAGATAGAAGATATTGATGTTACAATTAAGCTTGCCAATAGAGATATTATATCTCCAATAGGAATTGTTAGAGATGTTGAAGTCTTGTGTGGGAAAACCAAATATCCCGCTGATTTTCTTGTTCTTGGTTCTCCACAAGATAGCTTTTGTCCCATTATATTTGGTAGACCCTTCTTGAATATTGTTAATGCTACGATAGACTGCAAAAAGAATGTTGTTACTATTGGCTTGGATGATATGGTTCATAAGTTTAATTTCTCTAAATTTAGTAAACAACATCGTGAGGAAGAATTTCCTAGTAAAGATGAAATTATTGGTCTTGCTTCTATTGCCGTACCTCCTAGTGATCCTTTAGAACACTATTTGCTAGACCATGAAAATGAGATGTTCATGAATGAAAGAAGGGAAATAGATGAAGTATTCTTTAAACAGGAACCTATTCTGCAACACAATTTGCCTGTTGAAATCCTAGGGGATCCTCCTCCACCCAAGGGTGCTTCCGTGTTTGAGCTTAAACCGTTGCCTGATAATCTTAAATATGCTTATCTTGATGAAAAGAAAATATATCATGTTATTATTAGTGCTAACCTTTCAGAGCATGAAGAAGAAAGATTATTGAAAACTCTGAAAAAGCACCGTGCCGCTATTGGATATACTCTGGATGATCTTAAGGGCATCAGTCCCACTCTATGTCAACATAAAATAAATTTGGAAGCGGATGCCAAACCAGTTCGTGATCCTCAACGACGTTTGAATCCTAAAATGAAAGAAGTGGTAAGAAAAGAAATACTGAAGCTTCTGGAGGCAGGTATAATTTATCCAGTTGCTGATAGTCAGTGGGTAATTCATGTCCATTGTGTCCCTAAGAAGGGAGGTATTACTGTTGTCCCTAATGATAAAGATGAATTGATTCCGCAAAGAATTATCACAGGTCATAGGATGGTAATTGATTTCCGCAAATTAAATAAAGCTACTAAGAAAGATCATTACCCCTTACCTTTTATTGATCAAATGCTAGAAATATTATGCAAACATACACATTATTGCTTTCTAGATGGTTATTCTGGTTTCTCTCAAATACCTGTGTCGGCTAAAGATCAATCAAAGACTACTTTTACATGCCCTTTTGGTACTTTTGCTTATAGACGTATGCCTTTTGGTTTATGTAATGCACCTGCTACCTTTCAAAGATGCATGATGGCTATATTCTATGACTTTTGTGAAAAGATTTGTGAGGTTTTCATGGCCGACTTTTCCGTCTATGGTTCCTCTTTTGATGATTGCTTGAGCAATCTTGATCGAGTTTTGCAGAGATGTGAAGAAACTGATCTTGTCTTGAATTGGGAAAAGTGCCATTTCATGGTTAATGAAGGTCTTGTCTTGGGGCACAAAGTTTCTGAAAGAGGTATTGAAGTTGATAAAGCCAAGGTTGATGCTATTGAAAAGATGCCATGTCCCAAGGACAACAAAGGTATAAGAAGTTTCCTTGGTCACGCCGGATTTTATAGGAGGTTCATTAAGGACTTCTCAAAAATTTCTCGGCCTCTGACTAATTTATTACAAAAAGATGTACCATTTGTCTTTGATGATGATTGTGTAGAAGCATTTGAAATACTTAAGAAATCATTAGTCTCTGCATCTGTTGTTCAGCCACCTGATTGGAATTTACCCTTTGAAATTATGTGTGATGCTAGTGATTATGCTGTAGGTGCTGTTCTAGGGCAAAGAGTTGATAAGAAATTGAACGTTATCTATTATGCTAGTAAGGCTCTAGACAATGCTCAAAGAAATTATGCTACTACCGAAAAGGAACTCTTAGCAGTTGTATTTGCTTGTGATAAATTCAGACCCTATATTGTTGACTCTAAAGTAACTATTCACACAGATCATGCTGCTATTAAATATCTTATGGAAAAGAAAGATGCAAAACCTAGACTTATTAGATGGGTTCTCCTGCTGCAAGAATTTGATTTAAATATTGTTGATAGAAAAGGAGCTGAGAACCCTGTTGCAGACAACTTGTCTAGGTTAGAGAATGTTCTTGATGACCCACTACCTATTGATGATAGCTTTCCTGATGAACAATTAAATGTCATGAGCATTTCTTGTAGCATCCATGGTATGCTGATTATGCTAATTATATTGTTGCTAAGTTTATACCACCTAGCTTCACATACCAACAAAAGAAAAAGTTTTTCTATGACTTGCGACATTACTTTTGGGATGACCCACATCTTTATAAAGAAGGAGTAGATGGTGTTATTAGACGTTGTGTACCTAAGCATGAACAGGAACAGATCCTATGAAAGTGTCACTCCGAGGCTTATGGAGGGCACCACGCTGGAGATAGAACTGCACATAAGGTATTACAATCCGGTTTTTATTGGCCTACTCTCTTCAAGGATGCCCGTAAGTTTGTTTTGTCTTGCGATGAATTGGTAATATTAGTAGACGTCAAGAAATGCCTATGAATTATTCACTTGTTATTGAACCATTTGATGTTTGGGGCTTTGATTATATGGGACCTTTTCCTTGCCTCTAATGGATATACTCATATTTTTGTTGATGTTGATTACGTTACTAAGTGGGTAGAAGCTATTCCAACTAGTAGTGCTGATCATAACACTTCTATTAAAATGCTTAAGGAAGTTATTTTTCCGAGGTTTGGAGTCCCTAGATATTTGATGACCGATGGTGGTTCACACTTTATTCATGGTGCTTTCCGTAAGGTGCTTGCTAAATATGATGTTAATCATAGAATTGCATCTCCATATCACCCGCAGTCTAGTGGTCAGGTAGAATTGAGCAATAGAGAGCTCAAATTAATTTTGCAAAAGACTGTTAATAGGTCTAGGAAGAATTGGTCCAAGAAACTTGATGACGCATTGTGGGCCTATAGAACTGCATATAAAAATACTATGGGCATGTCTCCGTATAAAATGGTTTATGGAAAAGCATGTCACTTACCTCTCGAACTAGAACATAAGGCATATTGGGCTATTAAAGAGCTCAACTATGATTTCAAACTCGCCGGTGAGAAGAGGTTATTTCATATTAGCTCACTTGATGAATGGAGAACCCAAGCTTATGAAAATGCCAAGTTGTTTAAAGAAAAGGTTAAAAGATGGCATGACAAAAGGATATAAAAGTGTGAGTTTAATGTAGGTGATTATGTGTTGCTATACAACTCTCGTTTAAGATTTTTTGCAGGAAAACTTCTCTCTAAATGGGAAGTTCCCTATGTTATCGAGGAGGTCTATCGTTCCGGTGCCATAAAAATCAACAACTTCGCAGGCACAAATCCGAAGGTGGTAAACGGTCAAAGGATCAAACACTATATCTCAGGTAATCTTATAAATGTTGAAACCAATATTATTGAAACCGTAACCCCGGAGGAATACATAAGGGACACTTTCCAGAACGTTCCAGACAGCGAAAAGGAATAGCTATGTGGTACGACAAGTAAACCGACTCCAAAACATTTTTAAGGCAATATTTCTCCGTTTTGGAATATTTAGAAAAATAGAAAAATAAGTAGCAGTCCGGGGAGGACACGAGGCCTCCACGAGGGTGGAGGGCGCGCCCTACCCCCCTGGGCGCGCCCCCCTACCTCGTGAGCACCTCGTGTGCCCTCTGGACTCTGTTTTCTTGCACGATACGTATTTTGGTCGGTAAAAATTCATTATATATACTCCCGAAGGTTTTGACTCTCGTATCACGCAAATATCTCCTGTTCTTGTTTCGAGCTGTTTTTTGTCAGGGTTGTCAAGTCCAGGCATCATGTCGTCCCCCTCCTCTGACAATGGTGACAAAGATGCTTGGCTAATGAAGATAGAGCTGAAGAGGGAGGAACCCATGGAGATCAACAAGGATGAAAGGATCAAGGAGGCCACGGAGGACCAAGCTCCGGCAGCAGAAGACGCCCTCCAACTTGATCACAAGTTTCTCACCCCAACTGAAATCAAAGCTTTCAAGATGATTGAATTAGCTCGTATTCAAAACAAGTATCTCACGAGTGAAAATATTTTGTTGAAGGAGCATATTATTGCACTCAAAGGCATCATCCGCAAGTTGGAGGACCTCTTACGCTCGATGTGCGACTATCCAACACCTCCACCTTCACCGACAAAGAAGGAGATATAATCACATGGGTATGGGCACTCCCCTTGGCGACTGCCAAGCTTGGGGGAGGTGCCCCGGTATCGTATCACCATCACAACTCCTATCTTTACCGTTTTTCTTAGTTCGATCCTATTAGTAGTATTTTGATTTAGTAGAATAAAGTCATGGCATGATCTAGTTTTGAAGTTTTGCTTTATGATCCCTCTATGTAATCGAGTCCGTGAGCTATATATAATAAAGATTAGTGTTGAGTCAAGGGCTTGATTGTCTTGCCATGATCTTGGGTGATTAGAAGAAAAATAATAAAAAGAATCAAAGAGTTCATATTGATCGTAGTGAAAGTAATGACTTCACATAGAAAGAGTATGATGATTAAAAGTTGTTGGGAGTTGGCAAATATAGCTTTGGTCATCATTGCAATTAATAGGAATTAATAAGGAAAGAGAGGTTACACATATAGATATATTATCATTGACATCTTTTATGATTGGGAGCACTCATTAAAATATGACATGCTAAAGAGTTGATGTTGGACAAGGAAGACAACATAATGAGTTATGTTTTCTTACATCTGAGATAAAGTATGTTGTCATGGATCCTCTACCGTGTTGAGCTTGCCTTTTCCCCCTCATGCTAGCCAAATTCTCAGCACCAAATAGAAATACTACTTGTGCTTCCAAATACCCTTAACCAATTTTGCCATGAGAGTCCACCATAACTACCTATGGATTGAGTAAGATCCTTCAAGTAAGTTGTCATCGGTGCAATCAATAAAAATTTCTCTCTAAATATGCATGACTTATTCGTGCAGAGAAATAAGCTTTGTACGAACTTGTTGTGGACGCAATAAAAGCGACGGACTGCATAATAAAGGTTCACATACAAGGGGCAATATAAAGCGACGTTCTTTTGCATTAGATTTTGTGCATCCAACCATAAAAGCGCATGGCAACCTTTGCTTCCCTCTGCGAAGGGCCTATCTTTTATTATTATCCTCTACCTTATGCAAGAGTCACGGTGATCTTCACCTTTCCCTTTTTATTTTATCCTTTGGCAAGCTCAGCATGTTGGAAAGAACATGATATATATATATATATATATATATATATATATATATATATATATATATATATATATATATATATATATATATATATATATATATATATATATATCTAATTGGATGTAGGGGGCATGAATTATTATTGTTGACATTACCCTTGAGGTAAAATGTTGTGGGGAAAAACTACAAGCCCCTATCTTTCTCTGTGTCCGATTAAAACTCCGTAACCACAAGTATTGCGTGAGTGCTGGCAATTACGAAGGACTAAGTGATAGTTGAGTATGTGGACTTGCTTTTAAGCTCTGACATAGACTCTTTCCGATGTTATGATAAATTGCAATTGCTTCAATGACTGAGGTTATAGTTTGTTAGTGCCCAATAAGGTTTCTGATTCATACTTTGGCTTTGTGAAAAGATCATCACTTGAACATAAGTAATCATATGACAAATCTATTTATGTTGTTGTTATGAGAATAATCATGATGCCTTCATGTCCGTATACTATTTTTATCAACGCCTCTACCTCTAAACATGAGGACATATTTATTGTTATCGGCTTTTCGCTTGAGGACAAGCGAGGTCTAAGCTTGGGGGAGTTGATACGTCCATTTTGCATCATGCTTTTATATCAATATTTATCGCATTATGGGCTGTTATTTCACGTTATGTCACAATACTTATGGCTATTCTCTCCTATTTTACAAGGTTTACATGAAGAGGGAGATTGCCGGCAGCTGGAATTCTGGGCTGGAAAAGGAGAAAATATTGGAGACCTATTCTGTGCAACTCCAAAAGTCCTGAAACTCCACGGAATATCTTAAAATTAATAAACAAAAATCGTCGCCAAAGATGAAGGCCAGGGCGCCCACACCCTACTCACGAGGGTGGGGGGCGCGCCCTCCCCCCTGGGCGCGCCCCCTACCTCGTGGGCCCCCTGGCGGCTCTCCGATGCCCATCTTCTCCTATATGAAGTCTTTCGATGAGAAAAAAAAATCAGGGGCAACCTTTCGGGACGAGACTCCACCGCCACGAGGCGGAACCTTGGTGGAACCAATCTAGGGCTCCGGCGGAGCTGTTCTGCCGGGGACACTTCCCTCCGGGAGGGGGAAATCATCATCATCATCATCACCAACGCTCCTATCATCGGGAGAGGGCAATCTCCATCAACATCTTCACCAGCACCGTCTCATCTCCAAACCCTAGTTCATCTCTTGTATCCAATTCTTGTCTCTAAGTCCGGGATTGGTGCTAGTAGGTTGCTAGTAGTGTTGATTACTCCTTGTAGTTGATGCTAGTTGGTTTATTTGGTGGAAGATCATATGTTTAGATCCTTTATGCATATTATTACCCCTCTGATTATGAACATGAATATGCTTTGTGAGTAGTTACGTTTGTTCCTGAGGACAAGGGAGAGGTCTTGCTATTAGTAGTCATGTGAATTTGGTATTCGTTCGATATTTTGATAAGATGTATGTTGTCTAACCTCTAGTGGTGTTATGTGAACGTCGACTGCATAACACTTCACCATTATTTGGGCCTAGAGGAAGTAATTGGGAAGTAATAAGTAGATGATGGGTTGCTAGAGTGACAGAAGCTTAAACCCTAGTTTATGCGTTGCTTCGTAAGGGGCTGATTTGGATCCATATGTTTCATGCTATGGTTAGGTTTACCTTAATAATTTTGTTGTAGTTGCGGATGCTTGCAATAGAGGTTAATCATAAGTGGGATGTTTGTTCAAGTAAGAACAGCACCCAAGCACCGGTCCACCCACATATCAAATTAGCAAAGTACCGAACGCGAATCATATGAATGTGATGAAAACTAGCTGGACGATATTTCCATCTATCCTCGGGAGCGCTTTTCCTATTATAAGAGTTTGTTTCGGCTTGTCCTTTGCTACAAAAAGGATTGGGCCACCTTGCTGCACCTTATTTACTTTTGTTACTTGTTGCTCGTTACAATTTACCTTATCACAAAACTATCTGTTACCACTTATTTCAGTACTTGCAGAGAATACCTTGCTGAAAACCGCTTATCATTTCCTTCTGCTCCTCGTTGGGTTCGACACTCTTACTTGTCAAAAGGACTATGATAGATCCCCTATACTTGTGGGTCATCAATGGCCGGGGCGGCGGCAGACCGGCGGTGGGGAGTGTTTTAGAGGCGGGCGAGGCGGCGCACCGCCGGCCGCGGGTGGCGGGGGGCTGCTGTTTGGCCGGTGGTGGCTGGCGGCTCAGGGGAGTGGAGGTTGAAGATGAACCGCAGACCCTTGATTTCGTATCCAACGGCTGCAAAATCGACTGACCAGAGATGAAAAAGTCAGTCGACCGACATGTAGCCTCACCTTGCTAGTGCGTTCAGTTTCGACAGCAAAATTCAGTTTCGACAGCAAAATTCAGTTTCCACAGTTAGGTTCAGCTTCGACAGTTAAGTTCAGTTTCGACAATTAAGTTCAGAGATGAGCGGCTGATGTATTTTACATCTAGCACTTTGTGGTTATGTATTTTACGTCATGTATTGGAGATGCTATTAGAATTCCACTCAGGTTAACATTGTTCATTGTCTCTCTTGTCATGCTTCAGCCTCGGCGTCGTACAACTCACCGGAGCTGCTCCAACTACGAAACCCTCCAACACAGCGGAGCAGTACCTCGGGCTCCATCTCCAGACGCCTAAGATCTTCTTCCCCTCCTCCGACAGCAAAGTCAGCCGGAGCATCCTCACCGGCCGACCCAATCACGCTGAGATCGACATGGCTTCGCCAAAGAGGTTGTACACTTGTTGCATCTCTTTTTTACTCTACATGTTATATATATTGTCCACTGAGCACTCGTAGTAACGGGAAATACGATTATTGTATCCTACTATATGACAAGCAGTGAGGTACCAGGCAACTTAGCTATCCATGATGGACTCTCTTGAACGCCATCATTATTTATCTCTGCGCGTTTGAGCTGTGCATTTGTCGATTGGCATGTGAGTTGAGCTAGTATGGCAGTGGCCTGGGTCCAAAGTAATAGAAGTAGCACAAAAACATTTTTTTAGTGTAGGATTTTCCTTGCTCAAGCCTGCCTACTAGAATCTCCAGTGCTTGAAACGAAAAGTGAATGAAAAACATAGGAATTGGAAAGTTTCCTATGGTACTACTTGTCATGAATTTGGTGCAAAGGAATGGAGCAAAGGAAAACTGTAGGATTTGATCCTTTAGTGTCTCCTTGAAAGAAAAACCGTAGGAATTCTAATTTCCACTTCTCCTCCTTTTCATATTCCTATTCATCAAGCACAAGACTAAGAGATAGTAGCATAATAGCATTATAACTGTACATTTTCTTGTGGTTTGACTTAATCTCACCATGCTTTTTTGCATCCTGTGATCTTCCAATTGTTGTGAATCAAACACCCAGATTGGCAGAAATCCTGTGTTTTTAAATTCTCTATTTTGCACGTGCATTCCAATCCTATTCCTGTCTATTTCCTATCCCTGCATTGTTAGAATCCTCAAACTCAAACAAGCCCTTACTCAATTACTTCTGTTACAGATATGTGTCAAAAAAACCTTGTGTGGTTTGTCCTGCTCCTGCGGCGCTGTGTTTCACCCCAGCTCAGCTGCTCCAACGACGGAAGGGTTCACCACAGCAGGGATCCGCTCTCCAGACTGTCTTCGCCGCTTCAGATCTTCTTCCCCGCCGCCGGCAGCCACGACAACTGCATTACCATCATCAAATGAGCAGATGACCTTGAGGACTACACGGGTCCGCAAGAGAGGTCGCACTCTTCCGTGTCTGCTTACGTTATGCGTCGGTTAATATGATGACATGCTACATTATCATCGTGTTCACCTATTAGACTCCGAGTCAGGTCCAAACTAATGCTGAAACTTGAGTTTTTAAATGGTTGTGGGGTACATAATGGGGTAGCAATTAGTACTATCTGTATACTATCTCGTTAATCTCCGGTGTCTACTATGAGTTTCATGTTGGGTGCAAACAAACATTAAAGGAGCCATTATCTGTATTTTTTAACTAAAGCTATTATCTGCCTGCTATCATTGGTTTTGGGTCTATCCACAATTTGCTACCATCACTCTGGATTTGTGCATGCACTCCTTACATAATCTCACTATGTTTTATACCTATGCATGCCAGTTATTGTACACAATGGAACTGGTCATGTAGAGCATAAGAGACGAGCATTGTGTGGCAATAAAATTTCATGCAGACGTCGTTCCATGGTGGGCGCAAAGGCAGCCCCCCCCCTCCATCCATTTCGGATCGTAATCAAGAGGAAGATAACTATTCTGAGGGGGATTCAGAAGGAGAAGACCACTCCTATTTACCCCATGAGGTCTTCGCTCTAACTTGGCATGCTGATGTTGGTAATATCATGCATATGGTGCCTTGCATTGCCTACTATATACATTAAAGATGTCATCTGCTTAGTTTAGACATGCTTTGTGTCAATGCCATCTATTTAGTTTCTTTATCGTATATGTGAATCATGCAATGCCATCTTGTCTAGCCAGGCATCATATATGTGAATTTTGCAATGCCACCCTGGTTAGCCAGTCATCTTATATGTGAATTATATCATGCCATCATTTTTTATTATGTGTTAAATTTGTCAACAATTTTAGTGCATTCAATTACTCTTCCTGTGAATCGGCCATTCGGCACGGTCATGGAAAAATCTGGAGTGGAAACAAGGTCTTCAGAGCAGACAATGCTATCTGACAAAGCGCATGTCTTGCTGGTTACCGATAGCTCCTCAGAGGAGGATTCAGAGACAGATGACCAGTCATATTTCCCCCCTGAGGTGCATGCCCTAACTTGGCAGGGTTATGTTACTCATATCGTGCGTATGGTATCTTGCATTGCTATGTCATTTGCTTAGTTTAGACATGCTTTGTGTGAATGCCACCTGTTTAGTGTCTAATTACCATATATGTGAATTATGCAATGCCATCTTGTTGCAAGACATTATATATGTGAATTATGCAATGTTATCTTATTGCAAGGCATTATGTATGTGAATTATGCAATGCCATGCTATTTAGGCAAGCGTCATATATGTGAATTATATCATGCCGTCCTTTTTTGTATTTCTCATTGCTTTTGTCGACAATGTTTGTATATTCAACTGCTCTTCCTGTGCATCAGCCATTTGAATTGGTGATGGAGAAATCTGGAGTGAAAACAAGGTCTTGAGCAGACAATGCTACTCTGAAGCAGATATCTTGCTGATTCTGAGATAGCTCTTGAGATGAGGATTCAGAGGCGATGACCAGTCCTATTATCCACCTGAGGTGTATGCTCAAACTTGGCAGGGTTATATTACTCATATAATGCATATGTTGTATTGCAATGCTTAGTTTTTACATCATATACACAATATTGAATGCCATATCCTTAGTTGACACATCATATATGCAATTGCCCTCTGCTCACTTCCTTAGTATATAAATCATATATTTGAATTATGTCATGCCATGATGTTTACATAGACAGCATGTATCTGAATTATGGCATGCCAACCCATTTTCTAAAGACATAATATAGTTATATCATCTCATCCTGTTTACATAGTCATCATATTTTAAATTATGGCATTCTATCCGTGAATTATATCATGCCATCATGTTTCCATCGATGGCATGTTTGTGATTTATGGCATGCCAACCACTTTAATAGACACATCGTATAGTTATATCATGTCATCCTGTTTACATAGTCATCATATTTTGAAGTATGTCATTCTATCCTGTTTAGTTAGCCATCATACATGTGAAATTGTGTCATGCTATCCTGTTTAATTAGCCATCAAATATGTGAAATTATGTCCTGCTATTCTGTTTGCTTAGACAACATAAGTGTGTCTGTACATTCAATTAATTTTCTTGTTTATCAGCCATTTCAATTGGAGGGAGTGATGGCAGTATCTGTGGGAGTAAAAACACGATCTTCAGAAAAGATCGTGCTAGCTATCGATGCAGATAGAACCACGGTTGTACTTGCCCAAGAATCAGCCCCACCACACATAACCCACATTCATGCAGATTGTACCCCTACCCAGTTGGACAGAGAACCAGCTACACCCCTTCTAACCCCAACCCCAGCAGATATACACCCAGTTCCCGTTGACACAGCACCGTCTCCACCATAGAGCACCCAAACACGAGCAGTTAGTAAGGCAACTGCAGTGCCCAAATCACGAGGACCAGCACTCCGAACCCGAAGTCAATGCTTAAAGCAGAAGAAGAATTGTTCTCAGGTCAGGTTCCATAGCTATGGTTCATACTACTTTGCTCTTGCATCACTATATTTACTGATACCAACCAATTTCAAATTTGAAGGATGCAATTGAAACTCCAATGGCGCAACAGGTATGTTTTAAACCAGTTTCTTCAACGTGTTTGGTTGTTTGCTGTTGTAACTTGCTCTATGTTGATTTCAGTTTCAATTGAATAAACAGTTATGTTCTCATGCCATGCACATTACAAGTGTTGTTATTGCTGTGTAGTTTCCCACACTTATATTCTGTCTATGCTGCTTTGTCTTAAATAGATATGATTTGAACTGTATCTATCTTGATTTAGCAACATAAACTAGAATGACATAGACCATACAGTGACCATACTACATAGATATATGTTTATTTCATGATGTTATCCTGTCCACCTTACTACTGAACTGGTTTACCAAAATGAGTTTCATATACTACATTGTAAACCTGAGATGTGTTTGTTTGTTTCTCTTTTAGAACGCGGATAAAATATTGGAGAAGAGTACCCTGTTATGCAATGGTAAAGGAAGTAATGCAGATAAGGTTCAAGATAGTGAGACATCCCTGTTGGTCTCCAAGAAAGCTAATAAAAACTAAAATGAGGACACTGAGACAACCCCAAAGTCCTGTCTTGATGTAGTGTTCGAAGTTCTTGGTTACTTCTTTGGCACCAGCTCTTGAACTCGTTGCTGAATCAGTTCAGCTTCTTGAGTCTCAACTTCAAGTTGAAAGACATCGATCGGATGTTATCGACGAGAAGTCGAAGGACTGAGGAAGTCCCTGCAGAATTCAGATGCATACTTTCTGGTGCAACAACAAGCGATGGAGGACTTAAGTGCCAAACAAGAGAAAGTTAATAAGCTTGCTAAGCATCTTGCCAGCATTATGGGTACCCAGGATATTGTTTCTTGAGCTCTTCTGAAGTGGTTTCAGTTCTGGACTTGTTTTGCTGCGGCGTTTATATGCTGCTATGTTCCCTATATTTGCACCGGTGGCGAACTTTGATGCCCAGTGGGTGTAATATGTGTAATAGCCGTGATAGCCTAGTGTAAGTTGCTTGCTTACTTATTTCCTTGTTGTCTTGTTTATTTGTTTGATTGTAGTCAGTGCAGTTCTTTTTCTACGGTTTGCTAGTGGCTGCAATAACCTATTTTTTAAAACTAGGCCACAATAACCATGGGCTAATATTTACTGTAGTGACACTGGACCTAGGGGTCGTAGAAACAGTGGGCCTTCTACGGGCCGTATAAACAGTGGGCCTTCTACGTGTTGTAGAAACAATGGGCCTTCTACGGGCTATAGAAACAATGGGCCTTCTACGGGTCGTATCATCAATGGGCCTTATACGGGCAGTATGATCGATTGGCCAAACATGGGCCAATAACAGGCCGCATTATGGCCGTAAACGGGCTAGAGTTGGAATCGTCCGTTCATGGGCCGACCATAATGGGCCATCGTTAATAGGCCGTATTTCATGACATTATGAAAACGGCCCAACGTGTTAACGGACCACAAACGGGCCGACTGTAACCACGGGCTGAATTTGGCCCATAAGTAGAAAATGACAGTAACGGGCCTAAGTAAACGAATGCTGGAAATGAGCCCAAGAATAAATGGGCTCTGAGAAGGCCGAAAGATAACATGGGCTGGAAACGGCTCAACAGAATAACAGGCCCTTAATGGGTATAAAGTGATACATTGTTCATTACGGGCCAGTTTCACCACGGGCCGTTAATGGGTGTAAAGTAATACACTGTTCATTACGGGCCAGTTTCACCACGGGCCGTTAATAGGCCAAGAGTTACATAGGGCCTCATATGGGCCGAAAGACGTCATGGGCCATACATGGGCCAGAAGTGAAAACGGGCTGGAATCATATTGGGTGGCCCAGATGACGCTACTGGGCCTAATTCGGATAGGGCGTAACGGGCCTTGGGTTAGCGGGCTGTAAATGGGCTATATGCGAACAGACCGTTAACAGGCTTTACATGCGCCGGCCCGCCACCTTTTGACCAAGTCAAACGGGCCAGCCTTTTCATAGGAATGGGCCTCTGTTGGGCCGTGCCACGTGTCGACGTATCATAGGCGCCTTCTGTCCAATGGGTGGATGACATCTGTCCCAACGGTGAGCCGACACGTGTTTCCTCCAGCCAATGATGATTTTACATGTGGAAAATCCCCATAGGTCGGGGCTGTTAACGGGTTATCGGATCCAAAACCCGACCCTATAGCTTAACGGCGTTCCATTGCGATGGATGCCACGTGCCGGCCACCCTTGACGAAAGCACTTCTGTGACGCGCGATTTATCATCATGGAAGTGGACACTTCCGTGATGATAATTTTGGTAATGTCATGGAACACTTCTCGACAAAGACGGTATGACTATCTTGATTCTGTCATAAATTTGTCATGGATGTACATGCATGACAAAAAACGTGACCTACTGTGACAAACACGTATCATCACGGAAGTGTATTTTTTTTGTAGTGAAGGCGGCTCGATTTTACAATCGTCCGCCTTTTTGCGCTACATATGAGCTCCGTCATGAAGAGTGAAGAAGTCTCGCAAATCTGTGTGGCGGATTCGTACTACATGCACGAGTCTTTCTTGAGTCTCGGCGACTTTGAGCGTGAAACTGCTAGGGAGTACCTCCAAAACTTCATGGTACAGAATAAGGACCGGGAAATTGTCCTCGTGCCTTATCATCCAAAGTAAATCAGTTTCGGACAACCCTTTCGTACATTTCAATCATTCCTTCTCTCTCTATGGGGAATAATTTGAGGTGTTTTTTCCCGCAGCAACCAAGCGCCGTCCTTATTGTTCTTTACCCGCAAGTCTCCCCGCCGTGTATTTTGACCCTTCCGAGACTACGAGAAAAAGACTACACCCACATAATGAATATTCTAGATGATGCTCTCCAAGGCTTCAGCATTAGAGGTGGCCACATGCAGATCAGGAAACAAAGGAACAAGAAGATGGGTTTCGCGCATAAAACTAACTTCTCTTGCATCCATGTCCCAAAACCAAGCAAGAAGGATGGATTCTACATCGTCCATCTCATGATTCAGTTCAACACGGATCACCAAAAGCTTCGCATGAGAAGCAGAAATGATGATCATATCCACAAGTGGCTAGAATCTCATGGAGAAGCGGATTATAAACTTAGAGATGATTTCTTTCGCATCCAAAGGGACATTGCAACGATCATCATGAAAGAAGTCGTCGATGATAAGGGCATGTTCCACCACGGCCCTATATCGCGAGCTGACGTCCGAACTCGCATAGGCATGCAACATCTAGACCTCACGTTGTTCAAGAAGCTAGGGTCCATCCTCGATGATATGGAAGGATGGAACTTCTAGTGATTTATGATGCCGATGATGATGATATGTGTCGGTTGAACTTGTATACTTTTTGTAGCGATGAAACTTTGTGATGTCCACGGTCCCTGCCGAACTTGCGTAACGCTGCTTTGTTGGTTTGCGTACGATGACCTGCGTACCTCTAGTTAATTAGTTTACGTACTGTATTTTGCATCTAGTTGCTAATCCTTTCTTTTTCGGTGTTGCTCTAGTATATTTTTTTGCATATATATGATTGTATATCCTCTTCATGAACATGCATCTCTAACAGGTACCTAGTTTCTTGATGGCGAGATGGAAGTGCTATGTCGTGTACAAAGGGAAGGTTCCGGGGGTTTACAACGAGTGGCATGAGTGTAAGACGCAAGTGAATGGGTTCTCGGGCGCCAGCCATAAAGGCTTCAAAAGCAGACAAGAAGGAGAAGCTAGTTACTTGAGGTTCACGCTAGCGCGAGAGAGGACTCGTAACCGCCACCTCATGTACTGCATAGTTCCGCTCTCACTCATAGTGATAGCTCTTCTCGCGTATACCTTTGTTTAGATGGATGACGTTGTAGTTGCAAGTATTCGAGACCTGCATGTATCGCTATTTTCGAGATGATGACAATATACCACTTTGTGTTGGATGATGATTATGATGAGACTATTTGTATGTATATGCTATGATTACATTTGTGGTCTCGAAGGCATTTGTATGTGTATCATGATGACATTTGTATGTGCTAAAGATTCTTCTATAAAGCCTGTTCAAATACAAAACAAATATGCCGAAAAAACAAAAAACTACTAAAATTAGCAGTAGCGAGTGGAGAAAAGTTAGTAGCAGCGCCACAATAGCACTAAGCGGCCGAGCAAAGCGCTAGAGCTACTAGCAGTAGCGAGCTTCCATTAAGCGCGCTGCTGCTACACTTGTGTAGCAGTAGCGCTGGTGAGCACGCGCTACTGCTACGTGTTAGCTGTAGCGCCTTATTAGTAGCGTCGGTCCCCGCGCTACTGATACACCTAAAACCCGCGCTGTTGCTAGCCTTTTCCCTAGTAGTGCCTCTCCGATACACGGAGTGACAAATCCTAATCTCGATCTATGCCAACTCAAAAAACACCATCGGAGACACCTGTAGAGCATCTTTATAATCACCCAGTTACGTTGTGACGTTTGATAGCACACTAAGTATTCCTCCGGTATTCGGGAGTTGCATAATCGCATAGTCATAGGAACATGTATAAGTCATGAAGAAAGCAATAGCAATAAACTAAATGATCATAATGCTAAGCTAACGGATGGGTCTTGTCCATTACATCATTCTCTAATGATGTGATCCCGTTCATCAAATGACAACACATGTCCATGGCTAGGAAACTTAACCATCGTTGATAAAGGAGCTAGTCAAGTAGAGGCATACTAGGGACACTCTGTTTGTCTATGTATCCACACATGTACTAAGTTTCTGGTTAATACAATTCTAGCATGAATAATGAACATTTATCATGATATAAGGAAATATAAATAACAACTTTATTATTGCCTCTAGGGAATATTTCCTTCAGTCTCCCACTTGCACTAGAGTCAATAATCTAGATTACATATTAATGATTCTAACACCCATGGAGTCTTGGTGTTGATCATGTTTTTCTTGTGAGAGAGGCTTAGTCAACGAGTCTGCAACATTCAGATCCATATGTATTTTGCAAATCTCTATGTCTCCCTCCTTGACTTGATCGCGGATGGAACTGAAGTGTCTTTTGATGTGTTTGGTTATCTTGTGAAATCTGGATTCCTTTGCCAATGCTATTGCTCTAGTATTGTCACAAAAGATTTTCATTGAACCCAATGCACTAGGTATGACACCTAGATCAGATATGAACTCCTTCATCCAGACTTCTCCAGTTGCTGCTTCTGAAGCAGCTACGTACTCCGCTTCACACGTAGATCCCGCCATGACGCTTTGCTTGGAACTGCACCAACTGACAGCTCCACCGTTCAATATAAATATGTATCCAGTTTGTGACTTAGAGTCATCCGGATCAGTGTCAAGCTTGCATCGACGTAACCATTTATGACGAGATCTTTGTCACCTCCATAAACGAGAAACATATCCTTAGTCCTCTTCAGGTATTTCAGGATGTTCTTGACCGCTGTCCAGTGATCCACTCCTGGATTACTTTGGTACCTCCCTGCTAAACTAATAGTGCTATGTCTTGAGCTTGCGTTGGTTTTCCCCCAAAGAGGAGAGGATGATGCAGCAGAGTAGCGTAAGTATTTCCCTCAGTTTTTGAGAACCAAGGTATCAATCCTGTAGGAGGCCACACACAAGTCCCCCGTACCTACACAAAACAAATAGCTCCTCGCAAGCAACGCGAATAGGGGTTGTCAATCCCTTCACGGTCACTTACGAGAGTGAGATCTGATAGAGATGATAGATAATATTTTTTGGTATTTTTGGTATAAAGATGCAACGTAAAATAAAAAAGGCAAAGTAAAGAGCAAAGAAATAATAAAGCGTAGGAAGATTAATATGATGAAAATAGACCCGGGGGCCACAGATTTCACTAGTGGCTTCTCTCAAGAGCATAGGTATTTTACGGTGGGTGAACGAATTACTGTTGAGCAATTGACAGAATTGAGCATAGTTATGAGAATATCTAGGTATGATCATGTATATAGGCATCACGTCCGAGACAAGTAGACCGACTCCTGCCTGCATCTACTACTATTACTCCACTCATCGACCGCTATCCAGCATGCATCTAGAGTATTAAGTTAATGAAAACAGAGTAACGCCTTAAGGAAGATGACATGATGTAGAGGAATAAATTCATGCAATATGATAAATACACCATCTTGTTATCCTCGATGGCAACAATACAATACGTGCCTTGCAACCCTTTCTGTCACTGGGTAAGGACACCACAAGATTGAACCCAAAGCTAAACACTTCTCCCATTGCAAGAACTACCAATCTAGTTGGCCAAACCAAACGGATAATTCGAAGAGACTCGTAAAGATAACTCAATCATACATAAAATAATTCAGGAAGGATTCAAATATTGCTCATAGATAATCTTGATCATAAACCCATAATTCATCGATCTCAACAAACACACCGCAAAAAGAAGATTACATCGAATAGATCTCCACGAGAGAGGGCGAGAACATTGTATTGAGATCCAAAATAAGAGAAGAAGCCATCTAGCTACTAACTATGGACCCGAAGGTCTGAGGTAAACTACTCACACTTCATCGAAGAGACTATGATGTTGATGTAGAAGCCCTCCATGGTGGAATCTCCTTCCGGCGGAGCTCCGGAACAGGCCCCAAGATGGGATCTCGTGGATGAGAAAGTTGCGGCGGTGGAATTAGGTTTTGGCTCAAGATCGATCGACGAGGGTACGAGGTATATATAGAAGGTAGAAGTACGTCGGTGGAGCCTCGAGGGACCCACGAGGTAGGGGGCGCGCCCTAGGGGGGGCGCGCCCTCCACCCTCGTGACCGCCTCGGAGCATTCTTGACGAGGGTCCAAGTCTCCTTGGTCTTATCCGATGAGAAAATCACGTTCCCGAAGTCCTCTGGATCACGTTCGTTCCAAAATCACGCTCCCGAAGGTTTCATTCCGTTTGGACTCCGTTTGATATTCCGTTTCTTCGAAACACTGAAATAGGCAAAAAACTGCAATTCTGGGCTGGGCCTCCGGTTAATAGGTTAGTCCCAAAAGTAATATAAAAGTGGAAAATAAAGCCCAATATAGTCCAAAACAATAGATAATATAGCATGGAGCAATCAAAAATTATAGATACGTTGGAGACGTATCAGGCATCCCCAAGCTTAATTCCTGCTCGTGCTCGAGTAGGTAAATGATAAAAACTGAATTTTTGATGCAGAGTGCTACTTGGCATAATTTCAATGTAACTCTTCTTAATTGTGGTATGAATATTCAGATTCGAAAGATTCAAGACAAAAGTTCATATTGACATAAAAATAATAATACTTCAAGCATACTAACAAAGTAATTATGTCTTCTCAAAATAACATGGCTAAAGAAAGCTATCCCTACAAAATCATATAGTCTGGCTATGCTCTATCTTCCCCACACAAAATATTTAAATCATGCACAACCCCGATGACAAGCCAAGCAATTGTTTCATTGTCGGAGTAATGGGCCACGGGTAGGTAGACCCGAGCCCCAGGACCTTTCAAAACATCGGGGCAGACTGCGCCCCTCAAGACCCCAAGACGAAGAGCCGCTGAGGGAGTCCTGGATTAGGGGGTGTCTAGATAGCTGGACTATCATCATCAGCCGAACTATCATCTGCCGGACTATCATCATCGACCGGACTCCAAGACTATGAAGATACAAGATTGAAGACTTCTCCCCGTGTCCGGATGGGACTTTCCTTGGCGTGGAAGGCAAGCTTGGCGATACGGATATGTAGATCTCCTACCATTGTAACCGACTCTATGTAACCCTAGACCTCTGTGGTGTCTATATAAACCGGATGGCTATATAAACCGGATGGCTTTAGTCCGTAGGACTACATCACATCATCAACAACCCTTACAATCATACCATAGGCTAGCTTCTAGGGTTTAGCCTCCTTGATCTTGTGGTAGATCCACTCTTGTAAACATCCACAATATCAATATCAATCGAGCAGGACGTAGGGTTTTACCTCCATCAAGAGGGCCAAAACCTGGGTAAAACATCATGTCCCTTGTCTCCTGTTACCATCCGCCTAGACGCACAGTTCGGGACCCCCTACCCGAGATCCGCCGGTTTTGACACCGGCATTGGTGCTTTCATTGAGAGTTCCTCTGTGTCGTCACCGATAGGCTTGATGGCCTCTTCAATCAACAACAACGCAGTCTGGGTGAGACTTTTCTCCCGGACAGATCTTCGATTTGGCGGCCGCGCTGCGGGCCAACTCGCAGCCATCTGGAGTAGATCGAAGCTACGCCCTGGCCGTCAGTCAGGTTTGAAGCCTAAACTTCACGGCCGATATCCGCGGAGACTTGATCTTCGATGGATCTGAGCCATCGCCGAAGCGTGCAGCGCTGTCACGATGGGCATGACCTAACTCTGCCGCGGACAGCACCTTGGAGGCAGACACGAATCCGCTCCGACCCATAGTCCGGAGCCGATCGCTCGGATCGAGGGCGGATGGCTGGACACCGCCTCGGGAGCTGCAACTTCTACGGCGATGGGCGAATACTTACCTTGTCCCGCACAAAGCTCATGACTCGAGGTGCGGACTCCTGCGGACTCGAACCTCCTGCGCCCCGCGGTCGAATCCGATTGGGCGCCGATCATGGAATTCACCGCTGCGGACATCTTCAAAGACTTTTCGCCCTTGGCGATATCATAAATTCACTGAAGCATCTCTCGCTATCCGGAGAGCCCTGGCGAACTACGGCCAGGATGGTTGGGATGCGGACGACGAAGAAATTCAGAGCCCACCCACCACCCACTTCGTAGCCACCGTCGACGATTTAACCGCGTGCTCGACTACGACTCCAAGACATCGGCGGTATGGACGACGATGCGGAGACTACCAAGAACCAGTACCTACAGGACACTGGAAGACCACCTCGTCATACGACATATACATGGTGGACACCCCAAAGGGAAGCGATAACGAGGAACAACGGGACGCGGCAGAGGATAATCTCGCCGATAAAGAACCAAAACGGCGACGTAAATGCCGCCCTAAGTCCCGCCTCGATCAAAGCAGCCTTCCTAACGACCCAGCGATAGAGCAGGGCAAACCAGCGGACGACGAACAGGACGAGCCGGATAATCAACCCCTTCACGGAGCAATCAACAGCCGGACACAACACGGAGCATAAGAACATACACAAAAACTCGTCGCCATCGCAAGAAGTTTGAAGAAGGCGAAACGAAGCTCAAAACAGCGAAGACACGCTTTCGAGAATGAAGTGGAGCAAAGTACTCAAGACTGCAGACAAATATGGCAATGGCCATCAAACTAAGAGCTACCCAAAGCGCAAGTTGCTGCCAGAATTTGACGAGGAAGCCATAGAGCCTTCACAGTCAAAACATAAAGAGGCCGCCTGGCCGGATAGACGGCCAGATGACAGGCCCAAAGCGACAAGCGGGGCTGCACACAAGCCGAATTATAATCCTGGGAAAACGGACGGCCCAACTAGGTCCATCTACGGGCCAAAAAAGAGGACCCCAGGAAGTAACACACCACGACAAGTGTTCGAAGACAGCGGCAAACCCAAATACAGGGGCGCCGCACACCCACTATGTTTTACCGATGAGGTGCTGGATCATGAATTTCCAGCAGGGTTCAAACCCATAAACATAGAGGCATACGACGGCACAACAGACCCCGGAGTCTGGATAGAAGATTACATACTACACATACACATGGCTAGAGGAGATGATCTTCACGCCATAAAATACCTACCCTCAAGCTCAAAGGGCCAGCTCGGCATTGGCTCAAAAGCCTCCCAGAAAATACTGTTGGAAGTTGGGAAGAGCTTGAGGACGCGTTTAGAGCAAATTTTCAAGGGACCTATGTCCGCCCTCCGGATGCAGACGATCTGAGTCATATAACCCAACAGCCCGGAGAATCAGCGCGCAAATTCTGGAACAGGTTCCTTACCAAAAAGAACCAAATAGTCGACTGTCCGGACGCAGAAGCCCTAGCAGCTTTTAAACACAACGTCCGAGACGAATGGCTCGCCAGACACCTCGGCCAAGAGAAGCCAAGAACAATGGCCGTGCTGGCCTCATGACGCGCTTTTGCGCAGGAGAAGACAGCTGGCTAGCAAGATGCAGCACCAGCGACCCGAGTACATCCGAGATCAGAGATGGAAACGGACGATCCGCGCAGGAAAGACCAGCGCGGAATAAAGAAAAAAGCCCAAAGACACGGCGGTCAACGCGGATTCAAAAGCTTCGCGGCCAAACAATACAACACGGCCTCTTAAGGAGAAGAGACGAGCTCTCAAATTTAAACAAAATTTTAGATCGGATATGTCAAATCCTGATACCTCGGAAGGCCTGCAAACCATACCAACCGAAATTGTTGGGTTTTAAACAGTCCGGCAGACTCAACGCCCGGACACAAAGAGATCGATCATGGCGAGGACGATGACGAACCCCACCAGCAGAGCACCGGAAGTCAAAAGACTTTCCCACAAGAAGTCAAAACAGTAAACTCGCTTCACGTGATAGTACGGAAAGCCAACACGGCACTCGCTAAGACAAGTGTCGCACGATCCACCCCAGTGGACCGAGATTGGACGTCAAAACCAATCACTTTTGACCATCTGGATTAGTCCAGAAGTATCCGGAACGCAGGATAGACTGCCCGGATAGTGGATCCCATAATAGACGGACTGCAATTAACGCAGGTTTTGATGGACGGCGGCAGTGACTTGAACCTGCTATTTCCGGACACAATCCGCAAGTGGGGATAGACCCTACCACAATTCGGCATAGCCGCACTCCCTTCAAAGGAGTGGCGCCAGGCCCTTACGCCAGGTGCACAGTTTCATTATTACTATAAGTTGTGTCAGGGTCACCTGACAACTACCGACGAGAAAAGCTAACCTTTCATGTCGCCCCATTTAAAAGTGGCTATCAGGCATCATTGGGACGGGAAGCTTTCGTCTGCTTCAATGCAATATCAATTACGTGTCTCTTACGCTTAAAATGCCCGATTCACGTGGCATCATTTCATTAAAAGGTCGCTTGAGACCCCGGACACGGCTGGACGAGTCCGGAATAAATAAGCTAGGGGCTACCTAGCCGCACATCCCTTCACAAGGGTTTGCACATATAAGCCATAATGAGCTAGCATAGGCTCAGCTTTCTTAATCTATATTTCAATTTTTTTATGCACTTTCTCGCATCGCGATTTCTTTTCCAACCAAGTTCTTCTCTTTTCTGAGATGAACAGCGCACACCCGTCCAGGATACGGCTGCGCGGAGACACAAAGCAGACGTGCATGAGGGACCCATTGCAAGGACTTTTTCAGACTAAGACCCTACGTAAACCTTTCTTCTGTCTCTTGTTGCTATAATCCCTGGTTTATCATTATAACTAGAGTGGAGGCTGGCGTTTGGCATCGGCCGCGCGAGAAGAACCTGCCGTGCACAGACACAAGGGGCTTAGGGCTTTGTTTTGCCCGCTATTATAAAGACCGAACACCTTCGGGAGTGTTCGGCGTGTCGAGTTAGGCCTTATATGCATCAGCTCCGAATCATGTCTTTGGTCAAATGTTGGGTTTGCCCGGCTCCTGTGTTTTGCTGCCTTACGTTCCGTATCATCGGCTAACGCGGCTCCGGAGAACTACTGCGATTGTACCCAGTTAATTTGGCGAGCACCTCGATGAAAGCCGAAAACTGACTGTCATGATACGACGAGAGACTGGTCAACCACTCGATCGACCATAGGAATGTTTAGGATTCCTCCGTTTTGACGAAGGGCCGTTTCGGCCAGGCACATCTGGCGCCGAATTCGGAGAGCACGGTGCCCCTGGGGGCTATGTCGTAGCCCACCCTCGAACTCCATGGCTAAGTGAAAGTGATAAAGCATTATAGTCCGGTTGCCTCGTTTGCTACGCTACCACCTCCTTTACAGGACCGAGGCGTCCGATTAAGTGTGAAAACGTGCTATTTTTGCGAACACCCCGCACCTTGTGCGTAATAGCCGACAACTGCCATCTTCGGGTTATACACGTATACATGAGCGGCCGCATAGGAGATATTCTATTACTTGAACGCACAAGTATAAAAGGCGCTTACATCATAAATATCGTTTTACATCATATAAGCGTTCATTCGAGCGTAACATTTTTCGAGCTTGTGACTCTATTACATGAGCACCACGCAGATTTCGCCAAAATAGTGCTCGACGGGTAACCGGTTATCATCCGAACCCGGGGTCGCCACAGCGGTGGCATCCATCTCTGTCCAATGTGTCTTCACACGGGCGAGCGCCATCCGCGCACCCTCTACGCAGGCCGACCGCTTCATCGCCTTGATATGCGGCACCGCCCCAAGAAATTTCTGCAATAAGCCAAAATAACTCTTCGGCTGGGGCCTATCCGGTCGGATATGAGTCACTATATCCTTCATAGCAAGCCCGGACAACCTATTTAGCTCAGCCCACTCAGCCAAACGATCGGTCAGCGGAAGTGAATGCTCCGGACTATGGAATTGAGAACAAAACAGCTCTTCCGTCTTGTGATCCTTCTGGCTTCGAAAATGCTGCGGCATCCGCCCTTTTCGCTGCTAAGTCCATATAAGGGTCCTCCGGACACCATAGTTGGCCTAGCTGAGCATATTTTGGATCCGTAAACCTTCGGCGCAGCAGAAACGGCTTGCCAGCTACAATATCCCCGGCCTGGCGCAGCTCTTCCTTCATAGCCCGCATTGCAGAGCGGGCATTCTTGGCTTCGGCAGTGGCCTTCCGTAGGTCTTCTTGCCCCGCTAGGCGCTCCTTCCCAAGAGCCTCATTGTGATCGGTAGCATATTTTAACTTCACGGCCATTTCGGCTATCTCTTCCCTGCTCCGGCAGTGTGCGACCCTTTCGGCCGCTAACTCCTCGGCCGCCCTCGAGGTCGCCGCATTACTCCTTCTGGCCTGCTCCTTGGCTTGAGCAAGTTCGGCCCGAAGGTTCTCCACGGCAGCGGCACTATCTGCATTTCACGCACATGTTGTAAGGGGATGGCTCGGCCCTTACCAAGTGACGCGCGAGAACGCTTACCTTGCGACTCATCAAGTCGCTTTGTTGATCAGCGTGATGTCCGATCGCAGCATCAAGTTACCGCTTTAGTTCAGCAACTCCATCAGTCCGGCTGGCCTCCGGACGACCCGCCACCGCATCGGCATGGCGGGAATTTAAACCTGCGATTTTGATCCTCGACGCGCTGTCGATTTCGACAACCTACCGAGTCTCGGGGCTACTATCTATCAGAGGCGCATTCTATATGCAAAACTATTAAAAGGTGTGTCATTTTTACGTACCTCAAACCCCGCCAGCAAACTCCTGACGGCATCGTGCAACCCGCCTTCGGCGGACGAAATCCTTTCAATCACCACGCTCATCAATGCGTGCTGATCTTCTGAGATAGACGCCTTCTCAAGAAGATCCTTCAGCTGTACACCAGTTGGCGCCGAACTATCCGGCCTTGCCAAACCCGGGGGCTCCCTCCGTGACGACACTTCAGGCTCGTCCTCCCTATCCGACGGCGCCCCGGACGGAGGCGTCTCGCTCTCTATCATCTCCGGACGAAGGTCCCCCGAAGACGAGCTCATCTGCGAAGGGCGGAGATCCGAACTACAAGGTAAAAACTTTAGTTATCCTCAGAAGCACAAATAGGGATGTCCCTTATTATAAAACTCCTTTCTTTCTACTTACAGCTCGTTGGAGGGCTGACTCATTAAGGGAGATTGTGCGGCCGGGGCCTCCCCGGACGCAGGACCCTCTGGCAAAGATTTCTTCTCCCGTTTAGGGGCTTTTGCCCCCGGGTCCTTGGAGGCAGTCCTCTTCTCCCCTTGGGGGGAGGGATTCTCGATCCCCCCTCTTTCAAGAGCCACCTTAGGCGAGGCAGTAGCTTCCTTGTTTTCCCCGTCGTCTTCCTCTGAAGGCGCAACCTCAAGCATCCGGACCAGCACGGGATCCGGCGCGGTCTCGGGGAGGGGGGATGGACACCGTGTCAATTTTGCTTCCGCTATCAACTCCTGTGTAGAAGGAAATTGGTCATAAGGCGAATCATCGAAAGGCAAACAAACTGTATGTCCGGACTCGGAACTACTTACTTGAGTATCCGGGCGATTGCAGCTTAGTCCAGCATCCTCGGTCAATTCTGGACGCACCTCTTGCGATCCGAAGAATAATTTGTACATCTCAAGGGGTGTGAAACCCATGAAGTGTTGAAGAATCCGTGGACCCTCTGGATTGAACTCCCATAGCCGGAGAGGGCGGCATTTGCAGGGCAGGAGACGCCTAATCAGCATAACCTGCATCACCACCACCATATCGATCTCCCTCGTTAGGAGATCCCGAATCCGGCCCTGCAGTAGGGGCACGTCCTTTGACGGCCCCAGTTGAATATGGTTGACCCACGACATCAACTGTCGTGGAGGTCCCGGGCGGAATAAGGGCGGCGGCTTTTGTCTGCGGCCCCTCGGAACGGTAATATAGAACCACTCTTGCTGCCACAGGCCGAGCTCCTCTTGGAAGGAGCCAGCGGGCCACGGGGCATCGGCCCTCCTACTTATGGCCGCCCCGCCACACTCCGCTCGACGCTCCCCGATCATCTTCGGTGCCACATTGAAGGTCTTCAGCCACAGACCGGAGTGAGGGGTGACGCGGAGGAAGGCTTCGCAGATAACAATAAATGCGGAGATATGGAGGATGGACTCCGGAGCCAAATCGTGGAATTCCAACCCATAATAAAACATGAGCCCTCTCACAAAAGGATCCATCGGGAAGCCTAAACCCCGACGGAGGTGGGATACAAAAACGACATACTCGCCGGGCTCGGGGGTGGGGATGGCCTGCCCTTCGGCAGGCAACCTGTGTGAAATCTCGTAAGACAGGTACTTGGTCTCCCGCAACTTTAGCACGTCCTCCTCCGTGACGGAGGAGGGCATCCACCGGCCCTGTAGGTCGGAACCGGACATCGTTGGAAGACCACAGCGCTCGAATCTGGAGCTCTAGGTGCTGGAACTTGGAGCGGGGAGAGGATTCGATGAAGGATTGAAGAAAACAGAAACGAGCCTTGGTCCCGTTATAAAGAGGGAGAATACCAAGAGCCGTCTCCGTGACCGTTTGGGACTCGCCGATAGAGGCGTGGCGAGCGTTGGGTTACCCACGCCCGTATTGATGAGAATCCGGATTAAGGGAAACACGATCTCGCTCGACAAGGCGTGCCAAGAAACCGCTTCGCTAAATGCGCTGAGGTGGTAAAGTAAAACAATTGAGTAATGACTTGGTAGTGGTGTGACGTCATGCCACAAAAAGCGTCCAACAGATTGAACTTGTGTATATATTATTATTCTCTCTACGGTGGAATGTGGAATTTATTTTGCGAGCGGACACTATCCTGGTGTTCACAATCTTCTATCATTTGGAGGAGGAACCCGCCTTGCAATGCCAAGCAATATACGCGCGGACTTATCGTCATTGAAGCCAGGTTCAGGGCTCTTGAGGAGTCCTGGATTAGGGGTGTCCGGATAGCGGACTATCATCATCACCGAACTATCATCTGCGGACTATCATCATCGACCGGACTCCAAGACTATGAAGATACAAGATTGAAGACTTCTCCCGTGTCCGGATGGGACTTTCCTTGGCGTGGAAGGCAAGCTTGGCAATCGGATATGTAGATCTCCTACCATTGTAACCGACTCTATGTAACCCTAGCCCTCTCCGGTGTCTATATAAACCGGATGGCTTTAGTCCGTAGGACTACATCACATCATCAACAACCCTTACAATCATACCATAGGCTAGCTTCTAGGGTTTAGCCTCCTTGATCTCGTGGTAGATCCACTCTTGTAAACATCCACAATATCAATATCAATCAAGCAGGGCGTAGGTTTTACCTCCATCAAGAGGGCCCGAACATGGGTAAAACATCGTGTCCCTTGTCTCCTGTTACCATCCGCCTAGACGCACAGTTCGGGACCCCCTACCCGAGATCCGCCGGTTTTGACACCGACAGCCGCCTTCAGAGAGTCGGTGACAGAGTCGCCGACTGCCCCTCTTGGCCGAGTCCCAGAGACGGCCTCAGGACAAGCCGACTCCAAGGCAGCGACCTCCAATGAAGCTGTCTACAGGGAGTCGGCCCGCGACTCCAACCACCTCCTGCCTGAGTGACTACGAGCGGGATGGGATAAAGCCGCCTCGCGGCCCATCCCTGCCCCGCTCATAAATGGCAGGCATGGCCACTGAGCGCCGTACTGACGGAGAACTCCGTCCGGCGCGGCACTGTTGCTACGCCGGCCCTGACGTCAGCCCCGTGGGCAGATTCCTGTACCCATGATGGCCTGTCTATACGTACCGAAGACGGCGGGACCGCTTTGTCGGCGGGAGTCTGAAAACGGCGAAACGCCCAAAAGCGGACCCGTTGGGTCGGCGGCCCCTCCGCGGGCTCGTGCGCCATTAACCGAACAAGGCGGTGAATGGCAGCGATGATCGCCCGCCAAAGCGGCGGCACTATTGCCATGACCCCATGACCAAGCTTCGCGTCATTAGAAGCAGCTACAGTAATCCGCAGCAGCAAGACCCGCCCAAGCGGACAAAGGGCTGTCGGCCCCATGCTGGACCGTCGGTGGGCCCCAGAAGTCGGCGGAGAAGACGGCGACTTAAGAGGCTGATGGCTTGGACCCGCACCCAGCCGGATTACCATTGTACCCCCAGGGGGTAGGCCTATATAAACCCCCCGGGGCACCCATGCAAAGGGTTGGAACCTAGTAGTTTTAGACACACACATAGAGGGAAGAGAAGAGCTAGCCGTGCCTTCTCCTTCCTCACCCCGAACAACTCAAGGAGCATCTTGTACTCACTTTGTCATAGTGATCATGCGGAGACCCATGAGCAGCGATGGGGTGTTATCTCCTCGGAGATCCCTAAAGCTGGGTAAGATTAGCGGCGTGCATGTCTTCGCCTCATCCCGTTTCCAGGCACCGGCGACGTTCTACTCGCCCCCTCCATGATAAGCCAACCTTTGGCATATGTCGCACACCAACCCCGACATTTGGCGCCCACCGTGGGGCCTGGTGCACCGTCGTCCGAGACCTGCTCGGGCGGAACCCTCTTCCTCCCTGGCGGCGCAGCCAGCCTGGCACGCCAGACGGAGTCTGCGCCCGGCGCTTGCATGGCGCTGAGGTCGCCAGCAGCGGCGAGCTGCCTCGCCGAACTTGTCGGCGAGGTTCGCCTCTCGACGAGCCTGCATCCGGCGAGGCACGGACGGCCCGAAAGCCTCCTCGCGGGCCTCCTCGAGCAGCTCCACGTCATTTGGCGAGCCCGCCGCCGACACAGGTCCGTAGGCTCCACCGACCCGATGCTGGTCGACTCGACACCGCGTCGCTCGTCGTTCCCCACTGCGTGGTGGTCTCACGACGAGCCTCTCACTCGCGGAGAGCGGCGGAAGCTTACCGCCGCGGAGGTGCTCGTCGCCGGTCTGGCGAGCCTTCCAGCGAGGAGCTCGTGACCCTCTCGGCGCTGTTACGCAAGACCTGACGCCCCCATTCCGGAAGAGCGCCCGGCGCTGGGATGCTGGAAGCACGCCGCCTCCGGCTCCTCGTGGGCGCCTGAAGCTAGCAAGCATGAGGCGCTTGTCGAATCCTACCAGCGAGATGGATCGCGCCGTAGGGCTTTCGCCGGCTCCAAGCGGGCCTAACCGCCTAGGCGGCGGTCAGCAGCGCCGTGGCGTAGCCATCGCCCGGTCTGTTTGGGGCGATCGCCTGTATACGCCACGCCCACGGAGAACATCCGCGCCACCCAGGCGGCGAGCAAGCTGGATAACCGAGGCGAGGCGCCGCTGATGACGAGCGAGTCCAGCAGCTCTCGGCGCCGCTGCCCAAACGAAGCCGGCTGCCGCCGCGAGGCGCCATGACGACAACACAGCGACTTGCCTCCCGCCGAGATCAAGCGCGACATCTCGGACGCCGGCCGGGCGGCGTCCACGGAAAAAAAACAAGGATCGGCTGTCAGCCATAGCGGACTCATATCTCCATCAAGCGCGCGAAGCGGCGCCCTAAGCGATGGGCGGCGGGGCGACTATCTACCTCCTCCTCCCCGCAGAGAAAAGCGAGTCTCCCGCCACCCGTCGAGCATCCGACTCTCGGCGACCGCCTTGACGCCGAGAGAAGTCGAGAAAGCGATGCCCGCCACGGATCGGCGACTCCACCGATCCCAACGCACTGGAAGAAGAAGGCGAGTTGGGCCCGCCTGTTTGGACCTCGCATCCGAGACGAGCCCTTCCCCAGAGGATTCACACTCCCCCGAGACACACCCAAATACACCGGCTCCGTGAAGCCGGAGGACTGGCTGGTGGACTACTCCACGGCCGTCAGCATAGCGAACGGCAACAAGCGCATTGCCGTAAAGTATGTTCCCCTCATGCTCCAGGGCACGACCCGGACAGGGTTGAATAGCTTGAAGCCCCACAGCATCAACAGCTGGGTCGACTTCACCGAGGCCTTCGTCCGCAACTTCACGAGCACATACAAGCGACCTCCCAAGCCTCGTCAGCTGTCCTTGTGCGCGCAAGGCCCCAACGAGTCTACTCGCGACTACCTCACGCGCTGGGCCGAGCTCCGGAACTCCTGCGAAGGAGTGCATGAGGTGCAAGCAATCGAGTACTTCACCGCCGGGTGCAGAGAAGGCACCCTCCTCAAGCACAAGCTCCTTTGCGACGAGCCGGAGACCCTCGACGAGCTGCTGATCATAGCAGACAAGTACGCCACAGCCGACTCCTCCATGAAGTCGGAATCGAAGTCAGTCGATTGGCAAGGTGGCTCCTCATGCTCCCAGAACTCCGGCTGGCGACACCAGTCGGCGACAGCAGCAGAATGATCACAAGTGCAAGGCCCCGCAGCCGGCTTCCAACAGCCGGCAGGTGGCGGCGATCGAGACCAGCAGCGAGGGCAGCCTCACCTTAGCGGCGGAAAGGCGGCAAGTCAACTGGTTGCGGCCTTCTCTTCTGAGCAGACTACGGGCGGACCTGCAAGTTCCATAGCGGCGCGAAGCCGTCAAATCCACCACCGGAAGTGACAGCTGGCTCACGGGATCGCCAAGGAGGCGGCCTTGCCCTCCTCCGCTTTCTGGGAGCGCCGCCTCACCGCTGCCCGGCAGCGGCTGTCGAGCCGGTCGGCTTGATACAAGACGATTACCGAAGAGCATGGTGCCTATGTAGTGTGTACCAATGTGGCTGACGATCGCCGCAGCAGGCGGCAGCAACAGCAAGAAGTGAATGCGGTAGCATCGGACACTCGAATTCATGCCTTTGATGCGAGAAGCCCATCGGTTGGGCGGGCTGATCACCCGGAGGTGATGCCGAATCCGGGCTCCTACGCCCTGGTCTTGGGAGCCACCCTTGCCGCGGATAGGCGGGCCGCTTGCTTCTCGCGAGTATTGATAGATGGAGGCAGCAGCATCAACATCATGTACAAGGATACGATGGAGAAGTTAGGAATCAAGCAGCGGCAGCTTCAAAGACGGTCGGTTGTGTTCCCGGAATTGTACACGGCCTTTCCTGCTCACCGATTGGCAGGATTACGATAGACGTCCTCTTTGGGGACAAGGATCACTTCGCCGAGAGCCATTCGGTTGAAGTGGTGGACCTCAAAGCCCCTACCATGCTCCTTGGCCGACCTGCTCTGGCCAAGTTCATGGCGATCCCCACTCGCCTACCTCAAGATGAAGATGCCGAGTACCAAGGGATTCGACCGTGGCAGCGACTCTGAGAAAAGTCGTCCGCTTTGTGCAGCTGAAAGCAGCCGGCTGGCGAGTCCCCGTGATCGCGGTGAAGCGACTCTGGATCGGGTTGTGGCAATGGCGGCAAGCAGCCAGAGATATCGCCCGACCCCAAGGAGTCGAAGCTGAGGGCTCGTTCAAGCCGCCAAAGAGACCAAGAAGATACCCTTGGACCGGAGATCTGTTGTCGTGGGTGCAAACCTCGACAGACAAATAGAAAAGCGAGCTCGTCGATTTCCTCCGTGAGAATCGGGACATCTTCGCATGGTCCCCCAAAGACATGCAGTGTATCGGCCAGAATTCGCCGAGCACAAGTTACATGTCGATCTGATATGAAGCCCGTCGGGCAGCCCTTGCGCCGCTGTCGGAAGAAAAAAAGAAGAGTTGTTGGAGAAGAGATGGCCCGGCTCCTCGCGGCGGTTTCATCATGGAAGTGTTCTTTCCGGAATGGTTAGCGAACCGGTCTTGGTACTAAAGAAAAACAAGTAGTGGCGGATGTGTATTGACTACACAAGCCTCAACAAAGCCTGCCCCAAGGACCCGTTCGCTTTGCCAAGAATTGATCGGTGATAGACTCCACGGCGGATGCGAGCTGTTGAGCTTCTTAGATGCATATTCAGGATATCACCAGATCAAGCTGAACCCGGCCGACAGATTGAAGACCGCCTTCATCACGCCGTTTGGAGCCTTCTGCTACCTGACCATGACGTTCGGCTTGAATAACATCGGCGCCACCTTTCAGCGTTGCATGCAGAAGTGCCTCCTCAAGCAGCTTGGCAGAAACGCCCACGTTTACGTGGACGAGGTGGTGGTGAAGAAGGAGAAGCAAGGAACGCTGTTGGAAGACCTCAAGGAGACCTTTGAAAATCTGCGCCGATTCGAGATCAAGCTCAACCCGAAGAAATCGTCTTGAAGTACCAGCCGGCCAGCTCCTTGGTTTCTGGTCTCTGAGCAGCGGCATAGAGTGCAACCACGTGAAGATCAAGGCGATCGAAAGGATGGAAGTACCCCGCCGACTGCTAGATGTGCAGAAGTTCACCGGCTGCTTGGCGTCTATTAGTCGATTCATCGATCGGCTGGCGAGAAAGCTCTTCCTCTGTACCAGCTCATGAAGACCACCTTCTTGAATGGAACTCAAAGCGGACGAAGCTTTTCTCGAGTTGAAAGAATGCTGACTACTCCCCTAGTCTTTGGCGGCTCCGACTCCAAAGAGCCCATGCTCCTGTATATTGCCGCCACCAGCAGGGGTAGTTAGCACGATCATTGTAGTTGAGCATAAGGAGGAAGGCAAAGCGCTAACTGTCCGAGAGACCGATGTATTACTGGCGAGTATCTGTCGACCTCCAAGCAGAACTACCCCACTACGGAAGATGTGTTCTGGCGTGCACTTTGCCGCCAAGAAGTTGAAGCCTTACTTTCAAGAGCATCCAATCACCGTGGTTTGCACGGCCCCACTAGCGAGATCGCCGAAGCCGAGATGCTTCAGGCGAGTGGCCAAATGGGCCATAGAGTTGGCCCCTACACCATCTATTACCAGCCCGCACCGCCATCAAGTCACAAGCACTGGCCGACTTCCTCGTCGACTGGGCCGAGACCCAGTACCTGCCGCCAGCGCCCGACTCCACCATTGGCGGATGCACTTTGATGGCTCCAAGATGCGCACCGGCTTGGGAGCGGCGTGGTCCTCACATCCCCAAAGGTGACAAGCTCAAATGCAGCGCTGCAGATCCATTTCGCCGCCGCCAACAACGTCGCCCGAATCTGGCGCTCATTCACGAGCTCGGCTTGCCAAAGAGCTTGGCATTCGCGGATCTGTGCTATGGCGACTCGACTTGGTGGTCAACAGTCATCCGGTATTTGGGGCGTAAAGATGCAAATATGGCGAGCTACCGCTTTACGGTACAACAGCTGAGTGGATATTTTGAGGATGTGAATTCCTCCATGTGCCAAGAAAGCGACAACGACCAGCGGATGCCACAGCAAGAATCGGCTCTACCATGAGCAATACCATCGGCGTCGCCCTTGGCGCCTCCTCAAAGAAATCTGTCAAGCCGTCACAGTCAGACTCCATTTTGTGCGGCTCCCCAGAAGAAGTCGGATCCGACTCCAAAGCCTCGGCGAGCGGCACAAGAATCCTTGCAGCGCCCCCAAGAAGCGGCAGTTGAAGCCGGCCGGGGACTTGAGAACCCGGCCGGGGACTGGCGACCATTGCGAACTCAATACTCAGCCGGGGACTGCGCCCGGTCGGCGTGGGACTTCTTCAACCCGACAAGCTGCTGCGGACTCCAACTGCCGCCTCCCAGCCCAGCCGCCCTCGTCCAAGTAGCGATCTTGGCGATCGAAGAAATAGCAGCACCCTCATGGGCCCAGCCCATCCTGAAGTTCTTAGTAGCGAGAGCTACCAAGCTGATGAAACCTTGGCTCGGCAAGTGCAACACCGGCGGCAGCCTACACTATAGTCAATAGAGAGCTGGTCGGTATGGCGTCACGGTGTCTACCGGCGCTGCGTCGAGTCGAGCAAGGCCAAGCAATTCTCGAAGACATCCATCGTATGAGTCACGGCCATCATGCAGCCTCAAGAGCACTCGTTGCCAAAGCCTTCCGACACGGTTTCTTCTGGCCAACTGCCCTAGAAGAGGCCAAGGAATTAGTTCAAAAATGCAAGGGGTGCCAGGTGTTCCGCTCCAAGCCGGCTTCAGCGCTCAAGACTATCCCCATTGCCTGGCCCTTTGCTGTTTGGGGCCTGGACATGGTGGGACCATTCAAAACGACACAAGGTGGCCTAACTCACTTACTTGTCGCGGTGGACAAGTTCACCAAGTGGATAGAAGCAAAACCCATCAAGAAGTTGAATGGTCCTACGGCAGTGACTTTCATCGCCGACATCACGACTCGGTATGGCGTACCACACAGCATCATCACCGACAATGGCACAAATTTTGCCAAAGGCGCCCTGGCCCATTTCTGCGCGACGCAAGGCATCCGACTGGACTTAGCATCCGTTGCCCATCCGAGTCAAGCGGCCAGGTGGAAGCGGCGAACGGCATCATCTGTCGGCATCAAGCCTCAATGGTCGAACCATTGGGGCGTTCGGCGGTTCTTTGGATTGAGGAGTTGCCGGCCGTCCTCACGGAGTCTGCGTCGACTCCAAACAAGTCAGCGGCTTCACACCTTCTTCCTTGTCTCGGTGCGAAGCCGTCATCCCAGCGGATATAGAGTTCGACTCCCGCGAGTCACCACGTACACCGAAGAGGAAGCGGAAGAAGCACGTCAAGGCGGCGTCGATCTCTTTGGAAGAGGGCGACTGTTGGCACTAAGTCGGTCCAGCATCGACCAGCGAGCCTGCGCCGCTACTACAACAAGAAGGTCAAGCCAAGATCATTCCTAGAGGCGACCTTGTGCTCCGGCTGATCCAGCGAACAGCCGGCCAGCACAAGCTGTCGGCGCCTTAGGAAAACCCATTCATCATCGAGCAAAGTCTGAGCAGCGACTCTCTACTACGATCGGGCTCGAAGCCTCGAGCATGCAAGAGGGATGACTCCGGCAAAGAGGCGGGCGGCCATGGAATCTGAATCTCCTCCGAAGATTTTCTGATTGATGCAGTATGTACCACGCTACCCTTTGTGTTTAAAGTACCAAGACTCCGGGCCCCCCGAGACGAGCTCGGGGACTGCCCTCTTTTGTTATCTGTATGATAAGAATTATGCCTTTGAGTATGTTACCCTTTGATTATGTTGTTTGGCACCGGGCTCGACTAGTCGGCCCGGGGACTCGCCGCCTTTGGGCTATGAAATGCTTCCTGCAGTCGGACAAGTAACGTGCGGTGCCTAAACCGTCTCCT